>OZ025265.1:16464150-16809356 GCA_964019135.1 Arenicola marina
CAGCCATGTTCCCTGGTGTAACCTCCTACTCTTTGTGAAGAAGTACATGGAATCTTTATTCCGCGACCACACAGACATGGCCATAGTGGGGCGCGAACCACCGATCCACGTCCCGACGGTTAGGCTCTCAGTTGGCCAGAGCGCTCAATGCGAGCGCTTTAACTCACCGAGCTAGCGAGGCGGCCCCACTCTGAGCAGCGTCGTCATACTTGGCACGATGCGTCGCACAAACGCAGCCTACTGATCGCTTGTTCACGTTATTTCGGTATGTAGATTCATCAGGCGGCACCGACTATGACGCTGTAAAAGTAATCTAAATTGAGCAGGCACCGAAGACGGGCTCAGTAACGGCCTCGCCCTGACGTATTGTACCCAGCCCCCCCCCCCCCCATCACAAACACACCCACCCTCCTTCCTTTCTATTTTGTCAAATCTTTATCAGTGACGTAGCACGGTTTAGTTTGGCGCTTGGCGCGAGGGAGGGTGGCGCACATGTAGATAGTGATAGCGACGTGATTCTAGAACTTCACAAATGAAATAAGAGACTTGACAGCCGGGGATTAACAGTGACGGTTTCGTTGGGGGGATGGGCGGGAGAGCGATTGTTGGTTTTTGACGTATTCGTTCTGTTTCCTAACATTTGAACCGTGTATGTCTTTACTGTTATTAATATTGGTGAACTGATAAATAAAATACTATAAGGAACTAGAAACATGGAGTTCCATATGTGGTCGAAATATGCGGGCAGCTCGAAGATCATCCCAGGTTATCGCTAATCACTAATATGGATAGGTGCGACCAAAAAAACGCCAGCGTATATTTATTTATTCAGATATTCAGAGGGGATACATCTAGATTAATGTTCAAAATTAATCTCACTCGGCTTGCCATGAAGCATATCTTTGGCCGGGTGACGTATAACATGCACGTGCTTGTGGCATATGATTCGGTTGCTTAGGTACTCCCATTGTGACGTCATGTTTATAACATTTTGACGTCACACCTACTCAGTATGACAGCAGCTGATGGGCGGTCACAAAGAGCGCTCTGCTTGGAGATTGGCGACAGACATTTAGCCAATCTCGATCCCAGAGTTCCTTGCGCGAGGGCGCTAAGTCTCTCTGGCACGGATTATTTTTATTTGCGTCATAACTGGCCGTTTGGAATTGAAATTTTAGCGTACCGAACATATAACACCATTTAATTATCGTGTAAGATATCTAGTAGCGGCTAAATGAAGACGAAGCCCCGAACTATGTGTCTGGCGCGCTGAGTGCAATATTTTTAAGGAAGTTCTTTGTTTGTTGTCATGGCTGATGAGACGCCGACATTTACATCGTTGAAAAAGTCTAAGTGTTTTTTATGTTTTCAAGTAAATCCGTGGAGGCTTTATGAAGTCGGCAGTAGGAAGAGAGTAAAAGACTCCATAAGTGAATTGGTGCTTGATTTATGTGCAAGTGACGTCGCCTGTGTCTTAGAAGAGGAGGCAGGGATCGGGATCTGTCACAGCTGCTTCCTCAGATAAACCAACTGTCACGACCTAGCAAACATTAAGAAGAATGTGTCCTGCCTAAAGTTAGGTCTACGGAAGAGAGAGGCAAAGTCGCCCGCCGGCAAACAGTGTGTTTTACCAAGGAAAGGACGCAAAAGAAAGTTGTTTCCGGACGTTTCACCAGCATCAGCCTCCCCTGTTATTGTTAACAAACTCTCACTCCCCACTGCTGGCCCTGGCTCCTACTCCGGCTACTGACCCTGGCCCTAGCCTTAGCACTGATTATCATATTTCCAGCACTCATTTAAAGCTCAGTTATCATAACTACTGTCTTGACCCTGTTTATCCAGACTTGATGGATAATCCTTCCCCAAGTGATAGTCACACATTTGTTCACGATCGCGGGGTTCAATTTAATACACAGTTTTATAATTAACTTCTGACCAAGTACAAATAATACAGAATGGTGCAAAAGCAGGACTAACAGAATCATTTCTTAATGTTTTGATTGAATCACCACAAGTTGTGAATGGCATTCAACGAAGATTACTGGAGGAAGTGGAAGAACAATGTTTAGATCTATCATCTGTAAGAAATCAATCATGTCTTGGCACAATGCGGCAGATTACATCATTGCAAGATGGCAAACTCCCATTCTATTGCCTACAAGAGCTGAATAACAGGTATATATCAATGATAAATACCTTGATATATTTTATTAAAGCAAGAGCCAATTAATAATGAACATGTGCAATACATATTTATAATGAACATGTGCAATGCATATTTATAATGTCTCAATTATCTCTTACCGCAGGTGGAGCAGACAATATTGGCCCAAACCCAATACCGTTCTACGGGAACCAGCTCACCTGCGTCAGGCTACAGGGTGCCAAAAGGTTGCGAGCCATGGCGCCTACTTCGCAATCTCGACTGAACGATCTAAGACAATTTATTTGTACGCTTTGGCACTCAAAGCAGAATTTCTTGCACGTCAGTCCCAACTGGAGCATCATTTTCCGTTTCTTCCAATTACACGATAATTCATATGTTAAACCCCTATCCAATTAATAATTTAAATGATCAATCTCAATTATTATGTCGGCTAATCGATATTGTGTTTGTATGATGCAGCTCATATCAGGCAATCGATTTTGTTTGTGTTTACATGATCAATCTCGTTTTTAATATTGACCAATTAATATTGCTTGCACTGTTCTGGTTTGTGAAACCATTTGCATGTTGGCTAGCCTCTGATGATTGAGGTTGTGAGTTCAATTCTCATCTGGATTGTTCGGTATCGGTTATGCCATACAAATATGTATTTACTACACTCCATTTGAACAAGGATAATTTCTGAAGATACGACAGTTTTACAGTGTCATGGAGTCAATCTCTTTTTAAAAAACTAATGTCATTCATAAAGCATATAATAATTTAAAGACACAGAATAGTCATTAAGTACTGAAATAAATGCATGCTTCCAGTATAAAAGTTTTATGGGAGATTTTCTTCTTCCGGAGAGGAGATTTGTCGCGGCCACTCCCTGATCCATGTGTTTCTAATTAAAACTGACAAAGCATTCTTATAACTGGTTATTCGCCTTTGAATAAGGAGCCATACCTTCTCATTTTTATTCAGTAATATATAATATATATAACGGCAACAAATATGTAGATGCAAGTTAAAAAAGGCGTTAATGTTAACGAGGCGAGCTTCCTTGTTAAAATTAAGGTTCTCAGCTCCTATTTTATACTGTATTGACATCATTTAATAAGTATAATTAGTAGAATAATTAATCCCTCCTATTAATACACGTTCCCTAATAAACATGTGACGTTTCGCACCTGTCCGTCGTTGAAGAAGGCCTACAAACATTTGTGGAACGAGAGGACCGCCCGGGACACTGGCACCTTGCTATTTTTTTAAGATACTCAAACGTCAAAGCGAATTACATGGCGCACGAGGAACTCTTCCTCTTTGTCGGAGAGTTCATGATGATGGAGCAGGTAATGGAGTACTGCGGAATTGACGACTACCAAGCCTGGTCGCCGTGTGTTCTGAAGAACATAATATATATCCCAAAGGAAAAGCGACGTCTTTTTGATGCGTAATACTAATTTTTGAGCAAAATGAGGTCATAGGTTTTGCGCAAAATGCAGTAAATGACCTCTGTCAGTTTTCACGTTTTTTGACACCATTAGTATCAAGCTATCGCCATGTTGTTCTAATATGTCATATAAAAATGAATTGAGATGACTTGTGCTGCATCTTAGAGTTACCGACCGCATCTGATGCGTCAAGTGACGTCACGATGACGTGAATTTTGGTACTTACAAAAAATTGTCAAAAATCGGAAAAAAATCATAAAAATTCACGACTGGCGTCATATTGTAGAGAAAGTGATTCCTCGTATAGCTGCAAACTAAAAACAATACGTTCCTATCTTGCTTCCGGTTGCAGGGCCGACGGCATTTCTCTATAGGACTTCCTATGTTAAAGCGCTGTATCTTTAAGCTAGGAAAAAATGTTTTGTCGTGTATTTCACAAGTGTTTTAGTTCAACATGATACATAGTGCCATAGTGCTTACTATATGCAAGTGGAGCAAAAAGTGGCGTCACAGGATTTTTTTGAAATTTGGCCAATGGTAAAAGATACGGCTTTTTGGTGCTAGCAGAGGCTCCCACGGGCGTCCTACTCAAGCCATCACTGAATGCTCGCAGCTGTGGATGGATAATACTAAGCTGAGTCATAATCTGTCAACATGGTGCCATAGCTATATTACTTTTTGGTATATAGTCGAAATCGTTTAACATGGGATCCTATGGGGAAAAAGGAACTTGAGTGAACATGACCTACTTCCGCTCAAGCTATTTCAAGCTATGTCTCCTTCGCCACACAGTGAGTGAATATCACCTTAAAGCAAATTGTAAGAAAAATACGGCGATCCCAAAATTACTTTGTGTTTCCATGGCAACGAAGCCACTGGCCTAATGATAAACATACAGATTCTTGCCATTGAAAAAAAAATCGTCAACAATCAGATAAAAATGGTAAAATTGCAATCTTTTCACAATCTAGTTGCCAATAAGCATCTACAGATGACAATGGTTCAATCAGGTGGATGTTGTCTAGTTACGGCGCAAGAGCGCTTCGAAGTGGGACGACACCTTTGCGGGGCCGCCAATGATGAGTTTATGGAGATTGTGTCCATCTTAAAAAAAGGTCAAAAATTACAAACACACGCTAGAAATGGTAGGAAACATTCATCTTCGGAGAACTATTAAAAAAAACAAATTAGTTGCTACATCACTTCGCCTGCAGTGTTCGTTGATGTTGTCGTCGTATCCCCGCAATGATAAATTAATGCAAATTTTGGCCATTTCGTCAAGCCATAGCTAAAGGACTTTTTGTCGGTACCGAAACGTTTGCGTCAAAAATGACGTCGAAGTTGACAAAATTGTGAAATCAATTCATTTTCACCTATTTAGCCACTAGGTAATATCACTATTAGTTCATGAGTAGGCAACATGAACAGTTAGAAAGCCAATTTGTTTCATTTGGTAAGCGTCATTGACGTCATGTGTGCCAAATAACATCGATATGACAGCAATAGTTGACGTCCACCCCGCGCTCTGTGGCGTTTTTAGCTTTGAAAGGCCATACCTCGGTTAATATTTGAGCTAGGAAGCCCAGATTTGGCATGAAGCGAGAGACAAATGTAGGGTAAATCGCCACAGAATTGCCCTGGGAGGCTTAGTTTGGCCGCTAGAACGCTCGCAAGAGGTGCACCCCACCTTGCTGAGGCTCCCATTGTGAGTCAACGGCGATATCGACCGGCACTCCTTCGGGTTGCGATGGCCGCCGTTCGCTTAATAGCGACGCTAGAGAGTCGGGACTGGCTGCGAAAGACGAGCAAACGTCGACTTCGGTAAGAAATGCGTGTTTGCTGTTAGCCTAGTGCGCTTAGTTTCGGCGCTAGAGGGCTCCGTAATTGTTAAATAAAAATTAAATAATTAAATAATAATGCGTCTGAAAACAGGGATTACGGCATGACCAAACACGCGTAGAAAGTCGGGATTTAGACGTATTCACTCGATATAGCGCCCTCTATCTGGGTAAACAGCCCGCCTTGAACAGCAGCCGTTAGATTGTGCTCATCCAGCATCCGCATCCCAGGGGTCCAATTTGGGCTAAATTGGCTTTCAGCGAGATCAATACAGCATTCAGTGGGCAATTTGGGCTCGAACGCCTTCAGATATCAACTTCCAAATTCATCACGAGTTGTGGAATGGCCATCTGAATAATAAATACAAACGGAACGTTCCAATCTTAATGCCGTTTCCAGGAAGTAAAAGCACAGTTTTACCTTGTCTTGTTAATATCGGTTTTTACCGTTGAAGGCGTTATTGAGCCCAAATTGGCAATAGAAGGCCATTTTTAGCCTAAATTGGCCGCGGAAGGCCGTAATTATTCCAATGTGCCCACCTACTTCGGCGACCGCTACCATCACTATGACTCCATAAGTAGTTATGACAAAACAGAAAGGGCCATTGGTAACACCGTTTACCCATGCCGCTGATTTTTGCAATTTAAAGTTCAAACCAAGGGTATATGCAATAGTGTAGCTACTGGAATGAAGAAATAGTCTTAGTTATTGATAAGTGAATTAGCAATCATCGTATAACGTCGCGGTTTGGTTTAGCTTGTTTCAAAAGACACGCTCTTTGACCCAAAGTCGATTTTCGTCATCATCAGTGCCCCACCAGTTCTTGTTTGTCTATGAATTTTATTATTTATAAATACACACACTATCATAGCATTTATCGTTTGTTTTCCTTCCTGACTTTATATGCGTATTTTATCAATGAAACGTTACGATCATCCTTTGGTAATCCCGGGTCATCACTCTCTATGTTATACAACTATATTCCGAAAATTATCCTGAATGTTAAAATGAGCAAAAAACGCGCTTTGCCTGTTTTGGTCGCATACACGAGATTGAGAAGCCATTCCCGCCTTAAAACGAAATGTACTATGTATTAAATCCTGGACCTGCAACTCATTCCTTGTCTGGCTTAATGTTTATTTCTATTGTTTCCTCCGATGAGGCGGCGATAGCATGGAGTATGTGAGCGAGGGGTCATTATTGTGACGGAACTATAATGACCCGCTCTGAGAAAATAATGACCTCCTCCTCATGGTCCGCAGGTCCTTACCGGCAAACACGACCCCGAAGAAACAATAGATGTATGCATTAAGCCAGTTTAGCCCCGTCATGCGGTCTGGTGATCGTCCTTCGCCACTAGGTCGTTGAGGTAAGTGCCCTCTTCACCTATCGCCTGGTGTATTGTTTTTCAGGGGTAAGTGAAATGGGTTCGGCAAGCGTTTCTATTGAGGCAACCCGGGGCGGAAATCGAGTAGGCGTGTGTCGCCCTAATTGGATTCAACTAGTGGGGACTTTACGTTCGCAACAGTGTCGAGGCCACGCGGTATGTAAATGGCGATCAAGATGTGTTAACCGCACAGTCCGTTTTCTCAACTTGTTTGCTCCCCACTGGAGGGAACGATTTGCGGAAACTGCGGTTTCAATTCTTCGTGGACGGTACATTGGCCGGAATGTTTGTCTCCGGCCATTGTTTTTTCCCTCCCTGACGTCTTTGGAATATGAGCCTCATATTGATGGCACATCACCTATACGTATACGGCTCAATGATGACGTATAATCGTGAAGAATGTCGAAATAATATTTAAAATAATAAGTATAATGATAAAATCACAATGATAAATTAATGACATTATGATTTTAACCATGTCGATAACAAGAAGGAATGCAAAAGGTATGCAGTTGCTAACGAAGCCTGCTTCATCTATCGTCGTCCCGGAGGGTTCTTTAGTCCTGTTTAGCCTTTGTGTGGGCAAAAGCGGCCTAAACACAAATTTTTTCCCATTGTATTTGTTTTCCCTTTGACACTGCAATGTTGGCCCGCAAAGATGTCAACACACCAAGGTCAAGGTCAAGGTCGATAGCACGCGCTTCAAAATAACGATCATTACTTTATCTCGGTACGACAGCGGCCATTTTGTTCCGCGTTTTGATGGCCTTCTCGAATCGTCTTCGGGTATAACCGCCACGCTATGACGCACGGCATGAGCCTCGCCAGGCTGGGCACTTCACCGTAACCCCTCGTGACCAATCGGCCCCCCTTCCACACAGATCTAAGCTTCCGATACCAACGCAAACACGGCGAGGCGGAAAGTCTTCCGATACTCCAATCGCAATCACCACCACGCCATTTAATGCTTTGCACCGGCCGTCGCGACGGGAAGAGAAGGGGAAGGAAGGAGGAGAGGGGGGGGGGGGTTGTGGCGGAGAAGGAGAGAGGGAAGGAGGGATGACAAGGAGAGGGGAAGGAGAGAGGAAGAAGAGGGGAAAGAGGAGGGGGAGGGGTAGCAGGAACTGAGATCGGATTGTCCGGTAAATCTATCGCCTTGACTTGGGGGTAAGTATTAACGGCAATGGGTGGCGTTGCACTTGTCACTGACTCACCGTGAGCAAAACATGTTGATGACATTCCCAATCCGTGGTCTGGCTTTTTCTGCAAATAAAGGGATTGTATTGATCAAATCAATTCCGAGGAATCTGTCGAGAGGTGACCCTTTTAGGAATACCATTGGTCAAACAATCACATTTTGATGCCGACGACGGAATGCCTGGCAATGACTGTGTATCTCAGCAGCAAATCATTGCAGGGGAAATGAAAGTACATAGTCTCGGCGCTTTGTAAATTGATATCTTTAAATCTTTGATGCTACTCATTTTATCCGATACTCATACTCTTCTTCGTGCATGATATATCTACCTGCGTTGACGTCTGTGTAGGTATAATTATATAAATAGATATAGCTGTGCTAAGAAGCTGCCTGGAAAGGAAACAAAGTTTAAACGTATTTAAGAGTTTTTAAAAGTTGTGGCATCAACTGAGGAGAAGAGCTATTGTATTCTCGTTGCTAATGCTATTCGCCTTACCCGTGTATAACCGTTGATATATCAGACGGAACCACATGTAACGTTACACAAGGCAGCCTATGTTTCTTGGAAGTGTGGTGTGGTTAATTTGTTTGCCTTGCAAGACGCATCTCTAGTTCACACCAGCAGAACATGTGTTCAAAGCCTGGTGCATGCATGTTTTTTTCCAGCGTTTCTCGAGAGGTGTCGGATCCCCGTTAGGCCCAAGCCAGGCTCTCGTCAGTCTATTGCGACAGAGAGCGAGGATCTCAAGCGCCTCTTGCGAGAGAGAGCGAGGTTCTCGAGAGACTCTCGCGAGAGAGCGCGGGGCTCTCGTGACGCTTTGGAGACTCGCGAGCACAAACCACGACGAAGGAGGCCAACATTTTGTTTCCTGTGCGGCATAAAACACGGAATCATTTTATTGATTGTTGTCGTAACAATACATATGGTGTAATGTTACGACCAAACGTGTATAACGGGTGTAATTGCCGTCGGCTGGCGAAGAATAATGGTTAGAGTCCCGGGGAGTATGTTCCAAAATATAATGCTTATGGTCACCAGGGTTCTGTTCTGACGTATAATTCGTGGAGTCCCCGGAATTATGTTCCGCCAACCGATTATAAATGCCAAGTATAAATAGAGAGGCGTTGATATGTATGATGTAAAGCCCTAAAGATCGGGGCGCCTGCCCGATAGCTCAGTGGGTTAGAGCGCTCGACTTGAGGGTTCTGGCCACCTGAGAGCCTAAAGGCACGTGGATCGGTGGGTCGTGCCTGCTGTGACCATGCCTGTGTGGTCGCAGGATTAAATATCCCATATCCTTCTTCCCAAAGAGTAGGGGGTTACCCCCGGAGACATGGCTCCACTCTCGCTTCCTTCTCACATTAACGCGATGACCAAAAGCGTCCTGAATATGGAAGAAACCAACCTAAAGGTCAGTTTCTGCTCATGAGAAAATGCAGCCCCTCATCTAACCCACCAACAATGTAACAATGTCAAGTAACAATGTCTCCAAACAAGGAGACCGAACCAACGCGTCTGGAGTGATACTGCGGAAGTGGCCCATAAATAACCAGGTAATAAGAAAAACAGCCCAAGGCACCACCCACTGAGCCCAGTGGCCAACCATTATTACACAAGCGCCTTTCGTCGTTGCCTGGGCGATAACTTTGATGTAATCTTATTGCGTGAAAAAGGCATGAATAAAATGCGTTGCAGTGAAACAAACCATTTTTACTAACACCAGTTTGAGGGATCACCCCTTTAGCCGAAAAGGTAGAGTGGCTGACTTGAGATTCGGGAGATGAGGAGTCCGACTTCCGCAGGGGACGACAAATATATTTATATTTATGTTGGAGTGTCGTGCGTTGGAATATCAGGGGACCGAAGCTAGTTTGATGGGGTCAAAGACTTACACGTATTTATGGTTGGGAAGGTCAATAATATATTAAAACATAAATTGATCCAATTAAAGCTAGTGTATTGGGAATCCATAAAGCAACAAACAAGATACACATAAACAAGAAAGTTTTCGAACCAATCGTAAAATTGAAATCGCGATTACAGCGATGGCGGGTGAGAAAACGAAAAAAACACTGATTATCACGGATTAAAATGGAACAGAAAAAAACACACAAAAAACGTCCACTTTCTCCTGATCTGAAAGCACCAGGAAAGGGACCGGAAAAGGAAAGAGCTAGTTAAGCTCACAAACGATGTATGACTAAACACCGTTCGATCGTGCAAAAACATCCCCGATAAATCGTCGACGCTGCATAACTTATACGTTTTAACGTTGCCAAAAACTCCCTTGAGCAAGGTATAATACCCATCCGCTCCACGAACCCGTCCACAGTTTTTGTTTTTTGTTGTTGTGGTCGGTTTTGGTATCTCAAGGCTAAATGTTTTGCCCATATACCAAGCCAACGGAGGGCTTGACCCTCACGCTGACACTTTATTGGCACATTCACGGCTTCAGCCCCGACCTATTATTATGTTATATGAGCCACTTGTCCCAGCGCTTGATGGAAACTAGATAAAAGTACCATGAAAGGTCATCTTGTGTGATTTATCTATTCAGTTTTTTATTCTGAAGACAATCGAATGATCAGGGCACGCAAAACGCGCCCTGGCGTGTCTTTTAGATCGATTTAATGTCAAGTCACCAGAGGAAAATATATTACATTGCTCTTTTCCCAAATTGTAATTCAATTTTATTGGGAATCTGTCTTGGTCTTGTCATCATAGTTGATTGATTAATTAGCGCGGTAATCGAACGCCCGCCTCAAACAATCACGGAATTTCTTCCCTGGGGTATAATCGACTGTCTCGCCTCGGAACAGTATCGCCTTTTCCATATTTATCTAATTTTGTATCCGAGCTTATGGTCTTCAGTATTTCCATCTTATGTTTTCTTCAACAGCTAAGATAAGACACCCATCTTGCCCACAGGACCTCTCGACAACTGGTTGTGTATTGTTAAATGTGTGCATACAGCTTTGCAACAGAACATGTCGGGTCTTCGGCATTAACTCTGTGACGTTCTGCTTTTTTCAACATCGATAAATGGATTTTTTTCACGGTTTCATTGTTTATATAGGGTAGTGAGCATATTGTGATTGGCAGTTACATTGATTTACAAAGGTGGCAAACCAGCTGTGATGGGTATTCGCTCGGCTTACCATTGACGTTTTTGTGATGACAAATTAACCACGTTTTGGACATGCCTGGGAATTGCTTCAGTTTTCTTATTTTTCATTACATCCAGATTGATAAACAAAACTCAAAATGTTATAAATTACTATGATAGAGACTTTTTGTTACCGCAATATCCATATTTTATCCCAGACGAATGTTACCTATTTTTTTCAACACAGCGACATCTCATTCCTCATGATGTGCTGCCATTGAAATGCTGTGTCTTTATTATTGCGAGGCTCTCAGCAGGCAGCAGGCTGCTATAACGGATGGCGGTAAATAGGAAAAGGGTCTTTGCGTTGAACCAGGAATTGTACGGATATGATTGGCAAAAATTACCAACAGCTGATCGCGAATCTCATATCATTCCTGGATGCCAATCGCGAAGATCAAAACAGTTATCCCCCCCCCCCCCCACCCCTGCAATGGCAACCAAAGCCACGAGTTTGTTTCCCTGGCCATGTCGTGTTTTCAAATATCCGCTCTACAGGGGTATCTTTTTCGTCCCAAATTTCCGCTCTATCAGGCATCAACGCACCCGCGGAACCCCCATCAGATTCGTTTAACAGTGCCCCCCCCCCCCCCCCCCCCGGACGGAGTAGATATGATCCGCCGGAAGATCATGGCTTCTCCAAAGTTATCATATCGACAACTTATAACTGGTTCCCCGTATATACCAAAGCAAAGCAGGATTTCTTACCCTTAAACCGATCGCAATCCCCTTGTCATATGCAGGACACAGCAAAAGCGTGACTGCCTAAGGGGTTGGTGATTGGCCTTGGCTTGTATCGTGCTTTGATTGACTCTGTAAGGGGGGATAATATTTATAGGCTTCCCCCAAGGCCAGCTGGTAATTTATACTGGGGAGCCGCGAAAGTCAAACGTCTGATGACTAGCGTGACCCACCCTCTTCCCCCCAAAACCCCCCGGGACGGAGGGGGCGTCCGTGGTTGCTCATGTCCTTTTGTGCCGTAATGCCAGTCATTTGTAAAAGACCGATATTGCCACAGCCAAGGTCAGAACTCATAAGACTTGGACGAATGATAGGCGACACGCTGCTTGACGTTCGACATGTGTGCTAAATTAGGGCTAACCCCCAGTCTTTTACGTTGTGTCGTGACCACGCTTTCTTAAAAAAAGACGGTAAGCGGTGTCCATAAATACTTCATACTACAGATCAATTTCGCCATATTTAGGTGTAGGCCGTCGACCATTACCACAGACAGCTGGACTTGGGGCAAGTGTATGTAGGCCCTGAAAGTATTTTTCGACTGTAATTTCTATTGTGTCCAAACAAGGACACTGTACGCATCCCCAGACTCCCCACGCATAATCCATAATGAGAGCAACACTGCTTTCAAACAATCTAGTATTAGTATTAGCGTTATTAATCATTAACATATTCATACAACGATACTTTGAGGTGGGTGACCCATGGGCTCTGCCATGTGAAACGGGGAGAGCTGCATTTAACTTCTAGTAAAATGTAATATCCGGACAACATTGGATGCATAAACAAAATACTTTGAGCAAAGTCAGATGTCAAAATCTTGCATATCTTATATTAGGCATCATTAAATGATACCACAAAACTGTAGACTATATAACACACACTAGAGCCTTAACGTTTCCTCCTAAGGTGTTCCCACTCGCCGGACCTGGAAAGCACGGAACGCTAAAGCACGAACGAGGAAACTATACAATATTAGGTTTGAGGAAAATAACTAATTGGTTTATGATTCAAGCACTAAAAATACAACAAAAATTGCCCATTCAACATTTAACAACAGTTTATTTAATAATAGTATTAACGGACGGTATCGTCGACGGCGAATGGAGACGGTTTGATTAATGACGTCATACAGACCCTCCATATGAAAAGGTCGCTGTCTCGCGCTGGTTGTCATCTGCTGCAACTCCCGCGTGCATTATACTGTGACGTCGTAGCAAAAGTAACAGGATATTAGGTATTATTAAGTAAAGTATCGCAACCGATTTATCACCTGTTGAACATATTCAACGTCGCTCCAGCCATCGTGCTTGGTGCGGACTGACAGCGCGTCCGGGCAAGGTTCTCAAGAGCTTTCTTACGCGGCCAGAAATCAAAAGGCTTTGTAAGCGTCGTGCTGACTGGAGGACATAATCTCCTAAATCAAAGCCAGTTGCCTCAACTTTAAGATGAAGGTCGCTCGGGCCAACCACTTCGCCCGGCCTCCTTTATTCGACGTAAGATCCGAATTCAGGAAGTGGACCCCGTCAGTCTTTATAAATCCAGCCCTTGCCATCGGGGGTTGAACATTACTTGAGGAATGGGGTTGAACATTACTTGAGGAATGGTCGCCAGCAAGGTCAGAGTCGTCGCGACATAACCCAGGGTCTCGCAGGCCAGGCTCGTGACTGTCTGAAAACTCAAGTCATCATCGCTCATTACCTTCCTCAGATCTCCCCAAGGCCGGAAACCAGAGGCTTTCTCTCGTGGGTGGCCTTCGGAAATCCCAACCGGGAAAATAGCCGCCGTCTACATGTGTCTCGAACAATTATCTGGGGGAAAGCTTCCATGAATAGTAACGGGCGGGCCCTTTGGATATGGTCTGGATGTAAAGGGGCTGCCTGTGCATACGGTAGTGGCATACGTCCACCATTGTGTGCGGTCGGGGCCAGGGTTCTGTTGCAAAACGATACCGGTCCGGGCGTTTGGTGTTATGCTGTACTGAAGGTAATGAGCGGGATATGTGACCGTGTTTCCCCCTAGTGAACATGTTTTCTTCACGAATTCGTATGCTTGACTTTAAAATCCCATAAGCCACAATGTTACATGTTGGTAGCGGGAAAAAAAACTTGTTGTCATGTAATCATTAAATATGTCTGGTAAATAAGTCAAAATTGTTCAGTGTAAGTAATGCAATGTCGCTTACCCTAAGACGATTAATTATGGAAGGCCCGAGATGTATCTCTGGGACAATGTATAATGGCAAAATATAATGACCACAGTCAGTCTGAAATATCTCCAAAAAGAAGTAAAGCTGCCTTTCATCTGAAAATATGTGCATATGTTGTTTGAAAATTAGAATTACGTTCTTTTGGTTTAGACGTTTGTCTTTAATATGTAAATCTTCAACAACTAATAAGTTAGTTTTTTCATGTGTGCGTAGTAATTCGCTCTCACATAGCCACATAATCTTCCACGGATGTGTTTTGCCTCTATAGGTTGATTGTTATGATGAGAGGCTTTAGAAAGTAAAAGAATTTTTTTCCTTCATTGACGCACTATATTTTCTAGATACAAAGGGACAAATACTTAACATTTCACCATTGGCCATGACGCAAAAGGCCAAAAAATCATCCATACTGTGATATCTCGGCCCAGGCCCGGTGGATGAAAGACACCAAGCGCCTCGGGCCAAATGGGTAGTTCCCTTTGGCCTAATGTGTAAGGTGCTCGCTCTGGATGCGAAGGTAGATGGTTCGAATCCCACCAGGGGCGGGGGTAGAACTTTCGGCGTCCATTCGGGCCTGGGACCGGAAATACTACATTTGGTGCCGTGACCAGGATTGTCGGAACCACCCGGAGCCACAGGATATGGCCAGCGTCCGGTTTGACGGCGTGGCGCATGGTGGCGGTCACTGCGAGGTCGCAGTCGATTGGGGAAAGGGTGGACTGTGATATCTCAGCCCAGGCCCGGTGGATGAAAGACACCAAGCGCCTCGGGCCAAATGGGAAGTTTCCTTTGGCCTAATGTGTAAGGTGCTCGCTCTGGATGCGAAGGTAGATGGTTTGAATCCCGCCAGGGGCGGGGGTAGAACTTTCGGCGTCCATTCGGGCCTGGGACCGGAAATACTACAATACTATTGGCATTTTATTCTGTTAAAAATTAAAGAGACCATTGCAATTAACTTGTTCTTACTTAAGCAGTGATTAACAAAACAAAATTAAAAAGGGTTAACATAAGGCAGTACTTCATTACTTAAGAGCTGCCCTGGCGCAATTTTTTTAATTCGAATGTGACATGCAGCAACTTATTAATTATTTCAATATTTATTTCATTCTTCCATTTTTTATTTTGATTATTTCAAGTAAACATGTTTTATTCTGTTATTTATGGTATTTTATGAAATTATTTCTAACGTTTTTCACTATATTATTTTTTACTGTATTCTATGTTCTTATTGTCTGTTTATTATATTATTTTATTATATTGTATTATATTATTATTTGATTTATTATTTTCTTATGCAATTTATTGCGACGCAAACTCGCCATTTTCATTATTTATTTATTTTTGTTATTTACCACTCAAGTACGCATTCTCTCCCTATGGCGCAAGAATAACTATCCCCTCACTGCTTATTAAATTGCCGTTTGGTTCCTTTCATTTTATTTTATGTTAGTACATAGCGTAAAAACAGATAAATGGTCGCGCTGATTTTTCTAGTGTGGCCGAATAAGATATAACAAAATGTCGCTGCGTAGATGTGTTGATATTAATATAGTTTGTTAAGCATACTAGAAGCTACAATACATTACAATACTCAATACTCAATACTCTCACATGCTGGTCATGTGGTGTTAAGTGCAATATGTTTACAGGAAACCTGGTTATCCGATGATGATGCTACTGGCCTGTATGAACTCGAAGAATATGTATTATTATCACAGGGTAAATACTGTAGTGCGCGTGGAGGCCTGTTGGTATATCTCCACAAATCATATGGGTTTACCTGCATAGAAAACCCTGTAAAATCTGACATTTGGGAAGCCCAATTTATTGACGTGTCTGGGCGGCCCACTGACAGAAAAAGGTTGATAGGTAAGATATATCGACCTCCCTGTGACATAAATGAAAATTATGCGACGTTTTCTCATGGAATTAACTGAGGTTATACTTTCATTTGAGAGAAGTAAACCACATAGAGAATGCATTCTAGCAGGTGATTTTAACATAGACCTTTTAAAGATTTGTGAAAAATAAGCAATTAGCGATTATTTTGATACCATTGTAGCTTGTAGTTTTCTTCCAAAAATCACCTTGCCGACTAGACTGTCGCGTAATAGGGGTACGTTGATTGATAATTTTCTATGTAAGTTAACATCCAGCTCATTAAATACAACAGCTGGCATTATATTGTAGGCAATCTCAGACCATCTGCCGTAATACTTATCTTTAGACATCGATGTGCGACGTTCAAACAAAACGCCCACATATATTAATATAAAAACCAATGATGCACGATCAGTAGAGAGTAACTATGAGATCCTTGAGGATATAATTACACATGCCAGGGACATATGTTTACCAAGCAAGACAGTAGAATTTAGTAAGAGAAACACAAAAAGGCAAACTGGATCACCACTGGTATTATTAAGTCAATAGCATTTAAGGACAAACTTTATAAAAAGCTTAAAATGACAGCGCCAACCTCCTGTCAACCCCAATTTTAAGACGTATGAAACCCTACTAAAAATAATATTCGGTTGGCCAAAAAATCGTATTATCTTCATGCTTTCGCAAAATGTAAAGGGGACATCAAGGCATCTTGGAAAGCAATAAGATCCGTTAATAATAGGTCAATCCGAAAGGACAAATTCCCTGAGCTCTTTAATATTAATGGGAAGCCAACATCTGACCGTTTGGCTATAGCAAATGGCTTTAATGATTTTTTTGGCACCATTGGTATTAAACTTGCCAGTAAGATCAATCAGGACCCAAACCAAAGTTATACTAGCTATCTAGGCGATCCCTGTAAAAACCAACTAGTGTTTACTCTAATTTACCATAATGTCACTAATAAAAGAATTGATGAGCTGAGACCTAAGGCTAGTTCTGGGCATGATGACATGTCAATGAAAATGCTGAAACTATTAAAAGTAGATTTAAGCTAGCCAATTACCCACATCATTAACCAATCAATTTCTACTAGTATTTTTTTTCGGATAAATTAAAACTTGCAAAAGTAGTGCCAGTTTTAAAAAAGGGTGAAATATCTAATATGGATAACTATAGGCCAATTTTAATTTTGCCAGCCATATCTAAGGTTTTTGAAAAAGTAATCTATAATCAGATATATAGACACTTTGATCACGAAACATTGTTTAATAGTGGTCAGTATGGTTTCCGGGAAAAAACATTCAACCCAATTAGCTACACTGGAATTAATTGGTAGAACCATACATAAACTAGATAAAGGAGAGATTCCGATAAACATCTATCTTGATTTATCAAAAGCCTTTGACACCATTAATCACGACATACTATTAATTTAACTAAAACATTATGGGGTTTCTGCTGCTACAAAATTATCTTCACAATCGCAAACAGTACGTAAGCATAGACAATGTTCAATCTAAAGAAGTTCTTATCTCCCGAGGAGTACCGCAGGGGTCAATACTTGGCCCTCTTCTATTTATAATATATATAAACGACATATCAAGAGCGAGTTCAATATTTAGTGCAATTATTTACGCTGACGATACAACCCTTTCTAGCACACTAAGCACATTAGCGTCAAAAAGTAATGTACGCCGAAGTAGTGAAGTGTTAAACCACAAACTGTCTCTAGTAAGCAATTGGCTTAAACTTAACCAACTATCTCTAAACTTTAAAAAGACCAAATTTGTGTTACTTTATATGCCACAAAACCGGGTAACGATACCGGAACTTTATATTGAAAATACTAGAATGCGTTGACGACTTTGATTTTGTCGGATTGACCCTACATAAACATCTAAAATGTTCCAGTCACGGTGATAAAATTGCTTCTAAAATATCTAAGGTAGTTGGAGTCATGCAGCATCTAAAATATACCCTTCCTCAACATACTCTGCTAACCATTTATAACTCGCTCATTTTACCTCACTTGCACTACTGCATATTAGCCTGGGGATACAAAAGTGACCGGTTGAACAAAATCCAGAAAAAACTACTCGCTTCATCACAAAGAGTCACTATATTGCGCACACTGAGCCATTATTTAAGCGATTGAATCTTCTTAAAATAGTCGACATTCATGTGTTACAGGCATTGAAGTTTTATTATAGGCTGCTGCATGATGATCTCCCGGCATATTTTATTACCTTTTTCCATTTTCCCCGTATATTAGACCAACATGAGCATAACACCAGATGTAAGCACAAAATAATTATACCCAGAACCAGGCACAAATTTGCCGAACATTGCATCCGCTATTAATTGACCCATTTAATAAACCGAACTTCAAAAGATATTTTAACGAAGATATTTACCCATTCAATAGCGGGCTACTCTACATATATAAAAAATAAACTTCTTGACAGATACTGTGTTGACTGTTTTAAAGTTAATTGTTATGTCTGTCACAAAGAATTATAGAGATATTGCGTTTTATCAACCCAAATTCTTATTTTTATATCATATGTTCTATTGAGTTCTAATTCTAATTGTAATCGATAATTGCTTACCCAATTTGTCCTTATTGAAGTTTTGTTCTCCGCTTTTTTTTTTTGGTTTTTTGCTTTCTTTTGAGGAGGCCACCATGCCAGCGACTATGTCATAATGATGGTCTCCTCGGCCAGGGATTATATTTTGTTCGTTTTTGCTGTATGATGTATTGTATTGTTGTTGTTTTCCTGGTCGAAATAAATGATGATTTTCTCTCAATACTCTTCTTTATTTATCATGTACTTTCACTCTAAGAAGTAATCAACGTTGCACTGATGTAAAATGTAAGTTCAGCATTGTCTGTTGAATAAATGCGTGAATACACGTGTTCAAATTCTAATCATTCATAAAAACATATTTTTATTCGCATTTGTGGAAACGTAAATGTTTGTCTACGTATGTATTTTGCCCATGCTAGATGGGTCACCATGTGTCTTCTGTGGATGTAGTGATATAATACAAAGAGAAACCTTTCCCATTTCACAAAATCTCATTAATATTGTTCGAGCAGCGTATCTGATGTTTGTAACGTTTTAAGGATATAAAATGGCCACTATATATTGTAAATGTTACATGAACGACGCCGGCTTCGCCATCAATTCATTTATATGCACCAACAAATATATTTCGTCAAAGAAAAGTTTTCCCACTCCACATTACATTCTACTTCAGTCGATCCCCCAATGTGCGAATTAATTGGCTTTTGGGATGCCTGTGGTATCCGTCTTTATTCTCCTGGGGAGCCGGTTGTCTTTTAAGGAAATAAACTTTTCAGGCTGCTTCCTCAATCATAATTTCCTCACGGGGAGATGTTAGTCCGGAGATAACATGCAAAACGGTCAGCTCTCTGGGAAGTCCGCGTCTTACAAAGTGTTCAGGCGGCCTGTAAGACTGCCAACTACCTGGGCCTTCATGCGGGCGAACACGGCATAACATGTCAACGTTATTATGGAGTTATACCGATGGTTCACAGTAGAGTTTGACGGCATGTTCTCCCCAATCTGTTTTCTTTATTTCGGGAGGTTTCTTGACCCAGTTTGGCCGGCATGTGCACACAAGTGTCTGAAGGCGTCAACATTTCGGTTCAGCATTTCTTATTCGCGCATATATTTCTCTAGAGACTGGATCTGGGCGCCGTTTATCTTGGCTCTACGTAAGGGCATTGAACACTATCCTCCGGCGTATCCCTTGGATGGCAGTGGCTACGTTGAATCTGCATGGGTGTGTTGGGTGAGCGTGTGGTGGGGGGGGGGTCGATCAAGGGACAGCAAAGGTGAAAATGGTGAAAAGGGGGTGAGGGAGTATTTGGCATATAATGTGGATCTCGACCAGCGTGAAATACCTCGACCATGACACATGGTACATTCTAGGTATAACCTTTGGTCTTCATAGACCCAACACGATTACCCCCATTGGTAATTTCCAATGCATAATTTCGTACAGTCAATTTTTCAAACGAGGAATATTTTGGTGACAATATATAATTGTAAATAAGTCTTCGTTATCGCGACCTGCTGATTGTCCATCTTCGTAGCCCCGGCTTCTACCATTCGCGGGGCCAGCCCGATAGCTCAGTGCGCTAGAGCGCTTGCATTGAGTGCTCTGGCAACATAAGAGCCTAACGGCACGTGGATCGGTAGTTCGCACCCCGCTGTGGCCATGCCATGCCATGTGTGGTCGCAGTATAAAGATCCCATGTCCTTCTTTGCAAAGTCTCCCTCCCTCCCTTTGACGCGATGTGATCACAAGTGATTAACGCGTCCTGAATATACAACCAATCGTCTCCCATTCGCCGACCAGCTGGGTGGCTGACCCAATGTGAACAGCGCGATATCTCCGATGGACCTGATTGCTGGTCACTTTTAACATTGGTATTTAACGTACGAACAGACGAACTCAACTGCCATTGAACCTGACCATTCGTCCGCGGTTCTGAAGCCCCATGCGGGCGATTATTAGGGCACTAGAATGATCAATAAATCCCTGATCAGCAAAAACGCGGTCTGGTCGATGTCATCTGGTGCATCGCTGATCCAAATCATCCATTGGCCCAGGATACCTCTTGGCCGAGGGGGGGGAATATCCTTCTGAATCTCGAACCCCCAAGAATTAGGGAGAGCAGTATCGAGTTTCCAAGATCAGGAACGTTTAAAGCAAAAAAAAACGGCCTTACTGGGGATATCGCGAATCTTGAGGAATTCACAGACTGCTATAACTGATAGCGGTACATATGCAAATGGTCTTAGCGCTGAACCAGGAATTGTGCGGATAACGATACCCACTTCGTTAGTCCCATATGAGACAGTTGTTGCTCCTCACAACAGGAAATGTTGGCGGACGGAACAGAGCGGTCGGCTGGCTTGAGAAATCAATAAACGTTATCGTCGTAATAATGAAGACTTGAACCAAAATAATAAAGTAAGTTGATAAATACACACTTCCAGAAACAATTCCCGCACACCAAAAACTTCTCGCCATCAAGACCAGTTCTCGCCACGCATGTTTGTGCATTGCCATACAGGATTTCAATGGTTAGGACATGTGGCGGTGTTGCGTGAAACCAACAACGTCACATGGGGCTAAGCCTTCGTCTGCGCAAAACGGTTTTCACGGGTTCCAGGATTGTTTTTTCGAACCTTTGCTTCACAACATTCATTTTGTTTCTGTGTGTCGATGTAATATCCTTGCGCAGACTAATCTCGGGGGAAGTTGGTGTCTTCTTTGGGGCCCGTCTAGCCTCATACTACCCCCTCATTATACTGCGCAGTTGACCGCGGCGACACGCTAAACTGTCATCCCTATGTCATTAGCGCAGGCCGGAGTCCAGCCCCCAGTTGTAGTTTGACCAGCAGTCTCTGTCGCGGCCTATGATGCCCAGGACACCTGCGGAAACCAGTGACCTCCAACGGACAGGTGGCTGCTTCCTTCATTACCTGCCATGGCATGAGATATTGATGTAGGTGGGACACGCAACTTTAGTGCGGAATGGCATACATATATAAATATACATATACATATATATATATATATATGTATGTTCCTGAACTGCCAACTCTATACATGCTATGTAGACCATACATAATGCTCTATACATGCTATGTAGACCATACATAATGCTCTATACATGCTATGTAGACCATACATAATGTTCTATACATGCTATGTAGACCATACATAATGCTCTATACATGCTATGTAGACCATACATAATGCTCTATACATGCTATGTAGACCATACATAATGCTCTATACATGCTATGTAGACCATACATAATGCTCTATACATGCTATGTAGACCATACATAATGCTCTATACATGCTATGTAGACCATACATAATGCTCTATACATGCTATGTAGACCATACATAATGCTCTATACATGCTATGTAGACCATACATAATGCTCTATACATGCTATGTAGACCATACATAATGCTCTATACATGCTATGTAAACCATACATAATGCTCTATACATGCTATGTAGACCATACATAATGCTCTATACATGCTATGTAAACCATACATAATGCTCTATACATGCTATGTAGACCATACATAATGCTCTATACATGCTATGTAGACCATACATAATGCTCTATACATGCTATGTAGACCATACATAATGCTCTATACATGCTATGTAGACCATACATAATGCTCTATACATGCTATGTAGACCATACATAATGCTCTATACATGCTATGTAGACCATACATAATGCTCTATACATGCTATGTAGACCATACATAATGCTCTATACATGCTATGTAGACCATACATACTGCTCTATACATGCTATGTAGACCATACATAATGCTCTATACATGCTATGTAGACCATACATAATGCTCTATACATGCTATGTAGACCATACATAATGCTCTATACATGCTATGTAGACCATACATAATGCTCTATACATGCTATGTAGACCATACATAATGCTCTATACATGCTATGTAGACCATATATAATGCTCTATACATGCTATGTAGACCATACATAATGCTCTATACATGCTATGTAGACCATACATAATGCTCTATACATGCTATGTAGACCATACATAATGCTCTATACATGCTATGTAGACCATACATAATGCTCTATACATGCTATGTAGACCATACATAATGCTCTATACATGCTATGTAGACCATACATAATGTTCTATACATGCTATGTAGACCATACATAATGCTCTATACATGCTATGTAGACCATACATAATGCTCTATACATGCTATGTAGACCATACATAATGCTCTATACATGCTATGTAGACCATACATAATGCTCTATACATGCTATGTAGACCATACATAATGCTCTATACATGCTATGTAGACCATACATAATGCTCTATACATGCTATGTAGACCATACATATTGCTCTATACATGCTATGTAGACCATACATAATGCTCTATACATGCTATGTAGACCATACATAATGCTCTATACATGCTATGTAGACCATACATAATGCTCTATACATGCTATGTAAACCATACATAATGCTCTATACATGCTATGTAGACCATACATAATGCTCTATACATGCTATGTAGACCATACATAATGCTCTATACATGCTATGTAGACCATACATAATGCTCTATACATGCTATGTAGACCATACATAATGCTCTATACATGCTATGTAGACCATACATAATGCTCTATACATGCTATGTAGACCATACATAATGCTCTATACATGCTATGTAGACCATACATAATGCTCTATACATGATATGTAGACCATACATAATGCTCTATACATGCTATGTAGACCATACATAATGCCCTATACATGCTATGTAGACCATACATAATGCCCTATACATGCTATGTAGACCATACATAATGCCCTATACATGCTATGTAGACCATACATAATGCCCTATACATGCTATGTAGACCATACATAATGCTCTATACATGCTATGTAGACCATACATAATGCTCTATGCATGCCATGTAGACCATACATAATGCCCTATACATGCTATGTAGACCATACATAATGCCCTATACATGCTATGTAGACCATACATAATGCCCTATACATGCTATGTAGACCATACATAATGCCCTATACATGCTATGTAGACCATACATAATGCTCTATACATGCTATGTAGACCATACATAATGCTCTATACATGCTATGTAGACCATACATAATGCTCTATACATGCTATGTAGACCATACATATTGCTCTATACATGCTATGTAGACCATACATAATGCTCTATACATGCTATGTAGACCATACATAATGCTCTATACATGCTATGTAGAACATACATAATGCTCTATACATGCTATGTAGACCATACATAATGCTCTATACATGCTATGTAGACCATACATAATGCTCTATACATGCTATGTAGACCATACATAATGCTCTATACATGCTATGTAGACCATACATAATGCTCTATACATGCTATGTAGACCATACATAATGCTCTATGCATGCTATGTAGACCATACATAATGCTCTATACATGCTATGTAGACCATACATAATGCTCTATACATGCTATGTAGACCATACATAATGCTCTATACATGCTATGTAGACCATACATAATGCTCTATACATGCTATGTAGACCATACATAATGCTCTATACATGCTATGTAGACCATACATAATGCTCTATACATGCTATGTAGACCATACATAATGCTCTATACATGCTATGTAGACCATACATAATGCTCTATACATGCTATGTAGACCATACATAATGCTCTATACATGCTATGTAGACCATACATAATGCTCTATACATGCTATGTAGACCATACATAATGCCCTATACATGCTATGTAGACCATACATAATGCTCTATACATGCTATGTAGACCATACATAATGCTCTATACATGCTATGTAGACCATACATAATGCTCTATACATGCTATGTAGACCATACATAATGCTCTATACATGCTATGTAGACCATACATAATGCTCTATACATGCTATGTAGACCATACATAATGCCCTATACATGCTATGTAGACCATACATAATGCCCTATACATGCTATGTAGACCATACATAATGCCCTATACATGCTATGTAGACCATACATAATGCTCTATACATGCTATGTAGACCATACATAATGCTCTATACATGCTATGTAGACCATACATATTGCTCTATACATGCTATGTAGACCATACATAATGCTCTATACATGCTATGTAGACCATACATAATGCTCTATACATGCTATGTAGACCATACATAATGCTCTATACATGCTATGTAGACCATACATAATGCTCTATACATGCTATGTAGACCATACATATTGCTCTATACATGCTATGTAGACCATACATAATGCTCTATACATGCTATGTAGACCATACATAATGCTCTATACATGCTATGTAGACCATACATAATGCTCTATACATGCTATGTAGACCATACATAATGCTCTATACATGCTATGTAGACCATACATAATGCTCTATACATGCTATGTAGACCATACATAATGCTCTATACATGCTATGTAGACCATACATAATGCTCTATGCATGCTATGTAGACCATACATAATGCTCTATACATGCTATGTAGACCATACATAATGCTCTATACATGCTATGTAGACCATACATAATGCTCTATACATGCTATGTAGACCATACATAATGCTCTATACATGCTATGTAGACCATACATAATGCTCTATACATGCTATGTAGACCATACATAATGCTCTGTACATGCTATGTAGACCATACATAATGCTCTATACATGCTATGTAGACCATACATAATGCTCTATACATGCTATGTAGACCATACATAATGCTCTATGCATGCCATGTAGACCATACATAATGCTCTATGCATGCCATGTAGACCATACATAATGCTCTATACATGCCATGTAGACCATACATAATGCTCTATACATGCTATGTAGACCATACATAATGCTCTATACATGCTATGTAGACCATACATAATGCTCTATACATGCTATGTAGACCATACATATTGCTCTATACATGCTATGTAGACCATACATATTGCTCTATACATGCTATGTAGACCATACATAATGCTCTATACATGCTATGTAGACCATACATAATGCTCTATACATGCTATGTAGACCATACATAATGCTCTATACATGCTATGTAGACCATACATAATGCTCTATACATGCTATGTAGACCATACATAATGCTCTATACATGCTATGTAGACCATACATAATGCTCTATACATGCTATGTAGACCATACATAATGCTCTATACATGCTATGTAGACCATACATAATGCTCTATACATGCTATGTAGACCATACATAATGCTCTATACATGCTATGTAGACCATACATAATGCTCTATACATGCTATGTAGACCATACATAATGCTCTATACATGCTATGTAGACCATACATAATGCTCTATACATGCTATGTAGACCATACATAATGCTCTATACATGCTATGTAGACCATACATAATGCTCTATACATGCTATGTAGACCATACATAATGCTCTATACATGCTATGTAGACCATACATAATGCTCTATACATGCTATGTAGACCATACATAATGCTCTATACATGCTATGTAGACCATACATAATGCTCTATACATGCTATGTAGACCATACATAATGCTCTATACATGCTATGTAGACCATACATATTGCTCTATACATGCTATGTAGACCATACATATTGCTCTATACATGCTATGTAGACCATACATAATGCTCTATACATGCTATGTAGACCATACATAATGCTCTATACATGCTATGTAGACCATACATAATGCTCTATACATGCTATGTAGACCATACATAATGCTCTATACATGCTATGTAGACCATACATAATGCTCTATACATGCTATGTAGACCATACATATTTTTCATATTTGTATGTTATGCTGTCATGGTCCTGTCTCTCTGCCTCCCCATGTATATTAGGGGCCAGCCCGATAGCTCAGTGGGCTAGAGCGCTAGCATTCAGCGTTCTGGCCACCTGAGAGCCTCACCCCACGTGGATCGGCCGTTCGGTCCCACTGTGGCCATGTCTGTGTGATCGCAGGATAAGGATCCCACGTCCCTCTTCGCAAAGAGTAGGGGGCTATCCACGGGGACATGGCTGCGCTCTTGCCGTCCTTCTCCCATTGACGCGATATGACCAACAGTGGTTATACCTCCCTGAATATACAACCAACCAGCCATATATATAACAATCACGTATACCTCTTTTTCGGACCAGCAGTGGATGTTGACCCAGCGAAGAAAGACAGATCATGGCGCTGCATCATTTCCTCCGCCAGAACCTATTATCGCCCCGCCACTTACATCACACTGGAGCACTCATCTCACGTCCGTTGCCTTTTATTACCGACTGTTCCAAGTCACATGAACCGGAGAAGACATGTAGTTCACTACTCACAAATTGAAGATCATACCATCGCAAACGGAGGGCGAATAAGACGAAGATACGAACTCCGCCAGTGGCCATTGATCATAATGAGAACCCGAGGATTATCAGCATATCACCGGGATTTCAAGGATGCCTTAAACTGTCTAGAAAAATAACCAGATCAGACATCGCTCACAGATGAACCATCATAGTTCCTTATACAAGGCATTGAAAGTGGTTATCTGAGTCAGCGAGCCTTCTTAGTTATTGTTGAGTGTTCGTGGCAATGACCAATTGTTCCCTCCTCTACAACGGATGGTGCAATAGAATAAATGTCAAGGCCGATTCAATAGAAGTGTATAAACGATTCCTCAGATCTAAAATATTTGTCCATCACCAAAATCCGTGAAGTGCAACTGACTTACCATGCAGTAAGCCTTTTATGTTGTATTTATCAGTTTTGTTCTGTTTCGACATAATTGTTATCTAATCTAGCTGATGCGTGAAGATATGTAACATTTTGTATGAGCTCTGCAGCTAATAAACCTTGCTACTCCTGCTATTAATTTGTTTAATATTATTCCCTTTTGATGCTGTATAAGCTTGTCGAACAACCGTAACTGTTTTCAGAGAACACTAAACCGATTCAATTCAATTTAATTCATTTCATTGACATTTGTGTGTATCTGTGTGGCAAAACCGTCTGTTTGTGTTGGACAGAAGTGAATTTCCGGCACTATGCTTCTTCGTTTACCATCACGCTGTGTGGTATAATCTAATTATAAAAACCGGGACGAATGGTATCAAGATATGCACTTATTTATCACGTAGTTTTCTTGCTACTATGATTTTGTTCCGCTTTCACATTATTTAACTGTTTTCATCTATTCGCGTAGCGCAGTGTTAGTTGATGGTTAACTTTATGCCAAATATGTGACAAATCACAATCACCTGGAAAGGAGGTTTTTACTCCTTTCGATTGCACTGATTTTACAATTGAAATAATGTTTAATGCAGTTTGCACATCCTAAAATAATATAGTAACATAAAATAATAGTAATATAAAATATTTTTTATGGACTACTTCCATGGCCACCTGACTAGATATGATTGTGGTTTCACACTGATATCAAGCATGTTTGGAATATAGAAACCTTATTAATCACTTGACTTTAGTGGTTAAAGAATATGTATATTGCTGCAAGTGGTCAAATACGGTTCCAGCTTTGCAGGCTGGCTGTTAAAAACTGTATCAAGCGTTATTATAGCCTCGAAATTAGTGCGTTAGTAGATATGATGACGTGGACCTTGCATGCAGTAAATTTGCTCTACCATGTACTATGGGATGCGAGGGACGTCCTATGAAAGCAACCAAGTCCAGCAAGCCCATGAGGGACATCCCTAATACCATATATATCCTGGAGGGTGATATAAACGTCATGGCGGATGTCACACAGGGGTCTAATTAACATTTCCATGGCGTTGTCTTTCCATTGGCTCTCAATGGTCATTAGATCCAGTGGCGCCTCGCTTAGGGAGAATGAAATGACCGTGACCCTGCGCCCAGACAGGCTGCGATATGACCTTGACTGATAATGCCATGTTATTGCCTCTCCAAGCCGGGGATTATGTGCGCCGGGCGCTCAAGGCTGTCTTTAATAATAAGCGCTGCCCCGGGGGGACAAGATTAGCTGAGATGTCTCCTTCCCGGGTGTCCATTGGCCTTCCATTGGCACACGCACGTGTCTTCTGTCGCTGTGATGCCAATGGGAAGGTCGCCGAAGTGTGCACGGCCACTCGCTGTGGCCCATCCTCTTATACTTCCAGGTCGAATTGATTTAAACCGCACAATTCGCAGGAGAGATGACATTAGTTATTTGCTGTTGCAAGGCGAACATTAAGAGATACACATGGGAAAGGGAAGACATTGCGTGTATTTCATGTCATCGTTCAAATCCGTTTTTTTACCTCAGGGGCGGATCCAAGAATTCGGTCCAAACTTGGGGGTGGGGGCTCTGAACAAATTTGCGACAGCGGGAATAACAGTTTGTTTTACTACCGGGGGAAGGTCCACTGAAAACGTGCGACCGGTAGGGTCCACGCCGCCTCCAAAAAAAGCGGGGGGGAGGGGGGGGGGGTAGGGAATCCACGCCTCAGATGGCCCTAATGTAATGAAAAACGGGATTATTCAACAAAATGGACCCCCTGGAGCCCCCCCCCCCTCCCCCCCACCCTCCGCCCTTGTTACCTTGAGTTTAGAGTTAAGTAGCGTTAAATGCTACATGGCACCTTTACTCCGGAAGCCTAACGGTATGTGTCTAAATGTAAGCCTAAAAATTGTTCTACATCTTGGAAAAGAGAAAATTATCGTCAGCAAATCGATAGTTAGAATGTGCGTCAATACAGTAGATCAATAAATGTATCCTTCCTTGTGTGCACGTGATATCGTAGGCATGGTTGACAGGTTCATAACATTAAGTTGGAAGCTATATTTATCACGTTGATATTTTTAATCGATTGACTTCAAGAACGTGAACAACCTTTTTCTATCTCTTTTTATTTAACAACTTCATTCATGGATTGCAATTGTTGTTTGGCAATAACGGAATCTATAATATCGGAAGCCGTATCTAGAGTTATGTGCAGTTGGGAAAAAGAAAGAACGACACAAAAACGAGCAAATCGTGAAGATACGCCGTAGGGTGAGTTTGCGTCTTGTATCTAAATGAATTAGGGACCGGCCCGGTAGCTCACGTGCTAGAGCGCTCGCATTGAGTGCTCTGGCCACCTGAGAGCCTAATGACACGTGGATCGGTGGTTCGCGCCCCGCTGTGGCCTCTGTGCGATAGCAGGATAAAGATCCCATGTCCTTCTTCGCAAAGAGTAGGGGGTTATCCCCGGGGACATGGCTCTACTCTCTCTTTCCATTGACGCGATATCACCAAAATTGGTTAAAGCCTCCTGAATATAAAACTAACCAACTGAATGAATTACTATTGCTATTTGTACAAGCTCACGGTCAACACCCTGATGCTGTTGTCGGATCATCTTTTTGGATGTGAATCGTAATCAGACAAACGTTCCTCGGCTATACCCTTATGAAAATATGCTATGGTACAGCATGATATACCATGGTAAATGATGGTAAGAAAAATTCCCTGCCGAATGGACTTTTTTGCGTTTTGAGCCGTTTAAACGTTTGAGCCGGTTTCCGGGGTGAAACACCCCTTATGAGCGTATTTTGGCGGCTTTACCGCCCCCACCCCCCACCCCCGCTGCAAATCCAATAGTGTACTAAGTGGCAGATGTACATGAGGCAGATTGCGCTGCCGCCTAGCGGAGATGCGCACTTGAAACCGCAAGGCGCCTGCGCGAAATTTTAAAAAATAGCGGAAAGGCGGACAGAGTACTAGGGCATGTGTATACGATTACTATTAACTTATATTAAACAATATTTGCCTGTGGATATCGATTAAAGGTATGTATTTACAAATACTATATTGTATAGCACCTGAAGACACCAAGTTTTGAGCGTGACACCATACCATGAGGACAAAAGGAGACTTTATAAATTAAATTTTGTTTACACTACAGTCTTGTCACACCATTTAGCCCCCCCCCCCCCCCCCCCCGCCTCGGCCCCGTGTTGATTTACGGCGCCTGTGCAGCCACTGGAACAGCAGAAACCCGCTTGAGATGGTGAACACCGGAGGGAGTGAAGGGGATAAAACCGCCCCCCCCCATGGAATCGTTGTCTGTCCTTATGTGTATGAACCTTCGTACACCGATTGGGACCCGTAAGTCCTGTTCCTCTCGTTAACATCAGATACTTTGTTGGTTCCTTTGTACATGTGTCTATGAGTGCCTCAACCTTAGCCCTGTTGCATGCCTGCCTCCAATTCTTTGGAGGTGTTGGTGTGGGGAGGTTGAAGACCACACGCCTTTCTGTTACTCAGGGAAACTTTTAATGGCTCAGGGAAAACTCAGGGAATTGTTTTCGTGTATCATGTGGGAACCCTTAACAATGGTATGCTATTGTTTTCAGGTTATGCCATTTATAATGATATCTTTTGGTATTAATTTTGCTTCCTGCGTGATGTATTAATAAATGTGGTACATACTCTCGTATGATATCTTTCCAACATATTATCATCCATGTCTTATAATGCTAAACAGCACTGGTAAATGATATTTACTAAGATGACAATTCTAAGATGAAGTGTATCATTTGTTAAAGATCATGTCAGGAGAACATTTCCTGGCAAAGATGTAAAAGAAATTTGCAAGTTAATGTGAGACAAGGATCAGCAATGTTGTAAAGATTGGAAAGAAGAAAAACTAAAGGATCTACTTATTTTACCAATTGAAATGAACATATTTTGGATAAAGGAATGTTTATATATGTTATATGCGTTGAGTGGTTGTCGTTTTAAATTTGAGTAGTAGTTATGTAGTAGTTCCAAAGTACTGCATGGTAGTGCATTTCATTTTGTGGTGGAATTTGTATCCGTTAGGAATAAAAAATAATACTTTAACAATTCAATTACAACATTAGATTCTTGCATAGAGTTGGAGTATACATATTATTTGGGTAAAAATCTAATACAACAGGTTTTTATGTCATGTATATACTTCTAGTATGCCTACATACTGTGTGATTTTATTGTGCATAGTGACTAAAGTAAATTCCATTATGGCGTTTCTTTCAATTCATTCAAATGTATAAGATGTAAATTAAACAAAATGGAATTTCAATATAGTAATCATTTAAACGACCATTGTTTTAATTTAACAAGGTCCTGTCACTTTTTAAATTTTGTAAATGTAAAATTTCAAATGGAATGTATACATCTATGATGCGGCTGTATGGTTATATTATTATTATTTGTTGATCATTATGCATATTAGCAATGAACATTTCTTCACATAATGGTACCTTATTTTTATAATATATCTATACGGCTAGAATGTGAATATTATACAAATCTTTTGGAGTTTTTGTTATTTACGTGACAAGTAACCATGAGCTAATTATATGTATATAATGTGCATGTCACATGTTAACATATTGCACATTGTCATAATAATAGTGGAGCGTGAATCTTTGTATTCTTTATTCTTGTATTTTTCAAACTTGATGGCGATTAGTGCCATAGCAGGGGCGGATCTAGGGGGCGGGGTTAGTGGGGTTGCCCCCCCCCCCACCCTCTTTGGGAACCAGAACATACAACATACATGTTGACATACATGTTAAAGTCCCAAGTGGTGAGAGAGCAACCCCCCCCCCCCTTGGGAAACTGAACATACACTGTTAAAGTCGGGTTCTCTAAGCCCCCCTCCGCCCCGGTCGCAAGTCTCCAGAGTCCCTGCCCCCCCCCGCCCCCCTCCCGGTCGCAAGTTTTCAAAGAGCAACCCCTCCCCCCTTGGAAAATGCCAAGAACCGCCCCTGCACAGTATACCATGGTATCCATGTAGTAAAGTATCATGGTACACATACCATGATAAGTTACCATGGTAAATATTGAGGTAAGTATGGTAAGTATATGGGCATACTAGAATTATATACATGACATAAAAAACAGCTATATTCGATTTTTACCCAAATAACATCTATACTCTAAATCATATGCAGGAATCTACTTATAATCTAGTTATAATTGAATTGATGAAAATCAACTGACACAGGCCGGGGGGGGGGGGGTGGCGGGGGAGTGGTGGTATGACCAGATGACAAGACTGTGACCAAAATTCAATCTATAAAGGCTCCTTTTGTCTTTATGGTATGGTGTCACACTCGCATCTGGGTGTCTTCAGGTGCTATATCGTATAATATTTATAAATACATACCTTTCATTCAAATATCTAAGCAAATATTCGTGAATATAAGCTAATCGTATACACATGTCGCCGAACTCCTCTCGCTTTTCCGTAATATTTTTAAAATTTCGCCCATGCGTCGTGCGATCTCCGTTGCGCTTCTCCGCTAGGCGGCAGCGCAATTAATATACCTCCTGGTGGCGCACTGCTCATTTCGCGCGCTGTGGTAAGCTGCAAATGTCAACGCTGTTTTATTTTTTAACGTTGCTGTCCCGGAGGGGTGGGGTAGGGTGGGGGAACTTAGTACATTATTGGGTCTGCGGGGTCGGGGGGGGGGCTGGGGTCCGCGGTAAAGTCACCCTAACTTGACCGCCAAAATACGCTCCAAGGGGCGTTTCACCCGGAAAATCGGCTCGAACGTTTGAACGCGAACATATCCGCTCGGAAGGGGATTTTGTTTTCCTTGGACCGAGCCTGCTCGGTTTATTATTTTCCCCCGGAAACTTGCTCTATAAACGCACATTTTCAGGGTCCTCCGCCACGACCCCCGCCCCCACCCCCCCCCCCAGCGACCGAGCGGAATTTTGCGGTAAAACGCCCCCGAGCTGATTTTGGCGGTGGAAAAAGGGGGGGGGGGCAAACCCAGCAAAGTACCGCCACTCCCCCCCCCCCCCCTTCCCCGGGTCATTGCATAGCCGGTACGCTAGTGTTCCTACCAATTTTCGTATTCGCGGAAAATATATATTCCCGTACTGATTGACTTCCCTAGTTTGGAATAATCAAGTGACAGTGTTTATCATAATGTATCATCATATTTTGATTAATTCTGAGCGCGAGCAACGTTTGAATGTTCAGTAGTGCGACCGAAAAAAATAATAGTTTCAGTTTCAACTTCTGTTAACTGCTAAAATATTTTTGATAGTCCAGAAGAAACATCAGAGTGCGAAGCTTTAACTAAATTTCATGTGCTAGAATATTTGAAGTCCGAATTTTCTACCAAAATATAACTATGTGATGGAGTTTCCAGCTATAATGATATAATGATGCACCACAGAAATTTCACCGCATAGTCATTTTTAGTTGAGTCTCAGTTATGCCTCAATGGAGAACTCACTTTTTTTCTGTACGGAATACCATATGTAGTTATATCATGCACATGATAGTATATACAATGGAATACTTTGATACCATGGTATCATTCTGGCGGTACAATGATTTACCATAATAGGTCATGGTAATACTGCACTATAACATGGTTGGGACTATGTTGGAATCATATACCACAGTAATACCATAATATTACCGTGGTGCCAGGATAGTACTATGGTATAATGATATACTACAGTAATACCATGGTATTATCATGGTATAATGTTATATAATGATGCACCGCAGTAATACCATATTACCATGGTGCCAGGATATTAACATGGTATCATGATAAACCACAGATATACCATGATATACCAAAGTAATACCATGATATACCAAAGTAATACCATGGTATACCATGATATATTGTGGTACATCATGATATTTGATGGTTAACCATGATATACCATGGTGTACCATAGTCATACCAACGTTTACCATGGTATTACATGCTATACCATGGTAATACTATCGCTCACCATGGTATAGCATGGTTTATCATGCTGTACCATAGTATATAATGCTATACCATGGTATATCATGATTTACCACGGTAATACCGACGTTTACCATGGCATACCATGGTTTATCATGCTGTACCATGGTATACCATGCTATGCCATGATATACCATGCTATGCCATGGTATACCATGCTATACCATGGTATATCATGGTTTACCATGATAAACCATGGTATATATTCATAAAGGTATTCTTGTATTTTTCAGACCTGATGGTGATGGTATCCATGTAGTAAAGTACCGTTGTAGGCATACCATGGTAAGACACCATGGTACATTCGCACACCATGGTACATTAGCATACCATATGATACCATGGTCAGATACCAATGTAAATACCATGGTATGATACCATGGTATACCATGGTGTTTTGGCGATGGTAATTTAATATGGTAATTTACCATGGTACTATACCATGGTAAATTACCATCGGCAAAACACCATGGTTTACCATGGTAACCATGGTAAAATACCATGGTAAAATACCATAGTAAAATACCATGGTATTTTACGATACCATGGTATGGTATAATACCATGGTATGATATCATGGTGTTTTAGCGATGGATTTAGGGGGGAGGGGACTCCATAGTCCCCCTTGTTCTCTCTCTGCTTCGTTGTCCAGCGCTCAGTTCAGCTCTTACTGTCTCTACGCCCTCCCACCCCACCCTCTTTCCACTCTCTCTACCTCTCTGTCGACGTGGGGACCGGAGACACGTGAGTTGACAGGACATCTCCGCCATCTGGTCCTCAGGCTAGACGCCCCTAATGCCCCGTCTGACCAGACGGCCCTAATGCCCCTTCTGGCCTGGACGTCAACAGGTCGTGGCAGCCGCTGCCGCCGCATAGCGCAGCAGGAAGCGCTAGAGGGCTTTGTCCGAGTGACCTTGGGATGCGGCACCATATTTAACCTGAAACCTTCTGCTCGCCTCACAGCCATCGTCGGGGAAGCGATGAGCAATCTGTGGCGGATTCACCACTTCACCACAAAATGGGGCCTGTTGGGTCTAGTTGGGGCTGAGATAAACTCTCCGAAACATTTGACGGCGAGTTGGGGATGCTGATAGTCATTATTCGGAGAGCTCGCGGCGGGCAGGGTGAAAATAATGACAAATTCATCTTGGCGTGTAAAGATTTTAATAGCTAAAACTAATAATCTAAGTAATGTTGCATATCTATATACAAAAGAGGGCCTGGTGGTTCAAAGTAATAATCCAGTGTCAGGGTGGGTGGGAGGTAAATGGGAGAGTCCGCGCGATCCGGTCCTGACGGAGTGAGCAGTATCGTCTGGATCCAGTGCCTGCCTGCGTGGTCGGTCGGCCGAGCCGGTGAATTTCGGCCAATCGGAGCGTCCGCTCGGGCGTGGTCCCCAGGGATCGTATAGTGCACCTCAATGGGCACGCGAGGGGCACGCCGTGATCAGGCGGGAACCGCGGGTGAACCTGGGGTTAGGGGTCAGGCGAGGGTGATAGGAGAGGAGAGGGTTGGGGATGAAAAGGGTGAGAAGCACCGCTTGCCTTCATAATGCCCTCTAATTACTACAGAAGCAGCAATTAGTACATCATTATTCGGAGAGCTCGCGGCGGGCAGGGTGAAAATAATGACAAATTCATCTAGCTAAAACTAATAATCTAAGTAATGTTGCCTATCTATATACAAAAGAGGGCCAAAATGTAGGGTAATTATTATTGATCACGCCAAGATGGGAAAGGTAGGGGGTGGATTGGGGTGAGGATGGAAGAGTATAGGAGGAAGTTTCGGGGGGCGGGGTGGGAGTCGCGAGTGCAAGCGACCGGCTGGCCGAAGGTGTGCCTTGTTCGGAGTCAATCCGGAATGCGTCATTTGGCCAGTGTGGCCCCGCTTCGTTAGTGGATATTTAAATATACGACGGCAGATCGTGGGTGGCGCAGTCGATGTACCTGAAGCAGGCAGCGCACACCCAGGTGGTGCTGCTCGCTGGGTGCTGACTCCCCGACATAGAGAGTAGAGGGTGGCTGTGTGAGGTGGTGAGGCGAGTATAGAGCGTAGATCGATATGCTTGGAACGGACATTGTTCGTGGATTGCAGAATGGGGGGTGGCGGGGATGGCTTGCGGGGAGGGAGGGGGGCTGCAGTGGTCCGGGTAGTTATTAAACCGTTTGACCACGCGACTGTGGTTATGTGGCTATGAACGTGGGGCGTTCGTTGCGGGGCATGGCATGGTGTGTGAGATGTCAGTTGAATCCTGGTTGCTGTGGCGTCGCGGCAATGTCACTGTGTCGCAGACGTGTCATGCTCGATGAAGGGCCCAGTGAGGGCGCGCTCGACTAATTTCGTGGATAAGCAGCTAGAAACGTGTGTTGCAAAGGCGTCTGTGGAGTGGTGATTTAAATATACGACGGGCGCGGCCGGAGGGTGGCGGTGGGGGGGGGGGGGGGGCGGGGGGGTGGGAGCAGTGTAGTTCATATGCCGGCTATGTGCAGATGGTCGCCGAGTTCGGGTTCGTCTGTGCGATTAACGAGGTCAAGCAGTCCAGTCTGTGCCACTCACCTCTGCGTGACCCGGGAGGTATCGCTTAGATATCCAGGTTGACTGGCCAGTGTGCGTCCGGCCAGAGGGGCGGGGTTTCTCGTGGGGGTGGGGGGTTGGGGTGGGGGCTGAGTCAAACTTGTGGCCGTTCTGGTTGGCTGTGTGAATCTGCATAGGTTGTGGGCCCACCGGTGGGTTTGGCGCGGCGTTGCGGTCAAGCGAGTAGGGTATGCAGCCATGGATGGCTTGTGCTGTGGCCAACTGGCGGGAACGGTGTGGTGTTGGCTGGTGGCGAGTGGTGGTTTCTCCCAAAGCTGGTTTTGGGATGTGATCCTGCGGCGCGCGCGGGGTGGTGCTGACTAGTGGCGAGCGCACGTGGTGTCTCTCAAGGTTGGGGTTAAGATGTGATGCACCGGAGGGGGTGGGGTGGTGCTGGATTGTGGCGAGTAGCGGTATCTCCCATGGCTAAATGCGAGAGTCCGCGCGATCCGGTCCTGACGGAGTCAGCAGTAGCGTCTGGATCCAGTGCCTGCCTGCGTGGTCGGTCGGCCGAGCCGGTGAATTTCGGCCAATCGGAGCGTCCGCTCGGGCGTGGTCCCCAGGGATCGTATAGTGCACCTCAATGGGCACGCGAGGTGCACGCCGTGATCAGGAGGGAGCCGCGGGTGAACCTGGGGTTAGGGGTCAGGCGAGGGTGATAGGAGAGGAGAGGGTTGGGGATGAAAAGGGTGAGAAGCACCGCTTGCCTTCATAATGCCCTCTAATTACTACAGAAGCAGCAATTAGTACATAATGCAAGGTGTGCGTTACCCGGCAATTCCATGCTAAAATAGAGAGTGGCAGACCTACAGTAAAAATCCAATTAAGGATTCGTTTTGCACAAACTGCACAGGATGCTTCCAAGCTTACACAAAGATATGTTGACCCAAATCTCTTCGCCATGTGCAATAGTATTAGTAATATTGGCAACGATGCTTTCGTTTGCTGTCCTTCTCAGCCTATATTGATCTTTCCTTGCGTTCGTATGTCATTTGTAGATAGGCTTTGCAGCACGACATGGTTGTGTGGGTTGAATCCATTGCCTGGTCCCCATATTTTTCTAGTCTTCGATACCGTTGAGGTCTAGGGCCCCAGAGGGGCTTTTTCGACACGGCGACACGGCGATTTTTAAAATCGACAACGCGACATTGGGGTTGTCTTAGAATCGACATGCGACATAAGACTTAGCGACACGCGACATGGAACTTTTCTTAAAATCGACACGCGACATGGACCTTTTCTTAAAATCGACACGCGACATGGACCTTTTCTTAAAATTGACACGCGACATGGCTACCGCCGCCCCCCCCCCCCCTCTCAGGGGCCCTAGGTGTGGATGTGATGTACGTCTCTCGCCATACCGCCTCTTGATTTGTTTCTAAATGCAAATACCAGATCTTTAGGTCTTTAGATCTTTCCTGGCGAACATCACATAAAATGCGCCGAAATTATACAATATCACAGACAGACAGTGCGGCGTAGGCGTTAGGCTAGACATTAAGGGGTAGGAGAGAGGGCCGGGTGACTGATTTCAGAGTCTTAGCTTTTCTTGTCACTTTTCTTGGCCTACGAATCATCGCCATATAACGGTACTGCAAAAGCAAAAATCCTGCAGAAAGAACAACTTAATTCCAGTCCAGACGAGACGAGTCTACCTGCAGGTCACGCCTATGGGTCATGACTAAAAAGAAATATTACCGCCTGGAAAGGCGCTGGCACCAACCCGTAGACTATTTTATGAACGAGACATCTTGTCGGGTGGGCTCTATTCGCTAGGTCGCACCTATAGGTCATAAAATCTCTAGTCAATTAGCGCATGTCTTTCTGTAACGTTATAAAAACGGACCGTTTGATTAGGTAATAAGGATATGACCTATGGGGAAGTACTACCCTGTGGCCACTGATGTCTTATAGGTCAAAGCACCCACAACAACAATGGGATAGACATGCAGGAAACACCTTCTAGACGGGGCTTAACGTTTACGAGAGTATTAAATGCGACGAATGAGCTAATTTATAACTCTGACATTCCGACCCATCGCTTCAGCCATGGCGACCGCATGACCAAATAATACTGATATCAACCTAGACTCAACCAGCTGTGATCTGTCACTCACTCGTTAACTGCTCAAGGTATTACCTCCACTTGGCCGCGCCCACTGTGAGGTGCAAGCGATGGTTGTGTCACCCCTGCTCCGGACATAAGGAGGCATCATCCCTCACCTAGACAAGCGTTGTAGTGAGGTCTCTTAGACCTGGGTTTACCGGCGATCGAAGTCACGCCATGCTGTACTAAACAACCGACTGGTGATGCGAGAGTGCAATGCAAGGAATAAAACGCGTTGGTCCTTGATCAAGCCGTTGCCTGTGAATGTATGGCATTACCATGATTTGACCCTAAATCGTGAAAACTGCATCAAATGGCGCAGGGAAGAGCAGGATGCCGGGGCGGAGCGGTGAAAATGCCAATAGCGGGGGGAGGCATGACAACTGGCAGAAGCGCCGTTTTTGAAGAGACGTCCAACCGAAACTTTGGTCTCGATAGGCATGAAATAAGAGGAGTAATTTGAATACCAAATGCTTTGTACGGTCTCCATGGGTGCGGATACATTTTCCGTGGCTCGACTTTTAATGGCGTTTTACTGGGTTCAACGAGTCAATGTAAATGACAGCCACCAAGTCGGAGGTAAATTCCGCCATGACATGTCTTGCTCTGGTTGCTGTAATAACGTAATTTATCCATATTTTGATCAATCAGTCGTGGAGCTGTTTGTTATTAAACGAATGTTATGACAACATTGGGATCCGCCTCGGTGGATGTTTTTTTTTTTTAACTATAACTTTTTGTAGCCCAGTATTGGACTGATAAAAAGGTTGTTTTATGTACCGGCAATATTTGTTTCCCCCTTGTAATTTCATCATCACTATTTTTGGCTTCCTTTTTCTACGGAATATGTAATGTACATGTTTTATAAGAAATAAACCTATTATTACTTTAAAAAAAACGAACGTCTTTGTGAACAGTTTTTCTTGGGTTCCGGTGACAGTTTCCAGAATCATGGTATCACCGACGTAGCAAAAACGAAATATATAAATTCATTAAGAATAACATATCCGGGCCGGTAATAATGACATTGCGTAACCAAGGACTGGTTCTGGTTGAATGTGTGCAGCGGACTGGTTCTGGTTGATTGTGTGCAGCGGACTGGTTCTGGTCGATTGTGTGCAGCGGACTGGTTCTGGTTGAATGTGTGCAGCGGACTCGTTCTGGTTGAATGTGTGAAACGGACTAGTTCTGTATGAATGTGTGAAACGGACTCGTTCTGTATGAATGTGTGAAACGGACTAGTTATGTATGAATGTGTGAAACGGACTGGTTCTGTATGAATGTGTGAAACGGACTAGTTCTGTATGAATGTGTGAAACGGACTGGTTCTGTATGAATGTGTGAAACGGACTGGTTCTGTATGAATGTGTGAAACGGACTAGTTCTGTATGAATGTGTGAAACGGACTGGTTCTGTATGAATGTGTGAAACGGACTAGTTCTGTATGAATGTGTGAAACGGACTGGTTCTGTATGAATGTGTGAAACGGACTAGTTCTGTATGAATGTGTGAAACGGACCGGTTCTGTATGAATGTGTGAAACGGACTGGTTCTGTATGAATGTGTGAAACGGACTAGTTCTGTATGAATGTGTGAAACGGACTGGTTCTGTATGAATGTGTGAAACGGACTAGTTCTGTATGAATGTGTGAAACGGACTGGTTCTGTATGAATGTGTGAAACGGACTAGTTCTGTATGAATGTGTGAAACGGACTAGTTCTGTATGAATGTGTGAAACGGACTAGTTCTGTATGAATGTGTGCAGCGAACTGGTTCTGGATGAATATGTGCAGAGGACTGGTTCTGGTTGAATGTGTGCAGCGGACTGGTTCTGGATGAATGTGTGAAACGGACTGGTTCTGTATGAATGTGTGCAGCGGACTGGTTCTGGATGAATATGTGCAGAGGACTGGTTCTGGTTGAATGTGTGCAGCGGACTGGTTCTGGATGAATGTGTGAAACGGACTGGTTTTGCATGAATGTGTGCAGCGGACTGGTTCTGGATGAATATGTGCAGAGGACTGGTTCTGGATGAATATGTGCAGAGGACTGGTTCTGGTTGAATGTGTGCAGCGGACTGGTTCTGGATGAATGTGTGAAACGGACTGGTTCAGTATGAATGTGTGCAGCGGACTGGTTCTGTATGAATGTGTGCAGCGGACTCGTTCTGTTTGAAGCTGTGCAGCGGTCTCTTTCTGGTTGATTCTGTGCAGCGGACTCGTTCTGGTTGAATGTGTGCAGCGGACTCGTTCTGTTTGAAACTGTGCAGCGGTCTCTTTCTGGTTGAATGTGTGCAGCGGAGTCGTTCTTGTCTGTGCATACGGATGGGGATGGAGGGGAGTAAGGGGGAGGGATGGGACGTGGGGGGTGGGCGACACGTGTCGTACCCACGCTCGTAATACTTCTTGTTGTCCCCTGCCTCGTCAGACATTTGACCCTGAGGTACGGTCCAGGATGGTTACCCCGAGGCCGGTCACCATGGCCACTCCGGGGCTGGTCACCATGGTTACCGTTGGTTTGTAATTAAAGATGTTCCAATTGGTCTTGATTCTACACAGTTACCGGTCGTGTCTGAGGTGCGGCCAGGTCACCCCTACTAGTTTGGGAACAAATGGACTCACCCAGGGTCAAGGTCGCCCGGCAAGCGAGCACCGAAGTGATTTCACAACTTGTAGCTACAAATGTTCTGGCTATTTATTAAATCCGGTGAAATTTAGAAACACACTCTATTAAACCACAACATAATAATTAAATAGTGCTATATAACGTGCCAATCTCTCGCATTACACACATTCAGTCCCGTTTCTTATTCCACTCAACCGCCGTTTTTCAGGCTTCGCAGCCAACGCAACGCAGCGTGTTCTGTACGGATGGTGAACTGCGCCCCATACAAGTGCGGATGGAAGTGACTTCGACTTTTCACTATTGCCAATAGCTCTTTCCTAGTCACGCAGTAGTTTTTCTCGGCGTTGCTGAGACCTCGGTTGAAGTAGGCAACTACGTGTTCATGTCGGTGTTGCTTGCATCACAGTCCAGTACATACGACCGAGTTGGGTCAGGAAATGGTAGTACAGGTGCAGTAGCCAAAGCCTCTTTCAGGAGAGAAAACGCCCGTTTGCACTCGTTCGACCACACAAAGTCACAGCCTTTCTTCGTTAGATCATGCAGAGGTGCTGCAATAGAAGCAAAGTCCTTCACAAATCTTATGTGATAAGTACAGAGTCCCGCAAAACTTCTCACTTCACTCACACACGTAGGTTCGGGACGGCTGACACTTTTTCAGGATCAGTGCGGACGCCATTTTCTCCCACAAGATGTCCAAGGAACGGGACCTCTTTCTGGAATAATTGACACTTCCGGTGATTCCGTTTCAGCTGTGCAGCTCGGAATCTGTCAAGTGCTTCAACCTTTCGTTCTAGTTCTTGTTCGAAACTCACTCCGAACACATTCACATCGTCGAGAAACACAATCGGCGTTTTCTAATGAAGGCCTTCAAGAAATCGCTACATCAAGCGCTCAAAAGTTGCAGGCGAATTACATAATCCAAACGGCATGACGCGAAACTGCCACACACCCTGCCCGTAAGAGAAAGCTGTCTTCGACTTGTCAGCACCCGCCATCTTCACCTGGTGGTAGCCGGACTTTAGATCCAGGCTACTAAACCATTTAGCTCCAGTTAAAGCGTCCAGATTGTCGTCCACTCTAGGTAAAGGATACGAGTCCTTGGCTGTCACTTGGTTAAGTGCGCGATAATCCACACAACACCTTGTTGACCCGTCTTTCTTCTTCACCAGGACCACCAGGTTGACCATGGGCTACTAGATTTCTCCACTAGGTCTTGCTTGACGTAGTTTTCCATCACCTTCTCCATCTCCTGTCGCTGGATTGGACCCATTCGTCTTGGCGGTTGCTTGATGGGCGCATGATCACCAGTATTAATGTGGTGCTCTGTCAAGTCCGTGCGTCCAAGGTCATGGTCTCCGGAAGAAAACACATCAGCGTAGGACACTAACAATTCCCTGAGTCTGTCTGTCTGTTGGAAGTCAAGACACGATGTCTCCTCTAGAAGGGATAATGGAGGTAATCAGGCAATTCCTCACTGCCATCTGGCTTACTTTGCCCACTCTAGTCTGAATTTGCACAACCTCCTGACACAACCCAGCTTGATTTCCTTCACGTACTGTCTGAGACTGAGACGAAACAATTGTCATCACGATTGGAACGACTTCTTCATTCAGATCAACTAAAGTCCTGCCTTGGACCAGCCCGTAACGAGCATTCAGTATTCTCTCAGCTGTGCATAATAGCAGTTTCTCGGATTTTGGAGGTACAATGGTTGTCCTACAAGCAGTACAAGTGGTACTGGGTTCACCAACAGCGCGGACAGGAATCGACTGTCCGTCACACCTCATCTGCATCCTTCCCAGATCCAGGTAACCCTCCCTGGGTAACAGGAAATGTAGACCCAAGATACAGGGTTCGTCAATATCTGCCACATAGACAGAGTGTTTCGCCTCGATGCTTCCCAACCTCAACAAAATATCAGTAGGTCTCCACAAACAGCGCAATGACCTGTCACACCACATATCTTCTGCTTGGCTTCGGGTAAGTGTCTCTGCCTTGTCATATCCGGTCTGATGAACGTCTTCTCTGAAGCTGTGTCGATGACAATAGGATATCTTCTTCCCTCAATCTATCTCATGGCTTGAATCGAACTGGCTGTTTCTACTGTCCTGGAAACCAACAAAAGGGGACTGCGACGGGTAGGCTGGCGGTCGTCCCACATTACCAGCCTCTACTCGTTTCCCGAAGCTTGCGCCGCCACCGTAGAATCCTGCTGCTGCGGGCATACTCACTGTATGTGACCAGGTCTGCCACAGCGCCATGACTTTCTCTGCTGTGCACTGTCGTCCGCATGGTCAGCCCTCTGATCCTCCCTCCTTAGTTTCTAGCAATTTCTTCGCATGTGTCCTGGTTTACCAAAATGCCAACAGTACCCTTGATGGCTTTCAGGCCGTACATGTCCTACTCGCGTCCGGCATCCTGAATTTGAGTCAGTCTGGAATCTTTCAGTACTCGATGTTACATATGATTCAAACTCAAGTGCTCGTGCTAAGGCTTACTGCAATCCAGCCGGTTGTGCCTGTTTTACCTGAATCTTAAGCTGAGTAGCATCTAAAGCATCAATAAACTGATCCCTTAAAAGGACCTCGATGATTTCCACCAGGATAGGCCTTGTGGGCAATGTTTTCTAGGTCTTGAGCAAGCTGTTATAGTGATTCTCCCCGACCCCTGATACGAGTCCGGAATTACGCCCTATAGACTTCGTATTGATGTCGGGTTCCGTACCCTCTGTCCAATGCATCTGCTAGGGCCTCATAGCTGTGGCGTTGATCCCGGGAGAGCTGACCCAGGATATCGACTGCTGGGCCTTTTAAACTCGTGGCCAGCTGGGTAGCGCATTGTTGATCTGTCCACTCATTGGCTTCCGCCAAAATTTCGAATTGTGCTCGGTATGCTTCCCATGGCACTTTGCCATCGAATTCTTGAGGCTTCCGACTTACGTGGTTGGAGCTGGAGGTGGGAGCCAACGGCGTGGAGAAGAGAGGGGCAGTTGGGTTACGAACGGGATAAGTTTCTAAGTCCATACTCAACTGACGCGTGTCCGCGTCGTCTCGGCAATTATCATACCGTTCTGCGACACGTATTCCTCGGACTTCACTTCTCAGGTTTCTCAGGTCGGTAGTTACCGCGTCCCTCAGCTTTCCGATATCTTCGCAGACGGCGTCCACTCTCTCGGTTAGGGTGTCACAGGACTGATTCACGTGAGACTCCAGCGTCTTGCTCCTGTCAGTACTCTGTTTGTCCAGTTGTTGTCTGACCTGGCTCAACGTATTGGCTTGGCGTTAGCATGACGGCACAGCTGCTCGTCCAGCTGTTGTCGCAACTCCTGCCGATCCAGTATGACTTGCTGCGATCTGTTCGCCTGAACCTCGATAGCCTTCAACAGGTCCGCCAAGCTGATTTCGGAAAGTTCTTCTTGTGTTTTACTCCGAGTGCCACTTGCCATGGCTAATTGTCACATCGCGCATCAAAAGAACAATCCCACTTCTGACACCAATGTTACGCGTCGTGTCTGAGGTGCGGTCAGGGCACCCCTCGTAGTTTGGGGCCCAATGGACTCTCCCAGGGTCAAGGTCGCCGGCAAGTGAGCACCGAAGTGACTTCACAACTTGTAGCTACAAATGTTCTGGCTATTTATTAAATCCGGTGAAATTTAGGAACAAACTCTATTAAACCACAACATAATAGTTAAATAGTTCTATGTAACGTGCCAGTATCTCGCATTACACACATTCAGTCCCGTTTCTCTTGGCACTCAACCGCCGTTCTGTATACCCAGCTCCACCACACCGATTTCACCCCGTCCTCTCCCACCGAGGTCTAGTTTCTCTCCATTCTATCAGATGATCCATTGTAACAATACTTACCGAGCAGGCTAGGTGTTACAAATTTACATGATATGAATACGCAAATAGTCACCCACACAGCCAATTTGGCGAGAATGTAAGGCTCAAAGAGAGTTGAACGGTGAACTAAATGTCTTGAACAGCAAATTAAACGCATTGTTAGTAAAACTAAGCCGGGTATACATTAAAGTAACATGTTCTGTATTTGTGGTATTACCAATATCTTCTCCATGTCAAATAAGTGTATTTTGTCTTGAATTTAAATCCCGAGAGCATGTGCGCTATCCGCAGAGTATCAAATTTGAGCAGCAGTTGGTGGCCGGCTTTATATCCCTGCACGTCTGTTCGCGGTTCGGCATTCTTTTTGATATCAACCGCGGCTCGCTAGAACGTCCGCGCGCGATAAAATATTCCGAGCAATTTTATGTAGAAATTGTTGAACAAGATATAAAACACACGTGAACTGATGTTGACAGTGTAACGTGCATATAGCTTCACATTGATGTGATTTCATCTAGTCCGTTATATGTGAGGAAAGTAAACGTTTACGTACCTCAGTTGATATATAAATTCCTTCCTGACAACATAGCCGGCATTGAGGTTAGCAATTTCTCTTTGTCCAATCCGAACGCATAAGCCATACCTCTTAAAAAGGAGGAAAAAACAAAAGCTATAACACTACGAACATGATCATGTGACCCAACGGACTACAGAAGGTAAATGTATGAAATCGTGCTGGCATGTACTACTATTTTGAAATTGTTTTCCGATAAAAACTCAGTCAGCGATTTAGTCGATGCGGAAAAAAAGTTAAACAATTCATTAATTACAAACTTTAGCTTGATATGTTTGTTTTCTCGCCATTATTTCATCTTTTTATCCCATACTGTTTGTCACACATCTGCATGATCTGGTATTCCACTTAATCATATTATGCAAATTAGTAAGGTTGTGCTTCGGTAAGTTTTAAGATGAAAAGTGACATCATCAACGACGTCGAACTTACCTTCTTTTACCTTCCCCCCAAAACCACTACGCCTGCCCCGAAGTACATATTCACTGATATTAGACTAGATTCAGTTAATTTAGTATAACGTAAAGCACTCCCCGCATCTATAAAAGATAAAGGCACATCTTGATCAGCCACTACATATTCATCACTTTGGTACTGCTTGTTATGTATGGGTCAGCCAATTGCTCTAACTATAAAGGCACTGTACGTAATTCCTAAGCTCGGAATCAAAACAGATCGAAACAATCAGATTGAATAACCCTGTTAATTGACAGAACTGTTCCACAGAGCAGCCATATGTTCTGCCAGTCATTACCACACAACGCAGCTATGGGTTGTGATCCACCGCTGCTGCTTCCGATCACAAAGGGGGCGCCTCGATAGCTCAGTGGATTAGAGCGCTGGCATTCAGAGCTCTAGCATAAAGACACGTGGATCGGTCGCTCGTGTCTCGCTGTGGCCATTTTGGTGTGGTCGCAGGATATAGATCCGATGTCTTTCTTCGTAAAGAGTAGGGGTTACCCCCGGGGACATGGCTCCGCTCTCTCTTCCTTCTCCCACTGACGCGATATGACCAAAAGTAATACAGCGTCCTGAATCTGCACCCAATCTGATCTCAAGGCTGTGCAATTTAACGACAAATATCTGTCATCGCCATGAACGGTCGAGTGAGAAATTGAAGCATTCGATGAAGCAATAACCCCTAATGTTTTCCAGTGAAATGGAGAACATAACTTTTTTGATCAGGATGGGTCAGTGATATCGACGCCATGTATATCGCACGAGGAGGAACATGGCCCATGGAAACATGGAAACGAGTATAGAAATTAGGTTTTAGAGACGTCTGGGCCACACCTTTAATGCGACGCCCCAAGAATCCTCGATACATAAGGTGGTAGAGACGTCAGGGCCACGTCTTTAAGGTGACGCCCCAATTATTCCCGGCTAAAAGCTACCGGAAACGCAGGTATCACATCAGCGTTCATCAAGTATTTCGTTCAGTCAGTATTCTGAAGGCGTTCTCTTGGAATTAGAAGTCGTCGCCTCGGTTAATCGTTAAGCCGCGGCTCCCGACTCAATCAGACAAGAGACACTTAAACGACAGAGCTTGATCAAAAGGACCCTTTAACTGTGTTAACTTTGACAGTATTGGTTCGTGGCTGGAGAGGCGATGGACCGGTTGACAAGTGTGACGACCAGCTGAGGCACCGACACACGGTGTGAATACAACAATCCTTTTTTTTGTCAAGCAGCACAATTCAATACTTCTGGGACCGGTCTGGGATAAATCAATCACTGGCCAGTGTACGGTCGGCTACTAAGCAACGTGAATGCATTAATGATAAATGAAACGTTATTGTCTCCCTTGGAGAGCAACACTTTTGCAGTTTGAATAACATTGAATTCTTTGGCTCTGTATCCTACCTCTATGTTTCATAATCGTCTTGTGTGGGCCGATATCTGGACCTGTATCTTATGGGGTTGGGGTTGGGGGGGGGGGGGGGGAGGAGGTAGGGTCCCCGGGAAGATTAAGGATGTTGTTGACTATACAGACACTTTGGCAACCACAGTCTGTATCTAAACAATTCGACCGGATGCGGTATATTTTTTTACGATTTTCGAGTTAGTTTTTCACATTCTTTACCAAACACATCAACATCATCCCATCCTTTAGCTTATGATGAAATCGATGAGTTGCTACCATTGCACCCGTTGTGTTTGACAGGGTTCGCTTTGCTCTCCCATATTGGCATACACGATACTCCATATACGCTACTCAATTAGCATCATATATTGGTTGTATATATATCAATAACGTATTATCGTTGATAGTTCAACGTACAATTGGCAAGCACCAGCCAACATCAACTTTGTTATGGTGTCTGAGTCATCTCGCTTACCTAATCACGCCATTCCCCCCGGACGATGACCAGCTTTATCCTGTACCGTCTGCTGCCTTTCCTCGCTGGGACTCATAAGTTTTGTTTACATGCCTGGGCGGGCATGGCCTAATTATGCAGCCATACATTGCACGTGATCGCAACGCGCACCGTCAAGTAACTCCAAAACCCATTAGGCTCCGGAAATGGTGATCCGTTTTGGCCCTTTTTTATCTTCTTTCTGGGTGGAGACGGTCTGCGCTGATGGACGTGGCGTTGTTTTTACCTAGTGTCCATGGCCGGTTTTTAAACCTGCCTGGACAAGTGGAATGGAGCGCATTGACGTTATAACTAGCACACAGACAAATAGGATGTATCGTAGACTCATTTGTGAGGGAGATGATTATGGCGTTGATGTTGTTTGAATGAAATACATGACGCAATATGCTTACATCATAAAATGAATGAAATAAGGTAATAGCAAGATATCTGTTTATTATAGTGTAGCGAATTTGCATAGGGGAACTAGCCGAATGAGAAGTAGCACGGCATATGAGAACTAGCGTAATTGTAGGAAGACGTAGGACGGCAGGAGGCGCGTGGGTGAGATAGGGTAGTAATCATCCCCCAGCACAGGAACGGAATAGGAGCAAGTTCGGGAGAAAGAAGATTTAGAGGATTCGAGTATTTATCGCCAGTATATTTATGAATGGTTTATGTATCTTTTTATGAAAGTTGTTAAGCAAGTTTTCCCAGTTTGATGGCTAATGGTGAGCATTTTGACCCTATTTTTAAGTGTAGAAATACAGTTTCTTTCATTATCGCTCATTGGTCAATTTAGGGGTTAGCGCCATCAGAGCTGGGATAGGGGTATAAAAGGACCTGCATCCCAGCCAGAAGTCAGTTGGAGTTGGGGGAGACAGCGCAGCGCCAGCGCACCTCTCACTCTCTCTCAGCGCAACGCCCGCGCACCTCTCTCACTCTCTCCTCTTAGCGCAACGCCCGCGCACCTCTTTTACTCTCTCCTCTTAGCGCAACGCTCGCACATTTCTTTTACCCTCTCCTCTTAGCGCAACGCCCGCGCAACTCTTTATTCATTTATTTGAGTCTTTGCTATTTTCTTTTATAAGTATTTATCTACTATCAGGAAGGTAAAATGTGAGAATAAGCTTGTCTTGAAGGTCTAGGATAGAGAGCTACATTCTGGAGGTATATTTAGAGAAATTAGCAGTGGAATATAGAGAGCTGACTTGAGGGAAGAGAGAAATTACATGAGAGATTGATCCGACCAGCATTTAGGCTATAAGAAGTTGTACAACATGTGCAGTGATATTTGAGTTTGCGATATTGGTAGTTCTTTGAGATATGGTTATGAATATATTTACTGATATCTGATTTCATATATATATATCTTAGTTTTATTGATTGATTGGTCATACATGCTTATGTCATGACCGCGACTGGTCGCGTTAAGCCGGAATAAATCACTTGAATTATAACCACTTTCTTATTATCTGATTGCTGGGTTATTTAAGCTACGTTTAACTTATGCAACCGAGAATGCTTTATTATATCGCGGCTTAAAATGCCCCCTTCCTGATTTAGCACCACACATACACACCTTCAGCACGCTACAGTTTGGTGACAGCGATACAAGTTAGGCCATTTACACACTCGGCACGCTACAATCACTCGATGTCGGACCGATACGCCATGTCTCGGTGAGACCAGATTGAGAAAAACTACTGTAACAGCGGTATTTTAATTATGTCACATGTGCTTTGTCTAACAGATCCCTAAGAACTAACTATATAACTGTGCACTGTGCAAGATCCATTGACATGTGGCTAAGTTCTAACCTTAAACCTTCCGGGGCATCGAGCGGATATGGTAATATGTTTATATACATGTACATATTTTTGTGTCCTAAAGGTGTAGATGAAGTATGTATCTTCGTCCCTGAATCTGTGAACATCAAAAATGCTCGTGCAAATCTTGTGAAATAGAATTGAATTACATTTTGATTGAAGTTAGTATTTTACCGTATTACTCTCATTGTGCAATGTCATGAACAACCAATCTCCCTGGCACCGGCAATGTTACTTAATTTCACATTGTCATACCTACGCAAATCTCATTATCAAGGTCACTTTAGAGCAGTGATAGATCAACCGCAGAGACGGAAGTCCATTTTGGCAATTACATTTCTCGATAACACTAAATTTCTCTCATCAAGTCTGATGTAAACTGAGAACCTAAGTCACTAAGCACTTCGTCAGGGAAACCAACTCTGCTATATATTCTCAAAAGTGCCTCGGCAACAGTCTCCGTATCAATTTTCTTCAAGGGAACAGCTTCAGGGTCCCTGCTGGCATAATATATGATAGTCAAGATATATCAGTGACCTTTGTCAGATGAAGGTTGAATAGGACCGACTAAGTCGACAGCAACACGCTTGAATGGTCTGTCAATGAATGGAAGTTGAACCAAAGAAGCTTTACCAGAATTGTGTCAATATCTTATCACTGGTCTTCCTGATGCCTAAATGACCACCAATGATTCATGAGCCAAAGCGAGAACCTGAGGACGATACGAACTGGGAACTACCAACTGTCTTATCGTGTCGCGACCTGGTATCAGCGGTTCAGCGACCTTGTAAAGAAGTCCCTTCCGAATTTTAAAGGCAGAAGTATTTGAGTTGTTAATTTTGGGTGGATCGTCGGCGTGAGCAATTAACCACAATCTAGGAAGAGACTTATCTTTCTTTTGAGCATCAATCAGAGATTCAACAGTGACGTTGTCACCTACACCGTCAGGAACACGTAATGGTTGCTGTACGTCACATTGTGACATTGTCGTTTTTCTGACTCCTAGTTACAATGGCATTAGCAATTTTGGCTGGATTTTGATTTGCCAATGGATTTGCACAAAGCATCAACTTCTCCAGAGTAGAATGGGGTATCGCTCAGCATATTCTTCGACAGAGTCACTAGAATGAGGATCTTTCTCACGAATGTATGTGTGTAAATCAAGCACCGAAGAAATTGTTCTTTAATGAAGAGATCATTCAGTTCATTGTACGTCATCTCAATGTCTCATCACTCAACCCGCCTGGTCAAATTACTGCGGAGTCGAGCCATCTGTTCACTCGCTGTCAGTCCTGGTTTAACAGTAGTGTAAAAAAACTTTGTTTTGTACCCGTCTTTGGTCAACTGATATATGTGTAGTAAAACGCTTTTAACTTTATCATAATCACTGGCGTCTTCTATTGACATCCTGAAGTAGGTTTCCAAAGCCCGTCCAGTAAGTAGTGCACTAAGAGCAGTTGCCCAGTCATCCGTATGCCATTCCTGAGAATTAGCAAACCTTTCAAATCGATTCAAATATGCGTCAATATTGTCTTTACCGTTTTGGAATGGAGGTAACTTAGGGACCGGAGCATGTCGGCGATGTTGTACTATCTTTAGAAATACTTTCTGTTTCGGCGTCTTCCCTAACCTTTTCTAATTCAGTCTCTTTTTCAGGTTTAGTTATGTCAAACTCTCGTTACATACGCCTCTCATCTTGTTCTCTCTCCAAGTCCCCTCTACGAGTTTCTAACCTTCCTTTCTTTTCATTTTCTTTTCTTTTACCTCTTTATCGGCATTACCTAAGTCCTTGCCAATCTCTATTAACTGCCTATGTTAGGGAACATGGTAGAAAATGGCAGGGAACATTGATCTTCAGAGAACTAGTAAGAGAAACAAATTAGTTACTATATCACTTCCCTTACAGTGTTCCTTGTTCTTGCCGTCGGTTTCCGTTTCTCCGCAATGATAAAATAATGCATTTTTTGGCCATTTTGCCAAGCCATAGCTGAAGGACTGTTATTTCTATCACCTAGCTCTTTAATGGAATAAGTTGTGGCAGTAAACTTTGGCGTACTGCCACTTGGACGTTTTATCGTGCGTCACATCCTGACGCCACCATGACGTCTTGACGTTACAGGTCGTGTTCAGGGACAGTTTGTGCCGTGAGTAACTTTTTTGGACGCAGGGGATAAGTATGCGTCAAAAATGACGTCATAGCTAACGTGCCCCCACGAAATGTTGGGTTTGCCTAATTTTCAACCACTGTGGCAATAGCTATCATAACCCGAGTTGATAAGTAGGTATATTAAAGAAATAGAAGCCATATTGAGCATTATTTTTGCGAACGTCAAAATAGGTCATGCGACGTCACGATGACGTATCATTAGATAAAAAGTAAAATTCGTAGCGCCATTAATATTGAATCAAACAATCGCTCTTGACAACAAAATTTCCTGATCACTTAAACTCTAATATGGCACCTGTGATTCCGTTAATATCGGTTAATTGCACATTGCACATTGCTCAAAATAGAGCCTGCGGTGCGCACATTGCCGGATGAATGCGCTTTTTGGCTTAAATGTCCCGCTATACGCGTTGTTTTAACCCGAATTGTCCCGTATACGTGCTGTTTATCCCAAAATGGCCCCCTATATTCGCTGTTCAGCTCACATCGCCCGTTATATTTGCTATTTAGCATAAATTGCGCGTTACATGCGTTTTTTAACCGACAATTACCCGTTACATGCGCAATTTAGCTCAAATTGCCCGTTATACGCGCTGTTTAACCCACATTGCTCCTTAAATACGCAATGTTCCTGTTAGACTTGCTATTTAGCCCAAATTGCCAGTTATGTGCGATATTTAGCTCAAATTGCTCGCTGAAAGCTCTACTTAGGTCACAAGAAGCTCTATTTTGCCAAAAGAAAGCTCTATTTTGCCCACAGAAAGTTCTATTTGGCCCACAGAAAGCTCTACTTTGCCAGCAGAAAGCTCTATTTACCATAAGTTGCTATACCAACCCGCTATCTATGCTGAATTGCCCTCTGAAGGCTATACTTAGCCCAAATTGTACCTTAAAAGCTCTAAAATTGCCAAATTGTATGTATAATGGCCTACTTAGCCATATTTACTAACTAAAACTCTATTTTGCCCGCTGAAACTTCTACTTGACCTAAAGTGTTAACTGAAGGCACGAATTGACCCCTCAGATCCAGATTTGATCTCTCAGATCTTGATTTGATCTCTCAGATCTAGATTTGACCCCTCAGATCCAGATTGAAATCTCAGATCCATATTGACCCCTCAGATCAAGATTTGACCTCACATATCCAGATTTGACCTCTCAGATCTAGATTGCCCCTTCAGATGCAGATTTGACCTCTCACATCCACTTTTGACCTCTTAGATCCAGATTTGACCTGTGGGATCCCGATTGACCCCTCAAATCCCAATTTGACCCTCAGATCCAGATTTGACCTCTTAGATCTAGATTTGACCTTTCAGATCCAGATTGAACCCTCAGATCCAGATTTGATTCACAGACGCATATTTTGCCTCTCAGATATCAGATTGACCCCTTAGATCCAGATTTGACTTGGACAACCACATTTGTCCTCTCAGATCCCGAGTAGTTACCTGGCATACCCATTAGACCCATCAGACCCAAATTTAATCTTTCGGATCCAGATTGGACTCATACGAGCCATATTGACTCCCTCAGAACCTGATGGAAGCCGTCAGATAGAGATTTGACAACTAGGACGCAGATTGACCCGTCGCATCCCTATTTGACCTTATGATCCCGATTCGACCCTGGTGATACTGATTGAACATCGCTAATCCAGATTGAACCCCACAAAACCACCTTTGACCCGTCATATACCAATGTGTCCCACGGATCCCGTTTCGAACCGTCGAATTCGACCCTGCACATCTCGATTTGTCCCACGCAACCCTTACCAACCCATCAGATCCCTATTGGTCCCACGAATCCTGATTAGAGCTCAAACATCCCTATTCGAAGACCCTGCAGACCGCCACTTGCGGAGGACAACACAAGGCATCATCGATACACGCCTGATCACTTCAGGGGGGTGATTTTGTTTAGTCCTCTAATGAATGACCAGTGGCCACGGTGCTGTCATCCCAACGCACACCCCCAGGAAATCCGGAAACAAAATTTGTTCAAAATTTCACAAAAATGTCATGCAGCGGCAATGTAAGAGACGACCTTAAACAACAATACACACCATTTGGGCCAGTAACTTTTTTTTTCTTTAAAGTCCACACTAGGTCGGCACGAGCATTTGCAATACCATACACTCAAGCCGCTGACCTAATTCCGAGGCTCCGTCTTGACCTCAAAACCACGCTATCATAATCAATGTAAAGTTCAAGCCAGGGGACCGAACATATGTACTCAATGTACCGGAATCTAGAATTGACCGCCATTCCCTTAAAGCAATATGCTTACATGCGCCATCTTAGACTTTTTACATTTAGAATCAAGACTAAAATATCTCAAAATGTATGATGGATATGTTTTTATATCTCTTTGAGTCTCTAAAACAAACATTGCAACATAAAACTGCGCGGTTTATTTTTATCGCGCGCGGACGTGATAGCGAGCCGCGGTCGACATCACACACAAAATAGTAAACTGCGAACAGGCGCGTAGGGATATAAAGCCGGCCACCAACTTCTGGTCCGTTGACCAAAATGCTTCTCTCCGGATAGCCCGCAGGCTTTCAAGATTTAAACTCAAGACAGAGTGTACTTATTTGACATGGAAAAGAGGTTGGTAATACACAAAAATACGGAATATATTGCTTTAATAATAATCATCGTCGACGGTCGTGGTTTCGATCAACATGTTCAGAAAGACACGACCTTTGATCCAGAATCGATTTTCGTCATCATCAGTGTCTCCCTGAGTTTTTGTTTATTTGGCTCCCACCACACGTGCCCGTCTCCAATTTCTCCCTACATTTCTTCTCATTTGCATTGTCTACGCCTCTACGCTTCAATCTATGTTGCATCTCCTCCTGTTCTTTTTCTGTTATTTTGGCCCATCGGGTTCTCTCTGGCAATATCAGTAACACGCTGCCGTATTTGTCAGACTTTTTTTGGACGACCTAACGCACGTGGAAGATCTTTTTCACCACATGATTGGATAACCTGGGTCGGTCTGTTCCAACCGTAGGCGTCAAGTTGTCGTAAGGTTGACTCATAGGCATAAACCACAACGAGTAATGTGCATGCAAGATGTCATATCAGGTGTGCATGGATGCGGAAGGTCATTTATTGCCTCGAGTTAGGGGTTCAATAAATCTCAATGGGTCATCCACTAAATCCAACGTATAATCTGCAGCGCTATTGTAACCATGGCCCCTGTATAATAGTATAGCCCAAGTTCAATATCAAGATAAATGCAACCTCACTACATCGCGTGTTCCTTCCAGCATTTAGTCATTATGCGACTTATACATATTTAAAGCACGTGCGTCTTAGATGGTTTACAATTGTTTACATCTCGAAATTAGGATGCATATATATTTAAATCTAAGTGTGTCGGTAAAACAACAATTTTTACATAAAACTGCGCGGACTGGTTTATCGCGCGCGGACGTCATAGCGAACCACGGTCGACATCTCAGAGAATACCGAACAGCGAACAGGCGCGCAGAGATAAAAAGCCGGCCAATATCTTCTTCCCTGGTGGTCAAATTTACTTCCCTCCTGATTACCCAGAGGCTTTCAGGATTTAAATTCATGAAAGAATATACTTATTTGACATGGCGAAGAGATTGGTAATATAAGTTACAGAACATGTAAGAATATCCGCCCCTTCTCCTTGACTTTCCTCAGCCATTTGATGCAATTTTCCTGCTCTATGGACAAATGTCACCTTCGGCAATGACACCCTGGAGGGGCACATGTAGAGCATTCACATTCAAATACGTGACCCATTTGCCGGCTTGTTTGTGTCCTGTACTGCATTCGTTCGCATTATCAACTGGTTGGTCAGTACAGCGTGAAAGACTTATTTACAATTATATATGTGACAGGCTGTAGTTTTATTTATTATTGCCGCTTTGGCGCACCATAGCGCTGCCAGTTAATGTGTTTATATGTTTAAAAAGCTCATGTTAAACTCACGTCACGTCACGTGTGCAGTCTTGCTGGACACAGGTAATCTTGGCGGCAAAGCCGAGACAGGCACAACGAACTGAACTGCCGTCCAGGCAGGACGTATTATTGTCAACGTATTGAATTGCACGTGTATCTGTCACGGGACCCTATAGGTGGAGCTGTATCCGTTCATTGGCCTGAATAAATATACAAGACTTACACCGTGTGAACTGATTATTCCCACTACCACCGGACGGGGAACACATCCCCCAGGCCGGGTTACAATGGAGCCCGACGTGGTTTCACCGGTGTAATCAGCTCTACCTATAGGGAGGCGAGTTCATGTCTCTCAAGTCCACTGATTTGGCCAAGACGCCCGTGAGTCTTCCCTACAGATCGCACAGTGCACAGCGGTCAGATAGCCTGCACACTATAGCTCAACAGCGTCAGATGTCAATTTCGGACGGTTTTGTGACATCATTTGAGCTGTTTTGTTTGATGGATGAAACAGACTGAGTCAGCCTGTTTAACTCGAGGGGAGGTAGATCTTGTGGTCTTTAAGACATTTGGTCTACCCAGAAACAACCCGGTGACAACCCGGAGACAACCCGGAGACAACCCGGAGACAACCCTGTGACAACCCGGAGACAACCCTGTGACAACCCGCGGACAACTCGGAGAAAACCCGCGGCCAAAATGGGGACCACCCGCGGCCAAACCTGTGACCAATTGGCTGAATTCATTTGATGAGTCGTACGGTTTAGATATATATTTTGTTGGTGGTGTTATAGAATAATAATATTAGGTTCTTGCATAATTAAGTTACTAAAACCAAGAAGTATAATAGATATAAGTATTATTGTTTAAGGTAATCACTGGCACTTATAGTTAAGGAATAAGTTTTTGCTGGTAATTAATATTTAGGTATTAACCTCAAACCCATAGTTGACTTAGACACTGTTAATAAACAATAGTGAAGTAGTTAGTACTTACTAACTAGTAATAAGTTAAGCAAATAATTATATTAACTATTATTTAGTAATTAAGAAGATAGATACTTCACATGTTAGTTAGGTTAATAATATGTATCTATTTAGTTAGTATAATCACTTAGTATAATTAATTAGTTTCAGTAATTAAAATAATTAATTAATATAATTAGTTAATTAATTAGATCAATTAGTCGCTTTCCCGAGGTGGGATTACCGATTCAGACATGGCAACAGCGCCTGTTCCTGAGTGGGAAAGATGTTTATGGATCCGGGGAATAACTCCCGAATCCAAAGAGTCAAAATTTTGGTATTTTCACGATGAATTTGTCTCAGAAAGACCTTCGAGAAGTATCTTCAGAGAAGATAATGCTTATATTGTGTACCCAACCCTGCGACATGCTGAAATCGCTTTAGCAAAACTACACAATATGTGTTTCCACAATACTGTTCTTAGTATTCGATTACTACCACGGGATTTGTACAGTAAAACCCAAAGCTTGCTAGGACAACAGGTTTCCTCTGTTGATTCCATAATAACAATGCTGAAGGGTCTTTCTGCATCAGAGAAAGAGATAATAGTTCAAGCTGTTCAGTCGGATTCTGAGATTGACATATCTGAAAGATCCAGGACCCCTAGAACTCCTAGAGTGCAACACTCTAGCAACACAGTCCTTGATTCGCATCCTCGCCCTCATCCCATCCCTACGCCTCATCCCTTTCCTCACCCAGTTCACACAACTCATCCAGTCCCTATGCCTCATCCCTTTCCTCGTCCAGTTGATACATCTCATCCAGATCCTACCTATCATGCCTTTCAAAACCCTGCTTCTCTCCCTCCTCCTTTTCCATACCCAGATCCTGTCCCTCCTCCCTTTCGCCCAAACTTAGTCCCTAATTCTCATCAACATCGTAATTATCAACCTCCGGTATTACCCATGTCAGGATTCCCACAACATCTTAAAATTTCTGCCCAGTTTTCTGGTAGAGGAGCTAAGGGAGACTCCAGCTATGAAGCCTGGAGACGTGAGGTACGGACAGTGGTGGACCCAGGCTTGTACCCTCAACCACAGAGACTTACCGCAATCCATCGTTCACTTAGGGGACAAGCAGCTGATGCTGCGATGTATAACTTAGGGCCTCTGACAGTAGATGCCACTCTTCAGACAATGGACAAACACTTTGGTGACGTACAGCCTCTCAGTGAAATTCTGAAGAAATTCTGGACGGTCTCACAGGGAGAACAAGACAGTGTTACGTCGTGGGCTTGTAAAATACAAGATTTGATGGCCAGGATTCGCCAGCAGGATCCGAATGTAACAATGGAACATGCCAACAACATGTTAAAGAACAAGTTCTGGTCAGGTTTGTCGGATACAAATATCCGAATGGGACTTCGCCATCAGATGTTACCTTCGTCCTCCTTTGAGGATATCTTAGTTTCGGCACGCATCATTGAGCTGGAGTTAACGCCACGAGCACAGCTTAACCAAGCCATTAAGATTGACACAGCTAACGCGAAGACTCTAGAAAAGATCTTCCAGGTCCAAGAGACGATGATGACTGAATTTAAAATAATGCAGGATAAATTACATTGTCTTCAGGAGAAAATGAAATCGAGAACAGAAACCAATAACAATCAACAGGATATAACAAACATGACTCGTAACACGACACCCAATGGCCAATTGCCCTCACAGGGAGACTCGAACCCCGACCGTCGTGTAAGGCAGGACTTCAGTAATCCTGTCCCCAATAGCCAAGATCCCAGAACGATGAGGTCCAGACAGCCGTTCAATGGTCATTGCTATAAATGCAATCAGTGGGGTCACTGTAGAGCCAGATGTCCTTTAAACTAGTATCAGCAAACATTGGGGGACGAATGTTTGGTGTTCAAAAGAACAGTCCCGTATCCAGTCGTCTCGTGGGAAGAGCTAACGAGACCGAGATCACGATTGAAGGCAAGATAGCCTCTGCCCTGTTAGATACTGGATCAATGATAAGCACACTAAGTGAAAGCCTGTGTAAGGAATTCGAGCTAGAAATTAAGCCACTGAATAGTTTACTTCGCGTAGAAGGTGCCGGAGGACACGGGTTGTCCTACTCGGGTTACACGGAAGCCGCTTTACGAATTCCAGAGCTAGATGTACAAATCGACACACTGTTTCTCGTTGTACCCAATGTAGAATATCATGCCAGGGTACCAGTGCTTATAGGAACCAATGTATTAGAGATTGTGAAGAATCAACAAGAGCGAAAGGGCCAATTTAGAGATACCACCTTACCGTCATGGGGTTTGGCTTTCACATCATTAAACAGACACCAACAACTCACCAGACGGAATGGGAGCATTGGTGTTGTAAAAGCGACGAAATCTATCTCAATTCTGCCTCGATCATGCACAGTTATACACGGATTCAGTCGCGTGTCTGCTCCCTGCATGAACATTAATGTTTTACTCGAGGAGGAAACACGTTGTTCTCTCCCAGGTGGCCTTGTCATAGCCCCTACAGTTGTAATGTTACAATCTGGTTGCACTACCAATAGAATTGGAGTTAAAGTGACAAATTTTTCAGATCGCGAACTGACGGTTCCTGCTAAAACAACTCTTTGCGAAGTACATCATGCAGACGTTGTATCACAATCTCAAGAAGATGACACGATTGGGTCTCACCAAGATGTGCATCACAGTGAGTCACAGGTCGATAGGAATGAGAATGATGGTCTTATAACAGATCACAGCTTTCTTGCCATGTTTGACAGTTTGAAGGAACATCTCTCAGATAGTCAGGTATCTCGGGCTCAAACGATGTTATTGAAGTGGAAAACAGTATTTTCTCAAATTGATATGGATTTAGGACACACGCAGAAGGCTGTACATCGAATAGTATTAACAGATGACAAGCCTTTTAAGGAACGTCACCATAATGTCCCGTTTAGCATGATAGAAGAAGTAAGGAAGCACTTGCGGGAAATGCTAGACCTAGGGGTCATTCGCAAATCGAACAGCCCTTATTCTTCTAATGTTTTACTAGTGAGAAAGAAGGACCAGTCACTCCGCTTTTGCATTGATCTTCGTAAATTAAATTCCATCACAGTAAAAGACTCGTATGCCTTACCTCGCATAGAGGATACCTTGCAAGCGCTGCAAGGGGCCAAGTGGTTTAGTGTCCTTGACCTAAAGAGTGGGTATTGGCAAGTAGACTTAGAGGAAGATGACAGACATAAAACTGCATTTACTGTGGATAATCTGGGATTCTTCGAATGTACGCGTATGCCATTTGGGTGTACAAATGCACCTGCTACGTTTCAGAGACTTATGGAAAATTGTATGGGAGACCTGTATCTGACATATTTTCTCCTCTATTTAGATGACGTAGTGGTATTCTCAAAGACATTTGACGAACACATATCTCGCTTGGAAGCAGTCTTTCAACGACTGAAAGAAGCCGGACTGAAGCTAAAGGGGTCGAAGTGTCGATTCTTTCAGAAAGAGATCAGTTACCTGGGACACACGATCTCAGCAGATGGTATTAAGACCGATGAAAGCAAAATTGAAGCCGTTATTCAATGGCCCGAGCCTAGGACTGTCAAACAAGTTCAAAGCTTTCTCGGGTTTGCTGGATACTACAGGAGATTTGTGCCAAACTTCTCCAAGATAGCTAGGCCTCTCCATGATTTGACAAATGGAGGGACACACAAACATAAGAAAGGCAAACGCCCGAGTAAACCAGTCACAAAGTTTATCTGGGGTACAGAACATCAACAGGCTTTTGACCAACTGAAACTCCTTCTTTCAACAGCTCCTGTTCTGGCATTCGCCGATTTCCGGAAACCCTTTATACTACATACGGACGCTAGTGGTGATGGTCTGGGAGCTGTCCTGTACCAGCAAATTGGTGGACGAGAACGCGTTATTGCCCACGCATCTCGAGGTCTATCCAAGTCAGAGCGAAACTATCCTGCTCACAAGTTGGAATTTTTAGCTCTAAAATGGTCCATTTGTGAAAAGTTTCATGGCTATTTGTATGGCTCGCCTTTCATTGCTTACACAGACAATAACCCCCTCACGTATATCTTGTCATCAGCAAAGCTGGATGCGACGGGTCATAGGTGGGTGGCCCAATTGGCTAACTACGATTTCAACATTGTGTATCGAAGTGGGAAATCCAATGTCGACGCAGATTCACTATCCCGCATTCGTTGGCCAGAAGTTTTTTCACATGAGATATCTAGCGCATCGGTTGCAGCGATTCTAGTTGCTGAACAACACTGTCACCCCCTAGTGGAGACATTGTTGTGCAATACCCAAATTCTTGACGAAGAACTAACAGAGAGTGTATTAGCATCCATGTCTCTTTCCGACTGGCAACAGGCTCAGAATAAGGATCCAGTTATCAAGGAAGTCATTTGTCGGTTGACAACAAATCCGTTTGCATACTGTGAGTCTCGAGAAGGGAAGCTCCTCCTTCGAGATAAAGATAGCTTGTTTCTTCGTGAACATGTGTTGTTAAGAAAAAGAGTCGTTGATGGTGTAGACATGGTACAATTGATTTTGCCTCATGCATATCGTTTGTCGGCACTAAAAGGTTGCCATGATGAAGTAGGTCATTTGGGACGTGACCGCACTGCAGCTCTGTTAAGAGACCGCTTCTTTTGGCCAGGTATGACAGCAGATGTAAGTGCGTATATCGGGAAGTGCCCGCGGTGTCTACGCAGAAAGACATTGCCAAACCAGCGCGCTCCGTTGGTAAGCATACAAACGTACCAACCGTTAGAACTGTTGTGTATAGACTTCCTGAAAGTCGAACGGTCTAAAGGAGGGATCGAAAATATCCTGGTCGTAACAGACCAGTTCAGTAAATATGCTCAGGCGTATCCTTGTAAAAATCAGACGGCTACTACCACTGCCAAAGTGCTGTATGATAATTTCGTTCGACATTATGGATTTCCAGCCAGAATTCACTCTGATCAGGGCAGAAACTTCGAGTCCAAAATAATTAAGTCTCTGTGTGACCTGACAGGCATTGCCAAGAGTCGTACTACGCCGTATCACCCAATGGGAAACGGACAATGTGAACGTTTCAATCGTACACTGTTAGATATGCTTGGCACTCTACCAACTGAGTTGAAAGACGATTGGAAGACACATGTAACAGCACTTGCTCATGCCTACAATTGTACGCGACATGACAGTACTGGCTACTCACCATACTTACTAATCTTCGGTCGTCATCCTCGCTTACCAGTGGACCAATTGATGGGTCTGGACGAAGTCCAAGGTGAGAAGGAGAAAGGTGTCCCTTATGGTCAATATGTCAATCGTTTAAAACAGAGTCTAGAGAAGGCGTATAAACTGGCCCTAGCCAAAAGTAAAGACAGTAAGGAAAGACAAAAAGAGTGGTATGATCATCGCACCCGGGGCGCCGTTGTCGCCAAGGGTGATCGTGTCCTCATAAGGAATGTAGCGTTCACTGGGCCTCACAAGCTGGCTGATCGCTGGCAGGAAGAAGTCTATGTCGTTATCGAGCAGCCAGATCAAACTATTCCAGTTTTCATTGTGGAACAGGAGAGTATGCCAAGACGTCGGAAGACACTCCATCGCAATCTACTTCTACCTATAGGAACCGTTGATGATGTCTTGGAGGCAAGCAAGACTGTTCCCAAGAGAGTACAAGTAGAAACACCGACAGTACTACACCCCGAGGTTTCGCCTGAGACATCCGACGGAAGCGATAGCGAAACCATTTCAGACAACGAATCTAGATTACTGCCGACAAGACTGACCCCAATATCGTTACCGACACGACAAACTTCAATACCGACACGACAAACCCCGATCCCGACACGACAATCACTGTTAAGGACGCGACGAAGACCTATACCTTCCCCGCGTAGGAGCCTTCAGCGATCTGCAGGGAGTCCATCTGTGTTAGATCCCATAGAAGGTGACTCAGAGAGATCAGGCCCACAGAATAGTACTGAACCAGAACGGTTCGAGATAGGCCAACCTGAATTGGGAACGAGGGCTGAAGACTCTTCTGAGTCGGGGACCGATCAGAACAGTAGTGGTGCCGAGGAAAATGTTCAAAGCACAAGTCCGACTGCTTCAATGGCAAACACACCTAGACCGTTGCCGAGGCGATCGCTGCGAACTCGTAGACCCCCTGTTTGGATGTCACATGATACGTATCAGTTGAATCAGACAACCCCCTACCCTGAACCCTTACAACAGCGTGTTCAGTTACTCAAGGAAATTGTCAAAGTGATCCTTGAGAAGCCATAATTTTCTATTCGTACTGATCAAGAATTGTAATCACAATAGAGGAATCGTGGAGGTTACTTTGTGAGTTACATCCTTCGAACCATTTCTCTTAATTAGGTGGTTTAATGTAAATATAGTGTATTATTTGTTTGAGACATGGTGCCCCATGCCAAACTACCCCGCTCGCTCGATACATCCCGCTCACTAGTTAAGTCCTGTTCGAGTGTTTATTTGGTCGTTGATCCTCGTCATTACGTCTTCAGTCACTAAGTAGCGTTAGATTTAGTTTAGTGTCAGATACGTAATATTATTATTACCTAGTTAATGTCGAAGACGACATTTGCTTGTGGGGGGGAATGTGTGACAGGCTGTAGTTTTATTTATTATTGCCGCTTTGGCGCACCATAGCGCTGCCAGTTAATGTGTTTATATGTTTAAATAGCTCATGTTAAACTCACGTCACGTCACGTGTGCAGTCTTGCTGGAAACAGGTAATCTTGGCGGCAAAGCCGAGACTGGCACAACGAACTGAACTGCCGTCCAGGCAGGACGTATTATTGTCAACGTATTGAATTGCACGTGTATCCGTCACGGGACCCTATAGGTGGAGCTGTATCCGTTCATTGGCCTGAATAAATATACAAGACTTACACCGTGTGAACTGATTATTCCCACTACCACCGGACGGGGAACACATCCCCCAGGCCGGGTTACAATGGAGCCCGACGTGAACGTGGAGAAGTTCCCTTTGGCCAAACGTGTAAGGTGTTCGCTCGGGATGCGAAGGGTCGCCGGTTCAAATCCCGCCTGTGCGGGTAGAACTTTCGGCGTCCATTCGGGCCTGGGACCAGAAATATTACATTTGGTGCCGATGGAGACGGGCCTGGGTTGTCGGAGCCACCCGGAGCCACATGATAAGGCCAGCGTCCGGTTTGACGGCGTGGCGCATGGTGGCGGTTACTGCGAGGTCGCAGTCCATTGGGGAAAGGGTGGAGTGTGATATCTCGGCCCAGGCCCGGTGGATGAAAAACACCAAGCGCCTCGGGCCAAATGGGAAGTTCCCTTTGGCCTAACGCGTAAGGTGTTCGCTCGGGATGCGAAGGGTCGCCGGTTCGAAACCCGCCTCTGCGGGTAGAACTTTCGCAGTCCATTCTGGCCTGGGACCAGAAATATTACATTTGGTGCTGATGGAGACTAACCTGGGTTGTCGGAACCACCCGGAGCCACATGATAAGGCCAGCGTCCGGTTTGACGGCGTGGCGCATGGTGGCGGTTACTGCGAGGTCGCAGTCCATTGGGGAAAGGGTGGAGTGTGATATCTCGGCCCAGGCCCGGTGGATGAAAGACACCAAGCGCCTCGGGCCAAAAGGGAATTTCCCTTTGGCCTAACGTGTAAGGTGTTCGCTCGGGATGCGAAGGGTCGCCGGTTCGAAACCCGCCTAGAACGTTCTAGGGTAGAACCGGCGTCCATTCGGGCCTGGGACCAGAAATACTACATTTTATCGCCAAAATATTCTTCGTTGAGAAATTGGCTGTACGAAATTGAGCACTGGAAATGACCAATGGGGGTAATCGTGTTTGTTTTATGAAGATCAAAGGTTATACGTGAAATGAGCCCTGAGCCAGGACCAAGGTATTTTATGACGCTCGTCGAGATCCACATTATATGCCAAGAACTCCCTCACCCCCTTTTCACCCTTCTCACCTTTGCTGTCCCTTTTGTTCTTGATAGATCCCCCCCCCCACCGACACTCACCCCACACACTCATCCCGCACCTCCGAAGATACAGATTCAACGTAGCTACGGCCATCCGAGATATACGGGGGAGGATATTGCACAACGCACCTTCGTGGAGCCTAAGGTGAACGGGTCCGAGATTTGAGGCCTCGGGGACACCATTCGTTACAAGAGAGGGGAAACAGAGATGATGAAGTCCCCGGAAATGGAGAATATAGGGACAGACACTCAATCCCCAAGGGGGCGCTTCAAGTCGTTATGACGCCCAATGCTAATGATTGGGGCACAGATCAGTTAAAGTTTATGGTGAGCGGCGAAGCTTGTTTCACAGGGAATAAATGAGGGCTGTTGTTACTGGGTGCGAATGGAAATAATAGCGTTTCTTTGTGCCAGGGGGGAGGGTCCTTCATGAGATCCCTTTACAATTTGGCTAGAGCAGAATACACCATTACATTACATTGGCTGTTAAACGATTTTACCTTCACATCTTTCTACTCTCCCCACTTGCTCCTCTATCCCCGGGGAACTAATGGACCGTCCCCGCCCATACAAAGAAGTCATGAGAAGAGAAAATGTGGTCCCCATGGCATCAATGTCCCATTACCAAGCAATGCCTTCTATCGGAAAGACTTTGTGTAAGTCTATGAATTGGGTTCGGACGAACTGAGAATAAAATGCGAAAAAAAATCAGCCCCTAGTCCCTAGAGAAGTATAAGCGAATAAGGAATGCAGAACTGAAATGTTGAAACTTTGGGACACTTGCGTGCACATGCAGACAGGCCAAGTAGGTAAAAAAAACCTCCGGAATAAAGAACACAAGTTGGGGAGAACATGCCGTTCATATGCAGGTGGGATGGCGCAAACCCACGAACTGTTGATCTGAATCTAAGACGGCCAACCAACTACATAAGCCTTCATGCGTGCGAAAACGGCATAAAATGTCAACCTTATTATGGAGTTATACCGATGGCTCCCAGTAGGGTTTGCAGGCCGGAACACTTTGTAAGACGCATACTTTCAAGGGAGCCGACCGTTTTGCATCGGAAAATATCCGGATTAAGATCTCCCCGTGCGCAAATTACGATTGAGGATGCAGCCTGAAAAGTTCCTTTCCTTAACAGATAACCAGTTCCCAAAGAGAATAAAGACGGATACCGCAGACATCCAGAAAGCAAATTATTTGCACTTTGGGGGCTCGACTGAAGTAGAATGTAATGTGGAGTGGGAAAACTTTCCTTTAATAACATATAGATGTTGGTGCATATAAATAAATATATGGCGAAGCCGGCGTCATTCATGTTGCATTTGCAATGTATAGTGGTTATTTTAAAACGTTACAAACATCAGATACGCTGCTCGTACAACATTAATAAGATTTTGTGAAATGGGAAAGGTTGCTCATGGTATTATATCTCCACATCTACAGAAGACACATGGTGACCCATCTGGCATGGGCAAAATACATACATAGACAAACATTTGCGTTTCTGCAAACGCGAATAAAAATAAGTTTTTATAAATGATTAGAATTTGAACACTTTTATTCACGCATTTATTCCCCAGACAAATTCTAAATTTACATTTTACATCAGTGCAACGTTGATTACTTCTTAGAATGAAAAGACATGATAAATAAAGTAGAGTATTGAAGAGTATTGTAGTTTCTATTAAGCTGAACACACTATACTAATATCAACGCATCTACTCAGCGACATTTTGTTACATCTTATTCGGCCATATTAGAAAAATCAACGCATACTATTGGTCTGGTTTTTACGTACTAACATCAAATAAAATCAAGGGAACGAAACGGCAATTCAAAAAGCAGTGAGGGGATAGTTATTCCTGCGCCATACACGACTTTGCAATTATACGCTATCTTGGAAAAATGGAGACTGGCGCAAAGAGTTATGGGACATAGTTTGATGTTATCTTGATTTTTATGGAGATAAATACCACATTTCCACGTGATTGGCAAGGCACGTATAAATTTAATGAGCATATCTAACTTACATTCAGATTACGTAACTTTTATGTTACATAGATGACACTATTTCATGTTTAAATGTCTACAAATACGCTGTCAGGCGATGACGCCATCTTGAAAGCTCGCAAAGACCAAAATAATACCCAGAATGCATTGCACATGCAGTGGCGCCACACGGTGGCAAAATTGAAACAACGATTAGCGAGATGGTCTATAGTGAGAGATTGCGTACTTGGGTTAAAAATACTAAAAAATTAAGAAATAATAGAAATGAAGAATAAAGTAAACTAAAATATAGTGAAAAATATCATAAATAACGTCATAAAATGATATAGATAAAATAATAAAAAATGTTTAATTGAAAGAATAAAGTAAAAAATGGAAGAATGAAATAAATGACGAAATAAATAATAAGTTGATGCATATCACCTTCGAATTTCCATATTGCGCCAGGGCATCTCTTCAGCGATGCGTAATGGAGTACTACCTTATGCTACCCCTTTGTTTTGCTCTGTTGATCACTGATACATTTACTGCTTAAGTAAAAAAAAGAAATATTAATTGCAATGGCCTATATAATTTTTAACAGTCTGAAATGCCAATGTTATGGATGATTTGTTTGCCTTTTTTGTCACGGCCAATGGTGAAATATTAAGTCCCTTTGTATCTAGAAAATATAGTGCGTCATTGGAGGAAAACAAATTCTTTGATTTTCTAAAAGGCTCTTATAATAACAATCAATCTCTAAACATTAAAACAAAAAATCCATGGAAGATTATGTGGCTATGTGATTACCAATTACTACGCACAAATGAAAAAAAGAACTTATTAGTTGATGATTTACATATTAAAGACAAACATCTAACTCAAAAGAACGAACTTTTGATTTTCAAACAACACATGCACATATTTACAGATGAAAGCAGCTTCACTTCTTTTTGGAGGTATTTCAGACTGACTGACTGACTGTCATGTAACCAAATCGCTTCGTGGTCATTATATATTGTCCCAGCGATACATCTCGTGCCTTCCATAATTAACCAGACATTTACCAGACATGATTTCTTATTTAATAATTACATGACAACAACGTTTTTTTATTGCAATGTAAGGTTGAATAGTCACACCCACTACCAACATGTAACATTGTGACTTATGGGACTTTAAAGTCAAGCATACTGATTTTGACGCCTGGAGAACATTGTATATGCTTACGAGAATACTATCATCATATTTATGATGGCCATTTTTTTTTAATAATTAGAGCTTAAACCGTTCGTCCAAACCCTGATAAAATATCTAACTGAATGTTGTTCAACGAAAAGAGATGCCAAACGTCCTGATTATTAAGGTTTTATATTATTTAATGTTATTTACATTGGATGGAAATATCGTTAAGAAAACATGCTCACTAAAGGGGAAACAGTCCAGTGCATTACCTCAACTATAACGACAAACCAAATTTCTGGACCGGTATTATTTCACAACAGAATCGTGGCCCCGACCCCACACAATGGTGGACGAGTGCCACTACCGTATGCACAGTCAGCCCCATTGCATCCAGACCATATCAAGAGGGGCCGCCCGTTACTATTCGTAGAGGCTTTCCCCCAGAAAATTGTTCGAGACACATGTAGACGGCGGCTATTTTCCCGGTTGGGATTTCTGAAGGCCACCCACGAGAGAAAGCATCTGGTTTCCGGCTTTGGGGAGATTATTAGATAAGTAATGAGCGACGATGACTTGAGCGGTCAGGCTGTCACGAGCGAGGCCTGCGTGGCCCTGGGTTATGTCTCGACGACTCTGACCTTGCTGGCGACCATTCCTCGAGTAATGGACCAATCCCCGAGGGCAAGGGCTGGATTTATAAAGACTGATGGGGTCCACTTCCTGAATTCGGATCTTACGTCGAATGAAGGAGGCAGGGCGAAGTAGTTGTCCCGAGCAACCTTCATCCTAAAGCTGAGACAAGTCGCTTTGATTTAAGAGATTTAGTCAGCACGACGCTTACAAAGCCTTTTGATTTCTGGCCGTGTAAGAAAGCTCTTGAGAACCTTGACCGGACGCGCTGTCAGTCCGCACCAAGCACGATTGCTGAAGCGACGTTGAATATGTTCAACAGGTGATAAATCGGTTGCGATGTTTTACTTAATAATACCTAATATCCTGTTACTTTTGCTACGACGTCACAAAATAATGCACGCGGGAGTTGCAGCAGATGACAACCAGCGCGAGACAGCGTCCTTTTCATTTCGAGGGTCTATATGACGTCCTGAACCAACTCGTCTCCATTCACCGTCAACGATACCGTCCGTTAATGCTATTATTAAATAAACTGTTGTTGAATGTTGAATGGGCACTTGAACATGCATTTTTAGTGAATGACTCATAAGCTAATTAGTCATTTTCCTCAAACCTAGTATTGTATAGTTTCTTTGTTCGTGCTTTAGCGTCCCGTGCTTTCCAGGTCAGGCGAGTGGGAACACCTTAGGAGGAAAAGTTAAGGCTCTAGTATGTATTATATAGTCTACGGTTTTGCGGTATCATTTAATGATGATTAAGATATGCAAGATTTTAACATCTCACTTTGCTCAAAGTATTTCGTTTCTGCATCCAATGTTGTCGGGATATAACATTTTACTAGAAGTTAAATGCAGCTCTCCCTGTTTCACCTGGCAGAGCCCATGAGTCACTCATCTCAAAGTATCGTTGTATTAATGTCTTAGGATTTCATACACTAATACAAACACTAGACTGTTTGAAAGCAGTGTTGCTCTCATTATGGATTATGCGTCACTAGTCTGGGATTTTGTAAAGGGTCTTTGTTTGGATGCAATACAAACTAGAGCCGGCAAATGGGCCTACATACATCTGTCCCAAATGCTACTGTGTCGTGATGGTCGATGGCCTACACCCAAATATGAGAAAATTGACCTATAGTATGAAGTATTTGTGGAAACCACTAAGCGTTTTCTTTTAAGGAAAACGTGGTCATGACCCTACGTAAACGACCGAGAGTTAGCACCAAATTGGGACACTTGTCCAACGTCAAGCATTACGCCTATCATGCGTCCAAGTCTAATGAATTCTGACTTTGACTGAAGCAAAATCGGCCTTTTACAGATGACTGGCATTACGGCACACAAGGACATGGGTAACCACGGACGCCCCCTCCGTCCCGGGGGGTTTCGGGGGGAAGAGAGTGGGTCATGCTAGTCATCAGACGTTTGACCTTCGCGGCTCTCCAGTATCAATTACCAGCTGGCCTTGGGGGCAGCCTATAAATATTATCTGCCCCCTTACAGAGTCAATCAAAGCACGATACAAGCCAAGGCCAATCACCAACCCCTTAGGCAGTCACGCTTTCGCTGTGTCCTGCATATGACAAGGGGATTGAGATCGGCTTAAGGGTAAGAAATCCTGCTTTGCTTTGGTATATCAAGGGAGCCAGTTATATCTGTCGATATGACAATTTTGGAGAAGCCATGATCTTCAGGCGGATCATATGTACTCCCTCCGAGGGGGGCGCGGGGGGGGGGGTCGGGGTTGCACTGTTAAACGAATCTGGTGGGGGTTCCCCGAGTGCATTGATGCCTGAGAGAGCGGACATTTCTGACGACAAAGATACCCCTACAAAGCGGATATTTCAAAACACCACGTGGCCAAGGAAACAAACTCGCGGGTTTGGTTGCCATTGCAGGGGATTGGCATCCAGGAATTACTGGAGATTCGCGATCAGCTGTTGATAATGGTTGCAGATCATTATCCATACAATTCCTGGTTTAACTCGAAGACCCTTTCCCTATTTACCGCCGCCATTTACCATTACGGCCTTTTTTTGCGCCCAGCATTGAAATGTCTTAATCTTGCAGAATCGATATTACTCTCTTTAATCCTTGGGGGTTTGTGATTCAGAGGGACTACGCCTCCCCCCCCCCCACTCCCCCCACCCCCATTGCATCATGCGGTTACTGTTGACACTCTTTAGCTAAGGAATCATAGATGAACTCGCGCTTAGATGTAGATATCTGCATTGTACACATGGCAATAATAAAGACACCGCATTTCTATGGCGACACATCATGAGGAATGAGACGTCGCGGTGTTGAAAAAAATAGGTAACAATGAAAATTCCGTCTGGGATCAAATATGGATATTGCGGTAACAATAAGTCCTTATCATGGTAACTAATAACATTTTTAGCTTTGTTCATCAAACTGGATGTAACGAAAAATAAGAAAACTAAAGCAATTCCCTGGCATGTAAAAAACCTGGTTAATTTGTCATCACAAAAACGTCAATTATAAAACTAGCGAATACCTATTACAGCTGGTTTGCCACCTTGGACATCAATGTAGCTGCCAATCACAATATGCTCATTACCCTATATAAACAATGAAACCGTGAAAAAAATCCATTTATCGATGTTGAAAAAAGCAGAACGTCACAGAGTTAATGCCGAAGACCCGATACGTTCTGTTGTAAAGCTGTATGCAGGCATTTAACACTATAAAACTAGTTGTCGAGAGGTCCTGAGGTCAAGATGGGTGTCTTATCTTAGCTGACGGTGAAATATAAGATGGGAATACCGAAGACGATAAGTTTAGATACAAAATTAAATAAATATTGAAAAGGCGACTATGTTCCGAGGCGAGACGAGTCGATTTCACTCCAGGGAAGAAATACCGCGAGTGTTTGATGTGGGCGTTCGATTAACGCGTAATTAATCAATACACTACGATGACAAGACAAAGACAGATTCCCAATAAAATTGAATTACAATTAGGGAAAAGAGAAGTGCAATATATTTTCCTCTGGTGACGACGTTAAATCGATCTAAATGACACACCAGGGCACGTTTTGCGTGCCCTGATCTCATTTCACTGTCCCGGGCTGTCCCATGGCCCACTTTTTGCCCACGCATATGATGGCGTTCATAAAATAAAAATGTACATATAACTCACACAAGATGACCTTTCATGGCACTTTTATCTTACGATCCGTCAAACACTGGGAAAAGTAGCACAATAAACATAATAATAGGTCGGGGCTGAAACCGTTAATTTGCCAATAAAGTGTCAGCGTAAGCTTCAAACCCTGAGTTGGCTTGGTATATGACCAAACATTTAGTCTTGAGATACCAAAAAACGACAGCGGAACGCGAAAAGGGTTGCGAGGCATGACGATTCATAAGGCGCATGCTAATTGGGGGGCCTGCAAAGCCTTCCATTCGGTAATATATGGATACTTAAGCTGCATGGCTGCTGAAACACACATTGACGTCCAGATGGCACTACATCAGCGCCAAGGTGGCCGCGTTTTTCTCTGCGAATTTTTTTACAATGGAGTTAAGCGGGGAGCCAAATGCGAACAGGCGAAGGAATAAAAACTTTGGGCGGGGTTGATGGAGAGGGCGGGTGTTATTCCTATGGGAAGGATTTCATACCAATATATATATGCCTATGAACCGTATGTAGCTTGGGAGAGCGCCGCAGACATAAGGCAATTGAAATGAGTAATCGTAATAGTTTTTTCAACTATTCGAAATCGTAATGGATCACAGTAGATCTTCATGTAAGGTAACGGTGATTGTAATCATGAGTATTTTCAATGTCATCGTTATCGATTACTTTCACATTAGCTGTAATTATTTGTAATCGTAATCATGAAATTCCACTCTAATCGCATTCGTAATCGATTGCGTTTACAATGTAATCACGCCATGCCTGTAGCGAGGTATATTCGGTTTGTTGAGAGGATTTCGGTTTAACACTCTTCAAGTACGGGATAGAAACAAATTAGGTGACCTAGACACATTTATCGACAGAAATTCCGGGACGCAGGTTTGGGTCGCCACCCGCCCTCTCACTCCACCCTTGCAAGGGTATGATTACCCGTATATATAGGGAGTTTTTGGCAGCGTTAAAACGTATAACTTATGCAGCGTGAACGATTTATCGGTTATCTTTTTGTACGATCGAACGGTGTTTAGTTATTCATCGTTTGTGAAATAAACTAGCTCTTCCCTTTTCGGGTCGTTTCGGGTCTTATTTTGGTTTTATTCTGTTCCATTTTAATCCGTGATAATCAGTGTTTGTCGTTTTCCCACCCACTATCGCTGTAATAGCGATTTCTTATTAACGTCTGGTGCGGTAAATCTGCGTATTTATGAGTATCTTGTTTGTCGCCTCAGGGAATGCCACAAGACTATTGTTGATTGGGTCAATTTATGTTTTCAACATTTTATTGGCCTCTTCAACCATAAATGTGCGTAACTCCCCCCCCCCCCACCCCCCCACCCCCCCATAAAACTAGCTTCGGTCCCCTGGTATTCTAACACACGACACTCCGACATAAATATAAATAAATGTTTTGTCCCCAGCGGGATTCTTACTCCGGATCTCCCGATCTCAAGTCAGTTACTCTACCTTCTCGGCTAAAGGGTGATACCTCAAGCTGAGACCAGCCAAAATGGTTTGTCTGACTGCTACATATTTTATTCATGCCGCCTTCACGCAATAACATTACATCAAAGTTATCGCCCAGGCAACGACGAACGGCGGTCATGTCATAATGGTTGGCCACTGGGCTCAGTAGGTGGTGCCTTGGGCTATTTTTTTTATTACCTGGTTATTTATGGGTCACTTCCACAGTGTCACCCTAGACGCGAGACCGCTAGTTTGGGCACCACGTTTGGAGACATTATTACTTGTTGGTGGGTCAGATGAGCGGCTGGATTTACTCATGAGCAGAAACTGACCCTTAGATTGGTTGCTTGTATATTCAGGACGCTTTAACTACTTTTGGTCATATCGCGTCAAGGAAGGGATAGTGGAGCCATGTCCCCGAGAACAACCCCCTACTCTTTGCAAAGACGGACATGGGATCTTTATCCTGCGACCACACAGACATTTTGGTGGAACATAATCTCCGGGACTCATTTTACTGCGGAACATAATACCAAGAACTCTAATCATATCACTTACGAATATTATCACGGGGACCCTAATCGTTATACTTAGTAACATAATCCTGGTTACTCCAGCATTATACTTCGCGAGCCAACGGCGATAACACCTATTATTACGAGTTGGTGGTCATTTAACTTGTACAATAGGGCTGTACAGTTCTCGCGGGTTCTATTTCCGGTTTAGGCCTTTTGGGGACCAACAAAAAAACACGTGCTCTTAGAACGAGTGCGCATCACGCTGGTGCCTTGCTACAGCTGCTTGACGCGCACTCATTGTAGTCAACGTTTGAGTGTTGGGAACCGGCCAACTGCGCGGTTTGTGCGTGAACAATCGAGTGGGTGTGAAACTATTTTTTGTTTGCTTTGGTCCAGGCATGGCTAACTATGAAATCATAATATAGTTAAAGATAAGACATTTATCTCTCCATAATGCATGTGACCCGTTCGATGAGACTGTTGGAAGCGTTGTATTTTGAGGCAATTCATCGATGTTTATATTTCTGGACAAACGGAACACCATTTTCCTCGCCTGGTCAGTCCATATAAGGAGCGTAGTTACGTAACCATAGATACCGCGCGCAGACATGCGAGTCATGATGATTATTACGTCATACGACATGGAAAACCCCGCGCAACACATTAGCTCGCCTGGCACTGACAGTCACTCATGAGACAACCGCATTTTAGTTTATCAACTGTCTAACCGCTCATATATTACATAAATCTACTCGGATGGTTATAATTCTGATATACGCAGAACTTCAGTGGCTAGTTGTGCAGTCAAGGACAGCTTTAGCCGATCTGCTGTATTAGGCGAGTGAAGGCAAACAACCGGAAGGTAGGCAGTAAGTACAGGCCGTTGATGCTACGCATTGACGAAGAGTATAAGTATGCCTGTCTCGTGGGGTCTCGATAAGATCCCGTGGTGACTGTACAGCCCTATAGCCTTACATTTGGTTTAATTTCCGCATGCAACGATCAAAGTAAAACATTATGGGACTGACTGTCCGCAAATCGCAAGCCTTTCCACATATAGTTGTCCAGTCGCCTTTTTATACCGTATATATGTTGCCAAGAAACATATCACGTGCAACTAGGCAACTACTCATGGAAGCGGCCCATTTCAAGCTATAACTACAATTATTACGAGTTGGTGGGCATGTTAACTAGTACAATAGCGTTACATCTGAAGGCCTCTAAAATGCCGTATTCTGACCCAAACCGCCCTGCTGCCAATGCAATCGACAATCGTTGCCATGGCGACGCTGCATAGAACAATGAAACATGACGTCACGCACAAAAGAATTGTAGTTATAGCTTTAAATAGCCCGCTTCCATGACTAGTTGCCTAGTTGCACATGCTATGTTTCTTGGCAACATATATATGGTATAAAAAGGCGACTGGCCAACTATATGTGGAAAGGCTTGCGATTTGCGGACAGTCAGTCCCAAAATGCTTTACTTTTGTCATTGCATGCGGAAATTAAACCAAAAAAGCAGAGACCAGTCAACGCCTTAAATTTAAATTCAACTCGTAATAATAGTAATAGCGCGAGTTTTGCATTTTCATTATCCGCCCTCGGCCTTGCGGCCTCGGGCCGATAATGAAAATTGGCGGGCTGCTACAGCTTGATGTCGGGCCAATAAAATTGCCTAACGCCCCGCAAACTCGCGCTATTGTCATATTCTTTTGTGTGTGACGTCATGTTTCATTGTTCTATGCAGCGTCGCTATGGCAACGATTGTCGATTGCATGGGCCGCAGGGCGGTTTAGGTCAAAATACAGCATTTTAGAGGCCTTCAGATGTAATGCTATTGTACTAGTTAAGGTCGAGAGCGGGTGGGGGGTCAAAAAAAATTCGTCGACAGATTTTTTGGATTTTTTCTCTAGATAAGTATCATGTATGGATCTACCTGAAAATGTAATAAAAAATATATCTCACTTCACTAAAAAAAAGTTTGGGGCATTTTTGTCAAATTGGCTTTAACATGGCGGTCAATGGGAAAATCCTATAAATGTGTTTTTTTCCCAATGTTTTGAAATCCCCTATAAAAACTGGACGACAGACTTCCCCAAAAAACTGCCTGCTGAAGCCTAGCGTTATGGTGAATACATAAATAACAAAAAAGCGACATGTTACTGAACTAACTTTTGTTCTATAAGCTCTTTTGTAACCAAAATAGGCTATAAAATAGGCCAAAAATTACGAATTGTCACAATTGTGCCTTTCGGCGCATATATGCAATCACTAAATATCTTGGTATTTGCTTGTAATACATCAAATACATGCACATTTGGTGGAGGAAATATTATTTGATGTGACATAGATTTATATTGGTTGCCATTCAACCCTAAAAATTAAAAAAAAAAATGATTTTAGTTCTGAAAATATCCGCCAGGCGCCACCCGCTCTCGTCCTTAACATGCCCACCAACTCGTAATAATGGCCCTTCATCAAGCTGTAGCAGCCCTTCATTTTCATTATCCGCCTTCGGCCTTGCGGTCTCGGGCCGATAATAAACATTGGCGGGCTGCTACAGCTAGATGTCGGGCCAATCAAATTGCCTAACGTCCCGCAAACTCGCGCTATTGTCATATTATACATGTTTGGTCGTAACATTACGTCATATGTATCGTTATGACAATAATGAATGAAATGATTTCGTGTTTTATGCCGCTCTTGGGTGGTAAACCGGATCAGGGCAATGACGTTCGGGGTCCAGTATCCAGTATTGTTATTTTTAATTTTCAGTGCCCAAAGTCGATTTCACCACGTCCCGTGTCGGTTTTTATGTAAGTTCAGTGTCGTTTTTTCTACAAAATATGCGTCGATGTTGCTTTTTCAGATCTTCAGTGTCGGTTGAATGTCACATATGCTTTTCTCGTGTGTTACCCCTTCTAGTCACGTGACGTTGACGGACGGAGCATGCCTAACGCTGGTTAAGCTGCCATGCGGTGTAGTCGACTGTCTAGTCGACACACGTGGCTCTTACAAGTAGTGGCATGAAAGGAATCCAACACAAGGCGTAATTTTGACCTCCTTTCTCGTGGCTTGTACTGGCGAAGGCTTTGAAAGCCTCGCGAGCACCTCGATCTCTCTCGCAAGAGCCTAACGAGAGCCTCCCTCTCTGTCCCGAGAGCCTAACGAGAGCCTCCCTCTCTGTCCGGAGAGCCTCTTGAGATCCTAACGAGAGCCTCCCTCTCTGTCCCGAGAGCCTAACGAGAGCCTCCCTCTCTGTCCCGAGAGCCTAACGAGAGCCTCCCTCTCTGTCCCGAGAGCCTAACGAGAGCCTCCCTCTCTGTCCCGAGAGCCTAACGAGAGCCTCTCTCTCTGTCCCGAGAGCCTAACGAGAGCCTCCCTCTCTGTCCCGAGAGCCTAACGAGAGCCTCCCTCTCTGTCCCGAGAGCCTAACGAGAGCCTCCCTCTCTGTCCCGAGAGCCTAACGAGAGCCTCCCTCTCTGTCCCGAGAGCCTAACGAGAGCCTCCCTCTCTGTCCCGAGAGCCTAACGAGAGCCTAACGGGGATCCGACACCTCTCGGGACATGGAAATAGACTGAATGAAACATTTATGCACCAGGCGTTGAACGCATGCAGTGTTGGTTTGAGCTAGAGAGGCGTTTTGCAAGGCCAACAAATTAACCACACTACACTTCCGACAAAGCCAATAGGCGAATCGCATTAACAACGTGAACACAAGAGCTCTTCAAGTCTTCAACTTATTATTTATTTCCTTTTAAGGCAGCGTCTTAGCACAGCTATATATATTTATATAATTATACCTACACAGACGTCAACGAAGGTAGATATATTATGCACGAAGAAGACTATGAGTATCGGATAAAATGAGTAGCATCAAAGATTTAAAGATATCAATTTACAAAGTGCCGAGACTATGCACTTTCATTTCCCCTGCAATGATTTGCTGTTGAGATATACAGTCATTGCCAGGCATTCCGTCGTTGGCCTCAAAATGTGATTGTTTGGCTAATGACATTCCTAAAAGGGACACCCCTCGACAGATTCTTCGGAATTTATTTGATCAACACAATAACTTTATTTGCAGAAAAACCAGAACACGGATTGGGAATGTCGTCAACATGTTGTGCTCACGGTGACTCAGTGACAAGTGCAACACCTCACATTCCCTTTAATACTTACCCGCCCCCCCCCCCCCGAGGGCGATAGATTGAGCGGACCATCCGATTCCCTCCCCCCCCCCCCTCTCTTCCTGCCTCCTCTCCCCTTGACCTTCTCATTCTCGCATCCTTCCCCTCTGTTTCCCTTCTCATTGCCCTTCCTCCAACCCCCTCTCCGTTTCCGCCACCCTTTTCCCTCCCTCTCCTTCCTGCCCCTTTCCGTCGAGTCGTCACGGCCGGTGTGAAGCACTAAATGGCGTGGTGGTGATTGCGCTTGGAGTATCAGAACACTTTCCGCCTCGCCGTGTTTGCGTTGGTATCGGAAGCTTAGACCTGTGTGGAAGGGGGGCCGATTGGTCACGAGGGGTTACGGTGAAGTGCCGAGCCTGGCGAGGCTCATGCCATGCGTCATTGCGTGATGGCTATTAGGGAAGACGATTCGAGAAGGCCATCAAAATGCGGAACAAAATGGCCGCCGTCGTACCGAGATAAAGTTATGATCGTTATTTTGAAGCGCATACACTGGACCTTGACCTCGTCCCTGACCTAGATGTGTTGACATCTTTGCGGGCCAACATTACAGTGTCAAAGGAGTGCAAATAAAATGGAAAAATAACTAGTGTTTTAGGCCGCTTCTGTGCACACAATGGCTAAACAGGGCTAAGGACACCCCCCCCCCCGGGACAATGAAAGATAAAGCAGACTTCATTAAAAACTGCATAACTTTGGAATTCCTTCTTAATGTTATCGACATGGTTAAAATGATGTTATCATTAATTTATCATTGTGATTTGACTATGAATTACGACTACATATATTATTTTAAATATTATTCCGGCATGTGTCATGATTATACGTCAGCATTGAGCCGTATGGGCTCAGTTTTGATGAACGTAGTTCTGGTGAACGCAGTTCTGATGAACGCAGTTCTGATGAACGCAGTTCTGATGAACGCAGTTCTGATGAGTCACCGATATGCTATTGTTCCGCTAACTGAGGTCCATATTCAAGAGACGTCAGCGAAGAAAAACAAAATAATGGCCGAAAACAAATATTGCGGCCAATGCACTGTCTACGTAGAATTGAAACCGCAGGTTCCGCAAATCGTTCCCTTCAGTGGGGAGCAAAAAAGTTAGATGAGAAAACGGACTACGCGGTTAACATGTTTTGAACGCCATTTACATACCACGTGGCCTCGACACTGTTACTAACGTAAAGTCCCCACTAGTTGAATCCAATTAAGGCGACAACCGCCCACTCGCTTTCCGCCTCGAGTTGCCTCAATTTATAGCCAAGAAATGCTTGCCGAACCCATTTCACTTACCCCGGAGAAACAATACATCAGGCGATAGGTGAAGAGGGCACTCACCTCAACGACCTCAGTCCCACTATTAACGATTCCTCACCACTCCGCTTAAGAGCCACCACCCGTAGCCGAGCCATTCTCTATAGACTAGTCTAGACGCCAAGGACTATGGCCTGACCGCCAGGCGGCGCTAAACGGGCAACCTATATTACGTTTAACGCCAGGAATGGCTTCCCGATCTCTGTTTTTGTGTCACTAAAACAAACCGCTTGGCTTCGCCCAGCGCGTTTTGCTAAGCGGGGTTTAACATTCAGGACGATTATCGGAATATAGTTGGATAAAATATAGAGTGGAGATGTGTTTAAATTCACAACAACAGGTTATCCTGCATGAAAGCATGATATGCCTTCATAAGGTTACACGCGATGACTAAATTTCCATTGATAAAATACGTAAATAAAGTAAGGAAGGGAAACGAAGAAGATAAATGTTATGATAGCGTGTTTATTTATAAATAATAAAATTTCATAGATAAATAAGCGCACAGTGCTTCTTTATTTCGACGCCTCCGTAGACCTGGATCGGTGGTTCGCGCCCCGCAGTGGTCATGTCTGTGCGGTCGCAGGATAAAGATCCCATGTTCTTCTTCGCATAGAGCAGGGGGTTACCTCGGGAACATGGCTCCGCTCTTCCCTTCCTTCTCCCATTGACGCGATATGAGCAGAATTGGCTAAATCGTCCTGGATATATGAATATAAATCGTAGCTCTGTTGAGTTATCAGGCTGAGCTGCAAATCAACAGGTCAATGGCGGATACTAGGGACCACCATTCTCCCTGCTATAATTAAACATTGCACTCGTGTACTCGTGAATTTTGTACTTTGCATGTATGTACCTTGCATTAGTATACTTTGCATTTATGTACGTCGCATTAATGTACTTTGCATTTATGTACTTCGCATTAATGTACTTTGCATTTATGTACTTCGCATTAATGTACTTTGCATTTAAGTACTTCGCATTAATGTACTTTGCATTGATGGCCTTTGCATTGATGTACTTGACATCGATGTAATTTGCATTGATGGCCTTTGCATTGATGTACTTTACATCGATGGCCTTTGCATCGTTGTCCTTTGCATTTATGTCCTTTACATCGATGTACTTTACATCGATAAACTTTGCATTTATGTACTTCGCATTGATGGCCTTTACATCGATGTACTTTGCATGTATGTACTTTGCATGTATGTACTTTGCATCTATGTACTGTACGTCGATGTACTTTGCATCGACGTACTTTGCATTTTTGTACTTTAAAGTGTTGGCCTTTGCATTGATGTGCTTTGCATTGACGTCCTTTGTATTGGTGTCTTTTGTATTATTGTACCTTACTTTCATGTTATTTCAAGCCATTAACTTGTTCTTCATGTTATTCATGTGTTTTAACACTTAATATTCATTTCTACCTCCCAAACCATCATGTTGTGATCTGTCGTCTTTTCCTGTTTTACACATAACCAGACCAGGTTTGACAACTATCAGTTAGCTACATCCTCTTGTGTTTATTTCTTTCGATTCAGATGATCGGGACTATTTACCGTAATGTTACTTGGCAGTTGTCCTATGCCTGCCGATTATATGTTTACTGTCTCTTTGTAGTTTACGAAGTTGTAGTTTAGCGCTTGTCATCTATCAGTCGTGCCGTGTTGTATTTTGAACCGCGCACATGTTGTCTACCGGGAAATGTACTTGAACTTCCTTGACCTAACTTTCTACTGCTTTGTGGGAGCCGTATATTGAAGCCCATCTCTTGAGCATTGTGTCCTTGCGGTAATCTTTCGCGGCATGTAGGTCGTAGCCCCTGCCTGGGTCATTTTATTGATTTGTGAGTTATCGCAAAACCTCCTGAATGCATTATTTCAAAGATTTTCACACGAAAGACTTGTACGAGTTGCATGTCCATTGGGGAGACGCAAAATGCAAACGAGGGATGGTGCCCCCTTTGAAGCACCTGTCCATTGTAGGCTTTGCCGCATTTTCTTCGACATATGGCGATGCAAGATGATATGCGAGCTGACATTGGTTCACCAAATAGTGTATTATTACAAACGTAAAATTGTTTGTCAGACCTGAGTGGGGTCTCAAACCCTGAGGCCTAGAAATCGAAGCCTTGTTTTAATTAAAAAAACATATTTCAGTCAATTTATGCATGAATAAAATGTGCACGAACGCAAAGTACATGAATGAAATGTACATGAATGTAAAGTACACGAATGAAAAGTACATGGATGCAAAGTAAATAAATGAAATGTGCCTGAATGCAAAGTACATGAATGAAATGCACATTCATGCAAACTACATGCATGAAATGCTGAATAATATGCACTTGAATGCAAATTAAATGAATGGAAACTACATTAATGAAATGCAAATGAATGAAATAAAAATACATTAATGAAATGTACAATAATGAAATATACAAGAATGAAGGCAAAGTACATAAATGAAATGTTACATGATATGCTGCATGAAATGTTCATGAATACAAAGTACACGAATAAAACGTGTTTGAATGAAATGTACTTGAATGTAAATTACGTGAATGCAAATGACGAGTGCATAGCACAAGAACGACTTTTTGAATGAAATATTGAATGCAAAGGACATGAATATGAAGTACGCGGGGTGGAGGGGAAGCAAGACAATGGAGTGTCTCAGTGATGGATGTTTTTTTGGGCCATAAAGCCAGCACCCAAACTCGAACCAGCACCGCTGGATTCTCCACGAGCAGCTATCGCGTACCACTCGCCATGGAACTTTCGTATCATTTCATTAAGGCTAAACCCGCTTGGGAATTATCGCTTCGCCCTTGACCTTATGGCATGGCTGTCACGGGATGGCCGGCCTTGACCTTATGGCGTGGCTGTCACGGGATGGCCGCCCTTGACCTTATGGCGTGGCTGTCACGGGATGGCCGGCCTTGACCTTATGGCATGGCTGTCACGGGATGGCCGGCCTTGACCTTATGGCATGGCTGTCACGGGATGGCCGCCCTTGACCTTATGGCATGGCTGTCACGGGATGGCCGAAGCATTTGGGACTGCGATGTTAAAGAAGCGGCAGTTAGGATGCCGCCGGTATTTAAGTCATGATTGGATATGTATGTGACATCGCCATGGAGGATGTTGTTGCCACGTGTAGGCATTCGGGCATTCTGGGTAAATCGCGACAGCAGGGCATTGGACATCAATATAGGCTCAACCAGTAAATTTTGAACAAGATGTGAAGTTAAATTTCATTCACCCAGTCTTTGTATTGATGATAGTTCGAATTTCGAAAGAGGTATACTGGTTCAATGAGTGCGCAATGCACCATGTTTTTTAACAAAGTAAGCAGAACTACAGCATATCACGTATCAGGTATGTTTATTTGTACTAAAATACACTTTGAAATATTATGTTATGAAATACGTCACAAAAAAACAAAAAATATACTGCCTCATAGAATATAAGGTAAAATCAATCACAATCGTAGTACGTACAAAAACGTAACTGGTTCTATAGGGTTCTGTGACAGTCATAGATTAGGTGGTTAAGACACACCCATTTAGGTTGCTATGCCATGGAATATATAATAAAGAAAAGCGTCCTCAGTAGGTATCTTATCGGGATTGAGGCCAGCCAGGTTTGCACGGATGCTGGTAGTTGTGCTTCCCAGGGTTGGTTTGTTGGTTGTATATTCAGGACACTTTAACCACTTTTGTACAATTCGCGTAAGTGGGAGAAGGAGGGGAGATTGGAGCCATGTCATCGGGGATAAACCGCCTACTCTTTGGGAAGTAGGATATGGGATCTTTATCCTGGCTACAAGGCTACAACCATGGAACCACTGATCGAGGTGGCCAGAGCAGTCAAGGCGAGCGCTCTAGCTCAGATAAAACCTGAACTATGGAGCCGACCCCTGTTTCCTAGGGATGAAGGGAAATACCGGTTGATTGGGTCTCCATTACATCACCAATAGCGCGGACCCCACCCCCATATATCGCCGGAATGACCGTTTGGCGTGCGTAGTGCTTAATAGCTGCCGATACGTAGGACGTAGGTTGTTTAAAACCCAGTCCAGATGGCGCCACTCATCAATGGAGGTTGGCGTGCTGGCGGCCATTAGAGAAGTCCGGCGGCCGCAAATGAATAGATAGTGACAAAGTGGAAAAGTGCGGCAGTTCCAACCTTGAACCTGATGAACGTGGTGAATGACGAAGCGGATTGGGAAAGGACGGGTTAAGGCAATGGTGCAACGGTTCATTTGGCGGAATGTAAACCGCAGGAAGTGATCGTCGGATCAGGTCTGCTTTGTCACAGTTAAGAAGTTGAGTAGTGTGTCCATTGCCATTGGTCTACAATATATTTGATTACTGGCCTTGTTAGGCTACGTCACTTTGCTTATTTTTCATCCACTGTGAATACCTCACTGACAACACTTTATGAGTTGATTCGGTTCGAAACGCTTTGCTCTCTCGATCTCTTGCAGTGAAGCATTGTTTGGTTTGTCTCCTTCAATTTAAACCATGTTTGTCTTTACTTTTTGTATTGTCGGGGAACTGATAAAAAACACTATAATAGAGAAACTGGTTTGCTGGTGGTTATCTTCATATATCATATTATATTGTATTACTTCCTTACTTTGTTATAACCTTGTCTCTCAGATATATAAAAAAGTGTTGTCCCATTCAAATTACTTGCAATCTTTTGTGACATTAGCCACCCACATAGCTTTGTTCAACTAATCCAGGACTCAGTTGTGCGGAGGAGAAGGAGGGGGGGGGGGCGTCTGGTTTTGAGAGGCGTATATATTTTGAATACATTTTGTGCGTTGTTGTTCTTAAAGTCTATTTCTTAGTTTCTTCTATTACACAATTACCCAACTTGCAAAAACGCTCTTAAGGAGGCGCCGATAGAGCTAAAGTGTGCCAATGAAATGTTCAAATCGGTCATGTCCGGTGCATTTAGCGGCAACTGAACCAGCCAATCTGTCACTTTCTGGTTGACGCCATCTTCTCCCGAATGTCCCGTGCTGTGTTGAAAGGGATACAAAAGGGATGCCGAAGGAAATCGTGCGCACCGGACCCAAGTGAAAACAAGTGTCGGGTAACGAACGCTTAATGTGCGTATTCGGTTTACTTCAGGGATATACCAAGATTGCCAAAGAAATGCACACACCGAAATCACCATCGTTACTTAGAACTCACTAATTACTCAAAGTGGGTCTGCCTTTCGTCGCCACCACAGTGCAGTAGCTATTACACGCCTGCTTATTGTTTTATTTTAACTCACTTATAACTCAGGCATGGCAGTAACTACGGCAAGCAATGCCGTGACTGTTATCATGAGAGCAATGGCAGGGTTTAGGGGCCGTATTCATGATCCCCGCGTAAGTTACGCACGAAAAATGCATTTTCGTCTTTGCCTTACCAGCTCTTTGTAGTGGTGCTCATGATTAAGTAATCCTTTTCAATATAATTTTAGCACTTTCTTAATTCAGAAAATTCACTGCTTGTGTGACTGAATCGCTCGACAAATATTCCGCTTAGCGCTAACTATAGTGGGGTAGCGTACGTGGCGAGTATGAATACGGGCCCTGCACAGGTCATCACGTGATCCCGGCCTCGGCTGCCTTCTCTGACGTCACAAGTTCCCATCGGGATTCAATGGCGACCACGAGGTTTTCTCGCCAAAACTTGTTCACTGATAATTTTTTCCAATAAATCCGGTTTTAGCATAGATTATTTTATTAGTATCGATTTTCAGGTTGAAGCACAACGGTTTGGGTGCGGCAAATGATTCGAAACCTAAGAGATGGTGTTAAACATCTCGCATCCATTGGTGCGCACCGTAGCTTGCCCGACAACATCGTGTGACATGGTGGAACGAAATGGCGCTGGAAGAAAACACAAAGAAAAACACGTTTACATTAGTTATTACATCCGACGTGGCAAGGCCCACCACGACGAACGTTTCTCCGGTAGACTGCACACGAGGGCGGCGACGGGATAAGTGTGGCAGGCTTACACCTCGCTCAGCCATCAGCGCAAATGTTGCAAAATTCATGAGAACAGATAAATTACAACAAAACTCAAGCTGCAAAGTATGTTTTATCTGTCACAAACGTCGCGTTTTACACACTCTGCCAATGACACTGGGTGATCCGACAGGTTCGTGTTTCCATGGAGAGAAAGAGAGAGAGAGAGACCATATGGCTCCCAGCTTTGAGCAGTTGGTTGCTTGTTGTTTAGTCAGGACGCTTTAACCAATTCTGGTCACATCGGGGCAATGGGAGAAGGAAGGGAAGAGCGGAACCATGTCCCCGGGAGTAACCCCCTACTCTTTGCGACGAAGGACATTGAATCTGCATCCCGCATGGCCACGGCGGGGTGCAAACTACCGATCCACGTGCCGTTTGGCTATCAGGTTGCCAGAGCGCTCAGTGCGAGCGCTCTAACCCACTGAGCTATCGGGCCAGCCCCGCTCTGAGCAGCGTCGTCACACTTGTCCTAAGCCCGATGCGTCGCACAAACGCAGCCCACTGATCGGTTGTTCGCGTTATTTCGGTATGTAGATTCATCAGGCGGCACCGACTATGACGCTGTAAAAGTAATCTCCATTGGGCAGGCGCAAAAGACAGGGCCTGTAACGGCCTCGCCCGGGCGTACTGTACCCCCCCCCCCCCCACACACACACACACACGCCCCACCTCTCATACCTTCAAATTTGTCTTTGCGAATCTGTGTCAGTGGAGTCGGACGGTTTAGTTAGGCACTTGGTGCGAGGAAGGAGTGGGGGAGGGGGGGAGGGGGGGAGGGGGTGCAGTTTGATAAGCGACTCGTGACTTCAGAACATCGAAACTGAAAAAAAAACTGGAGAGCCGAGGATTGACAGTGACGGCGTCGTGGGGGATGAAGGTGGGTGGTTGGGGCATAGGACTAGGATTCGTGATTAGTAGTCTACAATTTGCAATAAGGACCGGCCTCCACGTTACAGGAAATGGAGAGGCTGTCCCTTAGTCGCCCCAGCTTGGTCAGCCAGTTATGGAGAAGTCTGGTTGATATTTTACTTGCTTTTTACCCATATGGTGTTTTATCATATGGTGTCTTCCACGTGCGTTACGTCGCAGGGGCGGATTCTGGTGGGGGGAGGGGGGGGGGGCGAAATTTAAATAATTTAACATATGAAAAGCGAAACCCCCCTATCCATATTTTTTAGATCTGCCCATGTGTCGGACAAACACAGTCGAACAAACAAAGCAGCTTGTCATTTACCTTGCAGTTTCCGGGACGAGTACTTCTCACTTGTACCATAAGCTACGATTGTCAGTGTCATACTCGCGATTAAGAAAAAGGGACTCATGAGTGGGCGGGGCTTAGTGGCGGGGCATTGTTCGGTCCATTGCGACCCGGGGTGACATACCGGCTGGTGGCCGGAGGTGCCTGCTTGGGTAATAATGGGTCGTTTTTTCATGTAAGGGCGAAAAGTTGTTTCAACATAGCTCACGTATTACTCACACCTAACGCTTACTACAATAATACATTTCGTGTGTTCTATCATGGAAGATGGACCTAATAATGGAGCTTTGGAATTAGAGAGAGAATTATAATTAGATCATGCGTGAGCTCGCTGTGCAACTGCGCCCCAACTCCGGAAACACATAGGATCCGGAAGCCCTCCCTTCTCCCCCTCTGGACCCGACAGTAACGTGGTATGGTTATTTGATGGCTATCAGCCGAGTCTATTTCGTGTATAAAAAACGTTAAAAATAGTGTTATCCAATTAATATTACTTGCAATACTTTGTGATCATATCGATCAATGTTAATTTAGTTTGTTTTTCTCTGGATTCGTCACAAACTAGGACACCATTAGGACGGGGGACCACCGTATCTATTAGCTGGTGAGGTGTCACGGCCAATGGCAACGTGACCTCATCGATCGTCACAAAAAGTTTTGTCAAGAATTAAGTATCCTCTTGGAAATTCTTTTGCTTCTGCGCTTTAATCCTAACATGCTGTCATCCCACAAAAAACTTTGAAAACTGGTATCTAATTTAGCCCGCCGTGAAACTACTTTGCAACATTTCCAGTGTTGCAGAGGCACGCTGTCAACGGAAGCCCGAAACCGTTAGGGCATCGCGAAGGCGTGGGGTATGGGGTATGTTGGGTGAGGGGTGGGGTGGAGGGTGCTAATGGCAAAGGATGTGTGGATGTAGCTGTCGTGCACATGGCGAAGGGGTGTCTTTCTCTTGCCGAGATCCAGGGGCAGAAAGGCGAGTGAACCGGTGCAGGATGTTTCGGAGGCAATGCCGTTAGATTTACCGCTGGGAGAAGGAATAACAAACTTGGTGACATCGACATGGAAACCGGCAGAGGTGCTTATCCATCAGCTCTCCAGTCCAACCATCAGTACATCCACCTCTCCGCGCAGTAACCGCATCGCCCACATACCAAATCGTCCTTCACTCTCCACCCATTCACCAATCCACCTTCCAGCCACTCACCAATCCGCCCTCCCCAAACTTCACCAATCCGCCTTCCACCCATTCACCAAAGCACCTTCCACCCACTCTCCAGCCCGCCCTCCACACACTCAGCAATCCGCCTTCCACCCATTCACCAAAGCACCTTCCACCCACTCTCCAGCCCGTCCTCCAACCACTCACCAATCCGCCCTCCACACACTCACCAATCCGCCTTCCACTCACTGACCAATGCGCCCCCCACCCACTCAACAATCCACCCTCCACACACTCACCAATCCGCCCTCCAACCAGTCACCAATCCGTCCTCCACCCACTGACCAATGCGCCCTCCACCCACTCACCAATCCACCCTCCACCCACTCACCAATCCGCCTTCCACCCACTCACCAATCCGCTCTCCACACACTCACCAATCCGTCCTCCAACCACTCAACAATCCGTCCTCCACCCACTCACCAATCCGCTCTCCGCCCACTCACCAATCTCTCCTCCACCCACTCACCAATCCGTCCTCCAACCACTAACCAATCCGCCCTCCACCCACTCACCAATCCACCCTCCACCCACTCACCAATCCGTCCTCTACCCACTCACCAATCCCTCCTCCATCCACTCACCAATCCAACCTCCACCCACTCACCAATCCGCCCTCCACCCATTTACCAATCCGCCCTCCAACCACTCACCAATCCGCCCTTCACCCACTCACCAATCCGCTCTCCGCCCACTCACCAATCCTCCCGCCATCCACTCACCAATCCACCCTCCACACACTCACCAATCCGCCCTCCACACGCTCACCAATCCACCCTCCATCCACTCACCAATCCACCCTCCACCCACTCACCAATCCGCCCTCCAACCAGTCACCAATCCGTCCTCCACCCACTGACCAATGCGCCCTCCACCCACTCACCAATCCACCCTCCACCCACTCACCAATCCGCCTTCCACCCACTCACCGATCCGCTCTCCACACACTCACCAATCCGTCCTCCAACCACTCAACAATCCGTCCTCCACCCACTCACCAATCCGCTCTCCGCCCACTCACCAATCTCTCCTCCACCCACTCACCAATCCGTCCTCCAACCACTAACCAATCCGCCCTCCACCCACTCACCAATCCACCCTCCACCCACTCACCAATCCGTCCTCTACCCACTCACCAATCCCTCCTCCATCCACTCACCAATCCAACCTCCACCCACTCACCAATCCGCCCTCCACCCATTTACCAATCCGCCCTCCAACCACTCACCAATCCGCCCTTCACCCACTCACCAATCCGCTCTCCGCCCACTCACCAATCCTCCCGCCATCCACTCACCAATCCACCCTCCACACACTCACCAATCCGCCCTCCACACGCTCACCAATCCACCCTCCATCCACTCACCAATCCGCCCTCCACACACTTCACCAATCCACCCTCCACACACTCACCAATCCGTCCTCTACCCACTCACCAATCCGTCCTCTACCCATCCACCAATCCGCCTTCCACCCACTGACCAATGCGCCCCCCACCCACTCAAAAATCCACCCTCCACCCACTCACCAATCCGCCTTCCACCCACTCATCAATCCGCCCTCCACCCACTCACCAATCCGCCCTCCAACCAGTCACCAATCCGTCCTCCACCCACTGACCAATGCGCCCTCCACCCACTCACCAATCCACCCTCCACCCACTCACCAATCCGCCTTCCACCCACTCACCAATCCGCTCTCCATCCACTCACCAATCCGTCCTCCAACCACTCACCAATCCGCCCTCCACCCACTCACCAATCCACCCTCCATCCACTCACCAATCCGCCCTCCACACACTTCACCAATCCACCCTCCACCCACTCACCAATCCGTCCTCTACCCACTCACCAATCCGCCCTCCACACACTTCACCAATCCACCCTCCACCCACTCACCAATCCGTCCTCTACCCACTCACCAAGCCACCCTTCACTCACTCACCAATCCACCCTCCAACCACTCACCAATCCGTCCGCCACCCACTCACCAAGCCACCCGTCACTCACTCACTAAACCGTCCTCCAACCACTCAACAATCCGTCCTCCGCCCACTCACCAATCCGCTCTCCGCCCACTCACCAATCCCTCCTCCATCCACTCACCAATCCAACCTCCACCCACTCACCAATCCGCCCTCCACCCATTTACCAATCCGCCCTCCAACCCCTCACCAATCCGCCCTCCACCCACTTAGCAATCCATCCGCCCACTCAACAATCCGTCCTCCGCCCACTCACCAATCCGCTCTCCGCCCACTCACCAATCCGCTCTCCGCCCACTCACCAATCCTCCCGCCATCCACTCACCAATCCACCCTCCACACACTCACCAATCCACCCTCCACACGCTCACCAATCCACCCTCCATCCACTCACCAATCCGCCCTCTACACACTTCACCAATCCACCCTCCACACACTCACCAATCCGTCCTCTACCCACTCACCAATCCGTCCTCTACCCACTCAGCAATCCGCCCTCCACCCTTCACTCATTCACCAATCCGCCCCGACCCACTCACTAATCCACCCTCCACCCACTCAGCAATCCATCCTCCACCCGCTCACCAATCCGCCCCCACCCACTCACCAATCCGTCCTCCATCCACTCACCAATCCAACCTCCACCCACTCACCAATCCAACCTCCACCCACTCACCAATCCCCCTCCACCCACTCACCCATCCGTTATCCAACCACTCATCAATCCGCTCCCCACCCACTCACTAATCCACCCTCCCCCCACTCACCAATCCGTCCTCCATCCACTCACCAATCCGCCCTCCACACACTCACCAATCCGCCCTCTACACACGCACCAATCCGCCCTCCACACACTCACCAATCCGCCCTCCACGCACTCACCAATCTACCCTCCACCCACTCACCAATCCACCCTCCCCCCACTCACCAATCCGTCCTCCATCCACTCACCAATCCGCCCTCCACACACTCACCAATCCGCCCTCCACACACGCACCAATCCGCCCTCCACACACTCACCAATCCGCCCTCCACACACTCACCAATCTACCCTCCACCCACTCACCAATCCGCCCTCCACACACTCACCAATCCGCCCTCCACACACTCACCAATCCGCCCTCCACACACTCACCAATCCGCCCTCCACACACTCACCAATCTACCCTCCACCCACTCACCAATCCACCCTCCACCCACTCACCAATCCGCCCTCCACCCACTCACCAATCCGCCCTCCACGCATTTACAAATCCGCCTTCCACACGTTCACCAATCAGCTTTCCACCGACCCACCCACTGACCCATGCCATCCCATCCACTCCTGCCAAGCGGCCACGACTTTCCCCTTTCCCGGCTATGCGAGTCACAGCCCGAATGAAGCTCCCGATGCCACGCATCAACCCAACCAACTTCCGCGCCATCTCCTACCCTGGACCAGGTCCGAGTGGCCTCTTGTCTGACGCCCATACATCATCCCACCCACAGCATCCAGCAAGCCACACCCACTTACGTACCATGCCGCCTTGGCGACGCCAAAGACATCCATCCAACCGACCCTTCCAGGCCAAGCGCCGCCCTCCCTTTACTCGCCACCTTTAAGACCAAACGCTACCCTTCATTTCGTTGCCACCCTGCCAACCCGCCACACCGCCACCTCGTCCAGCCCTCTCTGTGCCCATATCTCATCCCAGGGCTCTTCCACCTAGTCATGACACCTTCCCATGGCCGATGTGCTCGCTTACCATACATTTACACGCTCTTCTCGCATTCATGTGCTGTTTGTTGGCGGCTTTTTTCATTTCGCGCCGGGCCAATAGGAGACCACCACAAGGCTAACGCCCTGCTGCAGGTGACACGCGGACTCAGCGGGTAAAGCGCCGCCTATCGAATCCAGCAGCGCCGCCTGGCGAGCCAGCCACAGCCTCGGCCAGCGGGAGCCACCCCAACAGTCAGTCAGTCAGCGACCGACGGCAGACGGTTACTATCCGGGGTCCTTTTAATCTCAGGGATTGGACGGCCGTCTTCAGTAGACCCATTCAGCTGTTTCAAAGGCGGACGGCAACAACGCGCGGCGTTCGTAGAAAGGAGAGTGCGTCTGTTCGCGGATGCAGTAACTTAAGTGACAACGAGTCACATTGACACACAGGGTGGAAGATATATGCACCATTTCATCTCTCCAACAAGAGTTTGCATCACATTCCCAGCGTGAGTGGCATTGAGCTTTCCGGATGCGCCGTGCGCTGTGCGTATTGACATCACGCTGGAATTGGTGCCATAAAGTTATTAACTCTTTGATAAGTGGGATATCTGCGACCAGGCGAGCCACGCGAATGGTATGTATGACATTTATGTTGTGTTTCGAAGACATCGAGATTGAAGAGTTTATTGTTACACGTGTGTTGTGGTCGTGGGCAAAGGAATGAGAGAGAGAGAGAAACAAAGCGAACACATCGATTTGTACAAGGCCAGTAGAGGGCGCTGTGTGAGGGACTAGCAAGCTGTCCAACTTGTATGTTGACACATTACACAATAATTGCATTCGTTTCTATAATGTGGGTGGCAACATTGCCGGGATTGGTTGCTCTCGATGTTGTAACGTACACAAATTGAGGGGTAACGGTTTGTTTCGCGTTTCGCCTTGCTAATTAATCATCGTGGGCGTTATGCGGTGACTTGGCTGGGTGTAGCTGCCAGATTCGCTTTTCAAACCCTATAATCATCTGGCGGACATCCCCTATGTTGCATAGAATGTGCTTCCTGCTGTTACGTTATGTACCATGCGTAAGGATTTTAAATTACATCAAAATGTAATGAGGCACCACCTGCTTGATCAAGTGGACACGAATCATTGTCAGATGCGACAGCCAAGACGATCGCTGGGGGTGTCTGAGGTTCTCGTGACCTAGGTAAAATTATACTTTCTTGCGGTGCTTGGCCGTTGTTGTGCCTATAATGGCTAACTTTGACCCAGACCCAGGAAAATAAATTGGTGTTGGTTGAAACTGTCACGAGGTGCAAGATTTCGTACCCCCGATCTGTTGATATTGGGCCGGCCCGGTAGCTAAGTGGCTTAGAGCGCTCGCCTTGAGTGTTCTAGCCACCTCAATCCGACCAGTTCAAAATACGCCTGGAGGCTGCACGTATCGATCAATATACTGCGATTATGGGATGCACGTGGGCAATACGTTGATCCATTGTATTTCTTTTTCGCTGTTTGCATCTATCACCGAACCTGTGTTTTTTCGTGAATTGTTCAGAACAAATTCAATGGTCAATCGACGAATCAATCGATATCGCACAGATTGTATATGTAGTGTTTTTGGCCTAAACATCTATTAAGAATACGAAATTAATAACACAGGTCGAATCAGCAATGCAGTTCGCTTCATCGACACACAAGTATTCAGCGATATCTACTTTGCAGGAAATGTCTTTTTGTGGCCCTTTTATAGAGATAAACAGTTCATCTCTTGCTTTTTTTCTTTCTTTTTTTAAATCCTCAAAATAAATTTCTCTCGTGACAAGAGCAGAAGGCAAAAGCCTAGTCGCTCGTTACAGATACGCGAGACAGAATAAGGCCTGTTAATAAACATAGAAGCATGGGACCCATTGAAGGTTATATAACATCTATTTCAGTTGGCCACAATAATAACTATGGACATACCATGCGCATGATTTTAACCCATGCCTAACTTGCTGCAACGAGGCAGAACTCAGATTTAGTATCGACACAATCTAACAACCGGGTTCAGTTGTTCAAAAGTCCGCTTACAATGCAATGTGTATGGTTGGTTATCATTGATTATTGCATATATAATCACATTGATGAAGCGAGCAATGGTGTTTCGAGATCTCGGGGGGATGAACGAAATCCCGCGTGATCCTATCGTGCTGTAACGACCAGGTGCAAACCAAATGAGGTTCGAAACTTTTACGCCCCTAACATTAAGCCACTTGATATCGATATTAAAGTGAGGTCAGTGGATAGTGATAAATATTATCATAAATATTAGTCCACATAAGTGATGTCATATCAAGTAGTTCTATTTACGCCCCCCGCTTGAATGGCAAGCGGGATAGGACCTGTCTCATTGCAGGTACTAAGCATTAAAAGTCTATATTTATTGTATATATCTATATGTATTTTAGTAGCATCGAAAGTACCCGGGGGGTTACACTGTGGTCTAGTTGGTAGCGTGTTCGGCCATTGAAGAGTGTGCGTGTTCGGCAGGGGTAGGTCATCCGGCCGGTGCGTGGTTCGAATCGTGAATGTGCAGAATGTCTTTATTTTAGTTTCTTTGCAAGGAGATCTGAGGATCGTTTCACTAAGATCTCGCAACTTTTGCTCTTAAAATAAAAAAAAATGGATTGCCGGCCAGGAGAGACATGAAATATGTTAAATTCATCATAAATATATGGCAAACATGGTTTTGAATAATATTGGGGGAAAATAAATCGCACGAAGATGGCTGCACCCCAATAATCGCAGTATAACGCTCAATTCAGTGGCTCATAAAATTACGATAAATTAGCATGTAGAAGATACGGTTACGAGCTAGTAACTCTTAGTGAAACGATCCCCTGGTTCCCTCCCGGATACATGGCTGCTCTCTTACTTAACCCTCCCTATGGCTGCGATATGACACACGTATGTTAAAGGCGACCTACTTAAATCAATCAATAGATCTTGCATCGGAGTCTCTCGCCAGTTTTACTTCATCGCTTGCTCTTAGCAAACTCCTAGGGGATAAGTCGACAAGTCTCTCCACCCCATTACCATCCTGTGTCGCCACCTAGCGACTGAATTGCAAGGCAAACTGTCATAATTTACTGCTTCCCCAGACCAGCAATCGAAACCCCGCTGTGCCTATCTCAGACGCAAACCTTTTGCACACCGAGCTGGAGTCAATGGCTTGTATCCCAGTGATAAAATGTTTGCTATGTTCAACACAACTGTATTGTTCGTGATATTGCAAGACCTGTCGCGACGCATCCGGAACAATTTTACCCCAGGTCACAATCGAAAAGTGATGTACCCTGTATTCCTCAGTTTCGCAAGTTGTGGCTTTTTGTTTTGTTGCTTTATGCATTTAGTTCCGAGCCTGGGCGTCAGAATATCGACTGAATGCCGTCACGCGTAACCACTGAACAATGCATGACAGAATAAATTATATCGACTTCGACGTCTTTTTTACATCATGAAATCGATGGAGCTTTATCTAACGAGCTCCTGTGTGAACCGTCGTAGCTACAACCGTTTCGCTGGCAGAATCGGTCAATACACCGTAGATGATGTACGCATGTTTTTGACTCATATAGTGGATATTGCACATAGATATGCAGATAATGAACTTTAGTGTGAGGCAAGACCGCGGGGAGGTTGAAGGGGGAGGAGTAGGTGGAGGGTAGGATCTGTTTATATTTTATTTAACGGTTGTTGAGGTGGTTCCGTGGAATGGCGAGATGGTTCCATGGAATAGCGAGGTGGCTTCATGTAACCATCTCAGTTGATGAAATGAGATTTTAGTGCTTTAGTGGTTAAAACTTGATCATTTGCCTCAGATGCATGCATATGGCTGGAATGCACTTCTACAACTGTATCACCAACTGTGAAACCTGCATGGGTGTGCCGCTCAGAGGCACAGATGTACAAATTGGTGTTTGAGGACACTTTTATGTACGCATTAAACGTGCGGTCAGATGAGAAAAAAAACGACTTATTCATCTAATGCCAGATGCCTAGGCCTATCCCCAGGGCCTGGTGACTAGCACTAACATCGGCTATATTGACTTACCCCAATAGCACAGTCCCTTGGTGGCTGACATTTGTGAATGTCATGACTATGATGGCACAATCACTCAGCCAAGCAATCTCTCATTATATAACTACGCTCGCTCGGGACAACTCGGCCACGCGTTCTGTCACCCGGGGCAAGGGGATTTTTTGACAACATTCAATCTCCTTAATGGAGTACCCATAAGTCTGATCCTACGTGACAGTGGTCACGAGATACATATAAAAGACTTACTATATGAAATGTAGCATATACCCACAGAAGAAAGAAACGTACGGCTTTTGTTTTGGGCCGTATATCTTTGCTCAAGCATTATAGGATTTCTATAACTTCAATCTTGAAATTACCAAATTTATAATTCTGTCATTGTTAAAATGTAATTTGTCTTGAAACGGCCGTGACAGCGGGAATATTTGACAACAATCAATATCCTTAATGAACTTAATGTTCTCTACGTAACATTCATCACGATATCATATGTATAGAATGTAATATATATATATATATATATATATATATAAATGTTAAACACGCGCAGTAACGCTGCGATGCCAGGCACATTATATAAGCAACAGACCTTGTGACGCCTTTTGTCTGGTGCCGCTGACCACTTTGGGGACTCGGATGTTGCCGACTCCAACACATATGGCGTATCAAACTGCACCATAACACACCGCATTGTGTTATATCTAGCCCCAAAACTAATTGCTGAGGTAGTAAATCCATAAAAAAAACTGGTTTCATCAGTCCCCAAATGGCGTCCGCCCGGTAGGTATACCAGCGGTCGTTGGTTCCAGATAATCGCTTGCCACCACGAGGCATAATTGCATCAATCACGACCGTGGGTCTCTTGGTTTATTGTCTGTTTCATTACCCTTGGTCTCCCCATGCTATTCATGACCATGGATACGGTGGCCACCAAACCCTAGCGAATCTGTCCTAACGAGTCCAGGGCTAACCCTTCCCCTGCGCACATCCGTGTTAAATCTCCAATTTACTTCCCTCCTGGTTTGCCTCTTTTTTTTTTCTCTGCAAGCCGATTCCATATCTGGAGTGAAATCATCACTCTTCCTCAAACCCCTCCCACCCCGTCGCGTCCATCTACCACCTTCCGGTTTTGTTTTCTGGTTGCCCTTGATGTATTTTTGCAAGACCATTGCATATTTGGGGTAGAGTAATCGTTCCCTCAGGAAACCTCTCTACACACCCTCCCCTTGCAGCACCGAGCTATAACCCCCCCACACATCCGCCTCACCCGCCACCCCGATCGCTCCTCCCGTTTCTCCCGCTCCCCGCGCACAGCCCATTGCAACCACCACCTCATCGCCTCCCAACCCACCACCCCCGCACTCTCAGCCTCACCAGCCCTTCACTCCCACCCCACCAGCCCCTCACTCCCGCGCCAAACACACACAGGCATTACCAACTTCCTGGCGTCAGTGATACATACTCGTTCTTCACGTCCGTGTGCCTGGACGGCAAAGATAGCCCGACAGCCACTACAACGTTCGTCGCTTTCAGACCCCATTAGTCCAGCGTCCTGTACCCCAAGGGCGTCCTACAACCCAAGCGCTGTCTCCACCTCTCACTCTTCACCCGCAGCTAACTCATGGGCTGACAATTGAGCCACTCGGGGGTGTGGCTGTTGGGTGGGAAGGGCATTTGTCACTGTGCCGTAGCCACCAGGTCACTTCCGGGGTCACGCTACCGTAGGCCGTCGTCCGGCGGAAGAGGAATATATTACAGGCCCAATACACCGTTCCACACACTCCCAGCTAAGCGACCTCTCTGACTATTCTTAAAGTAACTGATCACTATTCAGGATTTGTATTCAACACGCGTGCCTACCCTGGGGAAAAACAACACTTGTCAGCCTAAATAAAGTTTGCTGCCATCAGTTGTTCTAATAGACCAATCCACACTCCGAGACTAATCCCCGCCCACGCTTAAGTCCCTTTTCCTCAATCGTGTGTATCAAATTGACAAGCATAGCTGATGGTAGGCACAAGTGAGTAGTACCCCTCTCTGAAACTGACAACAAAGTGACATGCTGGTTTGTTTGTCGGACTTGTGTCTGGGATAAAACGCACGCACGTGTCTTTTCAACACATGATTGGATAAAAGCAATAGTGACGTCAGTGAATGATTGACAGACTGGATCTTTCTATTTTAAACTGACCTTTTAACGTGTAATGGTTGAGAAGGACAGCGATAGGTCGATTGCACGAACACAGAAATAGCGCAGTCGAAAGTGACAAAATGGTCTGCAAAGACCCCTTAAGAGTATTAAGAAACGTTAGAACCCATTAGATCATACAGTGCAAGCGCGGACCCAGAAGGGGGAGGGGGGGGGATGTCCAGGGGGGCTCGGGCCCCCTCCCCCTTTTTGGAGGAAGAAAGCCGCTTTTCAATGCAAAATTTAGGCCATCTGAGGCGCGGACCCCTCGGTCGCAAGTCTTCAAGGCCCCTCCCCCACCCACTCTTTTTTTTCAAATTTCTGGATCCGCTCCTGCCCTCTCCTCTTGTTGATCTAAACACGTCAACTCTTTACTCTAGCCGAGTGGATTTGGTCGATGTTGCATAACGTCTGCCTTCGAAGACCATTTATATGTGCATACGATGTTTGAAACATCATAAAATTTAAATAAATACGTCATAAAAAAACATATAATACATTTTACCAATCGATATCTTTATTAAAGTGAGGTCAGTGGATAGTGGGAAATATCAATATGAATATTAGTCCACTGAAGTGATGTAATATCAAGTAGTTGGTGTGGAAGTCGTGACGTATAGGGTCTGTAAGTGACGTCACAGACAGCGCGCGCTCACCTCTAGAAACAACCATTCTGGGTACAACGCGTCAGCGGGTCCCTATACTTTACTATGGGCCTCGAACTAGACTCACTGATGTTTGAGATATGAATGCAATGTTAGATTTGAAAACCATATGGAATAAATTTTTGGGGGTGTACCTTCATACTCGTACTAGTTTTAAATCGCAAGACGCTGGTTTTCTGTGCGTTTCACGCCATTACAAAGAGCTCCCTATGCTTTGTATATGGGGCGGTGAAGCGTCATGTACCCAAAACCGGATTCGCTGGAGGTGAACGCGCGCTGTCTGTGAGGTCACTTACAGACCCTATTATCAACGACATTATAACCCCCCCCCCCACCCACCCGCCATCCCTTCCCCACATGTCGCCAGATTTCGTAACACCAAAACGTACCTGAGGTTGAAAGAAAGCATGGTCCGTATGTTCTTATACAGCGCTAATTGACGGAATTATAAACTAATTAGTCGCTAACCAACAATGGGCCAATATCAGCCACTCCGACCATCACAGTACGCGGACTCCTTTTTACAATGTAAGGTCGTTAGCAAGACGTAGATTGATGTTTATTGTCCAAATGTATGCTTCTCAAGTAAACATAAACATTTTCAATATGCTAACAGGCAGTGCAAATCTATACAAATACCCCCACCCCCACCGAAAAAAAACAGCCAACGGGCCGGAATAGTAATTAATTAATATTAAAATCATATCTTGTCCCTCGAAATATATATAAATATAATGTTTCGATTTACTCCCTAGGATATGTCGTGCTTGGTTGTTTTGCAAATTGCAGATGTGCTCGCGAGACATTTTTGTGTCTCCATATATGATGTATCGCTGGGTAAATAACATGTATGCTGTAACAACGCTGGCTCGTAATCCGTTTCCGTACTTACTTCTATACTTAATGACGCCATTACCACCGATCTTGGAGATTAGCCGCCGTGACATGTTCAGTGGTAATTATCGAAAACCGACTGATAAAAATTGCCGTTCTCGGTATAATGATATGGTGTAATCAAGAAACGCCAGCGAGAACCCCATCCCGTCTAGCCCCGGGATTAACTACTGCCAACGATGTAATGATGATATATATTTATTTAAATAAGCCAAAAAAATATATAAAAGAAATACAGTGAATAGTACTGACAAGACAAAAATACATTGGCATTAGTTGTTGACTCTCCAATTGGTCGCTGACATGGGAGCCACGTGAGACTCGCGACATCAGCGAGCTTTTCGGATACACGAACATTTGCTGATTTTTTTTTGGTGAATGCTTAACAAAATGACGTAGGGTGAGGGGTGGGGGGGGGGGGGGCATGTTACTCCTGCCGTTGTATTGTTGTTGGCAGGTTTCTTTACACGATGACTTCTCTTCTGGTGACCCCCGGTCTATACTGATTGCATTCTGCGTGCGGATTTATTTCTAGATTTTCTTTTCCAGATTTTCTTCGCACCTTTTGCGAGAATGCTCTCAACGCCGGCTGATGACTGTGTTACCAGCAGTGTCTTTCCCCTTACTTGGTGGGCTGCGCGTTCGGCTATTTTCGACTGTGCTGTGCAAATATGTGCAAATATAAAAACGTGTTGGATATGGGTACCATATTTCTTTGTTAGGAGTAACGGGAGACAATGGTCCCTGGCTACCTTGTCGCGATGGGATCTCTGCTAACAGATGATCCTGTAAATCGATCCTTAATTAGGATCTTTACAGCATAGCTATTAATCCATATGTCTATTTTCTTGATAAAGATATACTCGGTTGTTGGAACTCCGGAGATTAGGCACGATCCTCCGTGAACCGGCGGCCATGTTGGTCGTACGCCATATTATGTGCCGTGACGACAACTGGCGCATTTCTTTGGTATAACCCGGGTATATCCCTAAGGTGGACCGAATACGCACACTACGCATCGGTCTACCGCCCGACACGTCTTCCACCCGGGTCGGGTGGGCCCGCATCCATTCGGTATGCCGATGTGCCCTGTCCATAACAGCACGGGACATTCGGGAGAAGATGGCGGTGGATTGAACGGTGACTGTCTAGGCTGGTTCCAATGCCCCTAAATTAACCGGACATGACCGGTATAAACGTTTCACTGACATTCGGCATAGCCCGACCGGCATCTACGGACGAGCTTGAGTATACCGGGCGGCCTACCGGTCCTGGCCCAAAGAAATGCACCCAACAACACATGAACTGATTTTATGTGTTTACCCGCTTATGTACACACAAGTACTAAAGTAAGCCAAGCAATCTCCAGGGACGGGATGATGACAGCATGAAACGTGCCCCTGGTTATATGCCCGAACCCATATATGCCGGAACCTATTGACACATCAATCTGCCATGACAATAAGGCTGTTTTAACACATGTGATATAAAGAGAGCGGTATTGCGGGGGCGGAGCGGGTGGAGGGGGCGGTGGGGGTATCACGGCATAGATATAATCATATCACTATTAATAATACATGTATCTTGGAAAACAACACCTCATTAACCATCCAATTATTAAGGTAATTACGTTTATAACGAGAAACCATTCTCGGGGAAATTCCCTGTGAATGACGTCACAAATTGAAGATTCCTCTCTCTTATTATGGAGTGCTTACCTTAATGACGTTAACGACGTTCGAACCACAACGTGTGACACAATCAATCGCCACCCGACCGCTCGATGGAACGACAAATGCTTTATAAAGACGTCATTTCCGGTAAGTAGCAATATCATGGTATCCTGTTCTTGTGCTATCAGTTGACTGCCTGTTACCCCATCGCAATATTGACTGATGGCTGAGGATATTAATCCGACGTGGCCTAAGTGGATGCGAATCCACGCCCGATGTATCCAAATCTGTTTTTTTTGGTTTAAACAGCATTCAATTCTGGAGGAATTCAAATGTTAATACTCAACTCCTAGTCTGTTGAGGGAGTTTACCGTCTGTGGTCCATAAAATTGATTTCTGTAGTAAATGGTAGACTTGAGTCATACGTTAGCTATGCTGAAACAATGGTTCGCCCAAACCTGGAAGAACGATTTGGTGGCAGCCTCCGTAGCTCAGTTGATAAGTCGAGTGGGCTATGGGTCAGAGCAACAGATCAAGTCAAGGAAATGCAATTGATTCAACCCACATTTCATTGCCCGCTGGAGGTTCAACTAAACATTTTTGTGCACAACATTGCCATTGAGCACAAAGGTTCCATTTTTTATCAGCATCTGGTCCCGATTTAGATTTTATGTAGACAGGCTGCTTCTTAACGCCAAACCTCTCACTTCATATCTGCATCTGAAATAAATTCTTCCGAACATAGCAATGATCTAAAGCATGGTTCGCTCTGATTCTTTAAGGACTGTTTACATTCTCAAAAATACCGGAAATGACAAAGGCTTCAATAATGCTCACAGTTAAGATGACGTAGTGCACAAGTTTGTGTCCCATGGACGCCACTTTCCCACACAATTACCTGCGCCAATCTGGCGGCATATGTTTTTAAAAACATGTCCCTTGATACGCTAAGGACATCGATCCATTATTTCCGCCTTGTTAAACAAGTTTCTCATGGGTTAATTCGTTGTATGAGAAGCTTCACACATTGTTGTTCGGGCCTAACACGCCTGGGTTCAATCCGTCGACCCCCTACGCTGTTTCATCTGGGATGCCACTCTGATACGGATTCTTCTCATGGGCAATTCCTCAATTTATCGATCAATCTAGGCTGTTATGTAAAGTCTCGGGCACTTAAAGCAATATACTTACATGCGCCATCTTAGATTTTTTACATTTTAGAATAAAGACTACAAGTATCTCAACATTATGATACATTATTATTTGAGTCTGTAAAACAACAATTTTAGCATAAAACTACGCAGTTAATTTATATCGCGCGCGGATGTCCTAGCGAGCCGCGGTCGACATCACGCCGAATACCGAACGGGCCTCGATTAAACGCGGAATAGAAGTTTTCCGAAGTTTTCCGCCTTTTATTGACGACTCTACCGAACCGCGAACAGGGGTGCAGGGATATAAATCCGGCCACTAACTTCTGCTCCGGTGAACAAATCTGCTTGTCTCCGGATAGCGCAGGATTTAAATTCAGTCAGAATATACTTATTTGACATGGAGAAGAGGTTTGTAATACAACATTACGAAATATAGTGCTTTAATAAAGTAGATGCCTGGGAACTGTCCTCTGTCAGAGGGCACACGGTAGTATATAATGATATCTCGCCCAATTTACCGTTTCATTAGTAGATATATCCTTGAACGTTAGACTTTTTAATGCAGCCGCAGATCGCTGGCTGGGGGGCGTGAGACGTTGCCTGGCAATGGCTGCCATTGGATGCAATTGAGCCAATTGAGACCGCAGACCTCATAACAGGCACGTGCTCTTTCTTTTAGCTTAAGTATAGAGGCGGATATTTGTGGTCAATGCAACTTCGTCATTTACCAACTTACTTTGGATATTAAAGGAAGAATAGATTGCCACAGAAAGTAAAGTACGATTGAATTGATTGGGTGTCTGGGCCCTGCAGCATGTCTGGACATTTCTGAGCGCTCACTCAAATTTTAACGAGATTTATTATGATATCGACAAAACTAAGTGTGAACGGCACTAATGAATTTGACTTTATATGTCAGAACACAATATCCTGTTAACTTTCAATACCATGGCCATATTAGGAATTGATCCCCCCTTGGATGTTAAACATGGCGTTTATTGCCGACACCCTTACCTCACCCATCACCCCTCCCAGAGAGAAGCCATTGTGGGTGACACACATAAGGGAGGGTGGTGGCTAGGAGCAGACGCTAGCTGGATGGGGACTCCCCGGACCCTGAGCCGTGGATCCTTGGTCATGGACCCGTCATTATTAACTTAAAACAGGCAGATAGGCAAAAACCAATAGCAATTAACATGGACGGAGAGGATAATTTGTGCCGGGAAGGTCTCAGTCCCTCCTTGGTGAGACTTAAGAACCCGATGGGGGGTTCATTTATAGACGACAAGAAGGCTCCTTGTCCGGGTCGGTCTGGATGGTCTCTCTGCGTGTAACGCGGCAATGACAGTGATGAAGTGGCCGAGGGACAACAGCTCGAAGGGATGGGTACTTGGCCAGCCGAGCCGCCGTGTCCCTGACCACTTCAGTCCTCCTGGTTACCGACCCGACCCTCACGCCCTTCCATCCCCTTAGCCGTGTAGAGAGAGGCGTGTAGAGAGAGAGAGACAGAGAGAAGGGGGCGGGGGGGGGTGGATAGGCAAGGGAGAGCGAGAGAGAAGGGGGGGGGGTAGGGAGGGGAGAGAGAGAGAGAGAGAAGGGCGTGGAGAGACACAAAGAGGAAGTCTGTTCCCAGATCAGACATTTTCCAGGATCTGACATTTCCCAGGACACCTTTCTAACCGCGAATCGTTTGTCCACGGCACAACAATCAATCCATTATCCGGCACCCCCATTAGCGGGATTCTGTGATATGTATGTAGGGTCTAAACATATCAGAAGCGAGTTAATTCCCTTTGACATCTGAAGACACCCATTGCCTGGGAAGTGTGCGGGTACCACTCGGCGCATTGTGCGAGGCCAGGCCCGCGGGGCAGTCGGATAACAACTGACAACAATTGGGTGTTCACCTTACGGTTGGTTATTCACATTATGCGCGCTGTTCTTCTGACGCATCCATTCGCCCGCAGCTGCCATGATATCATCTGACTAATGCTACATCTTGACAAAAAGAAGGTGGTGTCTGTGTTGTTTCGCTGGTAACTGAAGCACGCTCCGCAAGAGAGCTCAAAACGTGTCTGTATGGGGGAAGCCTGGGCATATAGACACGTTTTTGCGCTATGTCCCTGATGGAAGATCGTCAGGTTACCCGTTGGGTGGCTACAATGGGGTAATTACAGGATGTTTGCCGCCGGCTGAGGGCGGGGCATGTACGGAGGGTGAAGTGTCGACTGTTCAACGGCCTTAGATAGTGTCAGGAAGATAGTGCCAGGAAGATAGTGCCAGGAAGAGAGTGTTAGGAAGATAGTGTCCAGAAGATAGTGCCAGGAAGAGAGTATAAGAAAGAAACTGCAAGGAAGATAGTGTAAGGATGATAGTGTGATGAGGAGAGTGTAACAAAGGAGTATAAGAAAGGTAGTGTGAGAACGAAAGTGTAATGAAGATAGTGTAATTAAGATAGTGTGGGAAAGATCGTGTACAGAAGATATTGTAGGGAATATAATGTAATAAAAGTGTAACAAAGAATGTATAAGGAATGTAGTGTGAGAACAAAAGTGTAATGAAGATAGTGTAATTAAGATAGTGTGGGAAAGATCGTGTAAAGAAGATATTGTAGGGAATATAATGTAAGATTGACATCATGGTTTTATGAAACGCATAAAGATGCAGCGGCAGAAACGGGAAGCTTCGTGACCAGATACAGAGATTAGGTTTAGCGGGGATGGGGCGGCGAGGGCAAGTGAGGCGGGGGGAAGGGGGGGGGGTTGGATGGGAGGGGGAGGAGGGAAGGAGGAAGAGGAGGCGGGGGGGGGGGCGAACATCGGTATGTGATCCATACGTCGTCCTTCCTTGTATTACTTGTATTCAGTAATGCGCTTCGGGCTGCATACAGTCTTCGGTTAAAATTTTCCTTTCGTGTCGGCAGTGGTTTTCATCGCCAGCCCGCTCAGGACCGGGCAGCTTAACCACCCCCCACCTCCTCTGCCCCCACACAGCGACGAGGACAACGTAAACACGTGCCAATTTGCGTAACGGCCGCATGGTTTTAGCGCGTCTCTTTTGAATTTTGTATTCTGGGTTTTCTTTTATTGACCGAGATATACGTGTTCTCTTTCACATCTCTCATTACCCCATTTTGCATTCCCCTCCTCCTTCGTCTCTCCATCACTTCTGCCCCTCCCTTACGCCCTCACTTGCGCCCTCCAGCATCCCCCCCCCACCCCAAATCCTCCACCTCCCCTTACCCACCTCTCAGCTCTTCCAGTCTCCAACTACCCCACCCTTACCCTGTCACCTCCCTTGCGCCACCCGACTGTCACCCCTTCCCCTCGCTTCCCATATATTTCTCTCCGTCACGCCCCCCCCCCTCATCGCACCCCCACTACCCTTCACCGTCACTACCCCACACATCCCCACCACATGGTAAGACACCTGACTCCTCAAGCCTGACACGTGTTTAACGAACGAAGTGTTTTTTTCCTGGGTGGCGCAAACCAAGCGTTGGCTGGTGACTGGTGACAGCCACACAGCGCATCCAGCAGCCCTCGCCAGGCGGAGCCACCGTCGTCGAACCGGGGCTCTTAATTGATTACCCTTGAGGCGCATCCTGGTGGCCGCCCGGGGTGACAGGGAGAGTGGAGAGTGACCACGGTGGGGGCAACGTAAGGGGGCGGAACGAGCACATTGGACGAGTAGATGAAGGGAGGGGGTGGTGTTTGTTGGGGGGGGGGGGGGGGTCGTGTGGAAATAAATGAGTGGAAGATCGCCGCTAAACTCATACGGCCCAGGTTTTTCATTCCCCAACGTTGAAAGAGGGAAACGGTTTCAGTCAGCCCCCCCGCCGCTGCCGTGTAGGTTGGTTATGTCAACGGTTTTTACCGGCACAGTCAGAAAGCATGACGACATTGACTCAATGTTGAAAATCGGGTGGAAACGTCGGCGAACGTCGATAACGTTGATTCAACATGATTCCAATGCCAAATTCCAACCATCGTTAACAGCCCTGGGCGCTGACCGATGTGAACATTGATACAACATTGATCCAATGTCACACTTTCAACCATACGGTATCCTAATATAAAATGATATACCAATGTTCAGTTCAGTTCAGTTCAGTTCAGTATTCATTTATTCAACCAAGTGAGTCATATACACGTAAAAAACAAAACAGAACATCTTGCTCTCTGACATACACTTGGTTAGGAGACTCCAGTTAAGGCCAGCTGGCCGCTGTCACTAGAGCTACCTGCCTTGGTTGAGCTTGTGATAAACGGGTTATATTAGCATTATATTGGACGCGCTATGATAGTGAGTGGACAGTAACACAACTTTTAACCCGAAACAAAGCAACAGCAAATAAACGAAAAAAAAACAAAATAAGTTAAGTGAATAAACATGTAGGTCTACCGTCACACATAACTGTTATGTTCATTATGGTCACTGATAGTGGTTACAGACATAGCACCGTTCAATATTGCATGTGTCCGAATACATATTAATGATATCACGCTTTACATAATTAGAAAAACCAGATAAATCATGGGTGTATATTTTATCTAATATGCGTTGGGCTTCCGAGTTTAATAGCTGTACAATGCTGTATTTGACAGATCTAGTGGTTTTTTGAAGGCGTGCTCGCGTTGGACAGGAATAATGTTTATGTCTAGTGTCATAATCGTGAATATCGCAGTGCTGTATGATAGGTAAAGAGGCGAAATCATTTGGCAGGCAGCCGTTCCTAAGTTTATGATAAAATTTTAGCAATTGCAATCTGTATATATCTTGCACCTTTAAGGTAGACGTTTAAATAGCGGTTCTGTGTGTGCATAGTATCTACTATTTGCGATGGCTCGTATGGCTTTTTTCTGCAGTTTAGAGATTCTTTCGGAATCGTAACCCATACCAGAATACCATAATGTAAATGCGGCAGTATAAGTGAATTATAGACTATTTGGAGAACATAACCAGGTAGAACAGTTTTCAACTTCTGTAGTACACCGTTGTACGCAAAACAACATTTCACGAAGAAGCTTTTCATGTGACAACCATGCAGCTAAAAATTCATTTGGATTAATTGTAGCGACACCTATTAGGAAATGGTCCATTGTTCAGACAGTAACAGTTCCAAACATTGTCATTCGTAGTTGGGTAAGCACGCGGGTAAGCGTGCGGAATGTAGGTAGTTCGAAACCAACCAGTGACTCAGCCTTGTTCTATGTGTGTGTTCGTTCCTAAAAAATGAGTGACATTCCATGCAAGTAATGAATAATTGGTGCTGTGGCGGGCAGGAAAGCGGTGGTAAAAGATAAGAGACCGTTGTTTTGTATAGAACACTGCTATGAACCGTTGAAATTCCGTTGAAATAATGTTACAATAGCGTTGAAATTAGGTCATTTAATAACATTGAATCAACATTTTTCGATGAGCAAAATTAGCATCTGATCAATGTTGCTTATCGACATTTAATCAATGTTCGAAAGAAACGTTTAATCAACGTTGAATCAACGTTTTTATGCTATCTGGGCATGGCGTCAGCCAATCAAACTAATCAAGGTAAATGAAATAGATATGATGTAAATCTAACCCTACTCCTCTCTTCTCCTCCCCTGCTCCTTCGCTCTTCCAACTGCACCTCACCATGCCCCTGCCCCCCCCCCCCCCCCGCCCCAGGACCTCATGTCGATGAGATGCTTCATTACATAGACTCGTAACTGTATTATTAGCGCGGTGGTGATCCCCCAGGAGGCCACAGGCCACAGGCCACGGATCCCAGACCCCAGACCCTAGGCCCCAGACCCCAATCGACATTACGACGTGTGCCCAGCGTGTGGTTTGATTCAATGTGCTGCGGTTACGTCCCAAAGGTTTGTGTCTATGGATCGCCGCTTTAAATACACACTCCTTCCCGAGGGAGTCCCCCGCCTTGGTTCAAGGGGGTTCGCATGACGCCGCCGCCCCCCCCCCACCCTCCTAACCCAACACGCACACACACCACATCGCCAAACCCACCCTTCGCATTCAAAGCTTTACTACACTGACAGTCGTTTGGAAACTAATGTAGTGCCCTCCCCCCTTCCCCGGGGTAGGGGCAAACATTTGTTACGTTGCAAAATGTCCGCCCGTTGCAAAATGTCCGCCAGGCAAATATCGTTGCATTATGTCCGCCCAAAAACCAATTCGTCGTTGCAAAATGTCCGCCCGGCAAATATCGTTGCATTATGTCCGCCCAAAACTCAATTCGTCGTTGCAAAATGTCCGCCCGGCAAATATCGTTGCATTATGTCCGCCCAAAACTCAATTCGTCGTTGCATTATGTCCGCCCGGCAAATATCGTTGCATTATGTCCGCCCAAAACTCAATTCGTCGTTGCATTATGTCCGCCCACTGCATGATGTCTTTGTCGCATGATCAGCTCTATATACCTATCATTTCTTACTATATCATGAGCCGCCCATTTAGCTCAGTATCTTAAGTAGCGCGCTTGACATGAGCGCTCTGGAACTGAGAGCCTAACGGTACGCGAGTCACGAGCCCTTGGTAAGGGGGGAGGGGATGGGGTAAGCCCTACCCGGGCGACTCTCAGCATAAGGGCGGCATTGTGGCGACACCCCCCTCCAATTTCTCTTTCTCTCTCTCCATCCCCGTGTCCCCACGTACCCCGCTCCCCACCTCCTTGTTCTAAAAATTTCAACATTTGATGACTTTTGCAGTTTTCATCATTAAGTTATAATAGAGACTTCTGTTGGTTTGCTATTATTAAATTGTAATTTAATAATAGCAATAGTGAAGGAGGGACAGATGTGAACTTCAGTATAAAATATGCCGAGACCCGGTGGCGGGGGGGGGGGGGGGGAGGGGGTACATACAAGTGTAATATAACCTTATTTAACTTGCCCCATACTTGTTCCATTATGATTATGCGATGATTTTTGTTTCATTGTTTTTTGTGGGTTTTTTTGTGGCTCCTATGCTAGCGACCTTCGTGGTCTTAATAGGAGTCTCCAGAGTAAGAATCGGTTAATTTATCACGTTTTAGTGTATTTGACGATTGCATGCATTCGATCTTGCTCAAATAAATGATATTGAATTGAATTGAATTGAATTGAATTGAATTGAATAGGTTGGGGGTAGGGGGTCTGCGGTAAAGCCCCCCCCCTTTTCACCTCCTAAATCCGCTCGGTCGGGGCGTTTTACCACCAAAATCCGCTCTGTCGGGGCGTTTTACTACAAAATCCGCTCGGTCGGGGCGTTTTACCACCAAAATCTGCTCGATCGGGGCGTTTTACCACCAACATCCGCTCTGTCGGGGCGCTTTACCGCTAAAGTCAGCTCGTAGGGGTTTTTTTCCCGGCAACCCGCTCCATGAACGTACATTTTCAGAGCCCCCCCCCCCCTCCCCCCCGGTCGCAAGTTCCAATGGATCCTCCCCCCACCCTTTTTTTTCAAATTCCTGGAATCGCCCCTGCAGCATGTTACTTTATTGTCAGTATCTGAAGTAAATACTCTCCAATTGTGCCTACCGTTAGCAAAGATTATCCATTTCATGCTCACGAATATCACTACGTGTAAGCGTCGCTTAGTGTATGGATCGATCTATTCAGCCGGCTCGATCAAAATAGGCCATCGTCAATTTCTCGATTCACCAATACTTATTGACTCTGTTATGCTGCCTAGGGCACCTACCCAAACAATCGACATAGACAATCATATATTGCTTTGTAGGCAATCACACGATGGCTGGACCGGGCCAAGAAGCCCCTCGATGCCATGAATAATGGTTGAAACATGCCCAAGACTTAGTGTCGGGGTCGAGATATCACGATACATTGTCATAGTTTACAGATAGCATGTTTTACTAAATCTGACTTTTGCATACGCTTTATGCTTGGAATGTGGGCCTAGTTCATTGCTCGATTACCCCTTAGTCGAAAGCAAGCGGCAACCCGCATAGATGTTGCCTTTGCACCCCTGCCTCCACTCCTTCCAATTGTCTACATTCCAAGTAAATGGAAGACGGGTGGGGGCAGGGCGACTCGGAGACAAACGGGGCACCCGTTTTATCATCTAATTACATTACCCTGAACCGCCATTGGGTCCCACCCGGGGATCCCACGTGTGCCCTCATCCAATCTACGTATCTTCCTACACACACGAAATGTAGTAGAATGTGCTTTCTGCGATTATATATTTGGGTTGCGTTGAAAATTCCTGTTCACGTTGACGTTGATACAAAAGCTTGTTAGGGCCCTTCAGATTGTTTTTTTATTAATCAACATTTTTTCTGCTTGTCAACCAGCAGTTAAATATTCAAACCCGGAGTAGATGCTTTTAACTGTAATAAATGATTTAAACCTGAATAAATTATTAAAACTGGGAATTAATTATTCAAACCAGGAATAAGTTATTCAAACCAGGAGTAAATGATTCAAACTCCGGATATGTGGTGTCAAATCTGGCTCTGTCGGGTCAATCTAGATCCCGAAATCACAAAAAAAGGCACACGTTTTTGGTTTTTAAAGCAACCTCTATTGTCCCATTTACATTTTGCATTTCAAGGTATTATAGTTTCCCACGAGGTCCATGTGATCTTACCAGTGCTAGACAGGGGGTTTTCTCATTCCATTTCGGCATGTCAAATAGAGACAACGCTTAGCAAGGCTCGTAATAAACGTAAGAAATTCTTATTCTTGACAAATATCTCCTTGAAAATGTGCAATGCGCACGTTGTAGATTAAGATAATCCACAAGGAAGGCAACATATGCCGTGGAATTAAACCTATAATCATGTTACAAGCCTTTTGATAGTGACAGGGCAATACAATTGGAAAGGTAATTCATGTATTGTGACACCTTGATTGGATGAAGGGCCATATTTATCACGTTCCTTGCATCGGGAAGGACAAATGGACGCATGTCACAACGTGGAATCGCTTTTCGGCGAACGGCTTACCATAACTACCATGATGACGTAACGGGAAGCATATATGAGTCAACCACGCCGTATTGACCTGTAAGATCCTGATTGAATCCATCGTATAAGTATTTGACTATGATCATCTCCAATAGACCTCTAGGATCCCAATTGGATCCCCAGGATCCGAACTGATTCATAGAAGCCCGATTTACACCTTGGATCCAGAGCGGATTCTTCACAATTCGATCAGGATTGGCCCTTCTGATCCATATTTGTGCCCTCAGACCCGGATTTGACCTCTTAGATCCATATTTTACCCCTTAGATCCAAATTGACCCTTCTGATCCAGATTTGACCTCTTAAATCTAGATTGAACCATCAGATCTAGATTGACCCCTCAGATCCAGATTTGACCCTCAGATCCAGATTTGACCTCTCGGATCCAGATTTGACCTTCAGATCCAGATTGAACCCGCAGATCCAGATTTGACCTCTCAGATCGAGATTTGACCCTTCAGATCCAGATTGAACCCGCAGATCGAGATTTGACATCTCAGATCCAGAGTTGACCCTTTCAGATATAGGTGTGACCTCTTAAGTCCAGATTTTGCCCATTCAGATCCAGATGTGACCCTTCAGATCCGGATTGACCCATCAGATTTAGATTGACCCCTCAGATTGAGATTGACCCCTAAGGTCCAGATTTGACGCCCCAGATCCAGATGTGACCTCTGAAATCCAAATTTGACCCCTCAGATCCAGGTTTGACCCCACATATCCGGATTTGACCTATGAGATCCAGATTGACCCTTTAGATCTAGATTTGATCTCTTAGGTCCATATTATACCCCTCAGATCCAAATTGACCCTTCAGATCCAGCTTTGACCTCTTAGGTCCATTTTATACCCCCTCAGATCCAAATTGACCCTTCGGATCCAGATTTGACCTCTTAAATCCAGATTGAACTATCAAATCCCGATTGACCCCTTAGATCCGGATTGACCTTTCAGATCCAGATTTGACCTCTTAAATCCAGATTGAACCATCAAATCCAGATTGACCCCTCAGATCCAGATTGACCTTTCAGATCCAGATTGACTCTTTATGTCGAGATTTGACCCTCAGACCCAGATGTGACCCCTCAGATCCGGATTTGACACCTTGTATCCAGATTGACCGTTCCTATCCCGGAGACACATGCCCAGATCGACACAACCCACCGTCACACCCCTCTCTTTCCTCCCCGTCAATGCTCACTCACACAAGCAGGTTTGAGCAGTCCCCACAGTAACCTTTTCTCAGAATTATTGGCCCCATCTGCCAATGATTAAGGACAGAATAAAAATATTGTGACCTTGAGCTTTGACCTACATACCCCGCTAATGAACTTGACCGAGCCATGTCGGTGACACGCAGACGCACACACACACACACACACACCTGTAGACAAACAGACAAATTGAGATATGTCGGAAACATCCGTCATAACAACTCAGACCGACATATAAAATTTAGATAATAACAGAACACACCGAGATTAGACTTTAAAATCTTACGTTTTCGTTTTGAAAAAACGGAACCAACCGACATACCGGCGGACATTTTGCAACGACGAATTGAGTTTTGGGCGGACATAATGCAACGATATTTGCCGGGCGGACATTTTGCAACGACGAATTGAGTTTTGGGCGGACATAATGCAACGATATTTGCCTGGCGGACATTTTGCAACGACGAATTGAGTTTTGGGCGGACATAATGCAACGATATTTTCCGGGCGGACATTTTGCAACGACGAATTGGTTTTTGGGCGGACATAATGCAACGATATTTGCCTGGCGGACATTTTGCAACGGGCGGACATTTTGCAACGTAACAACATTTACCGCATGAATAGCCTCTATGGATGTGCATGTGGATATGATCTGCAGTATTGTCTGTGTGTCACCCTAACGACGTCCTATAAACACGGGTGGAACCTGCAGGAATGTGGGATCGTAGGTGGCCCACCTGGGTGGCGCTGATCGATTTATAATGTTAATAATTTAAAAGCGATATCAGTGAAGCGACTGAGGTTTACTGGGGCAGCCTACATGGCGGGGCATAGCTTATGGGATCAATGGGTGTATTGACGCAAGCTGTATGACTGCATTCAGATTGACCCATGACCCTTGAAAATGTGTCTACGGATTTAAATCAATGTGAAAGTCGGAAACAAGTACTTGGAGGTTATTTATACCACTGGCTGTTCTGATTTATGACTATGTTGCTGTGTCGAAAAAATAATTGTGATATATTTTCCTCCCAGGGACACGATGCAGTCGGGGGAGACCACGACGGAATTTCCCGAAGTTGCCCGATTGGCTGCTGCCGAGGTTGACGATGGCAACGGCTCGGCGCTGCCGATATGGGATAACCTATCGAGCCTGGATTACGGCGAAGTGTCCGAGTTCACGATCTCCTTCTACTATTACTTGTGGATGATCGCCACTCCCACGCTATTCGCCATCATCATCGTGGTCGGAACCCTCGGCAACACCCTGGTTATCTACGTCATCCTCAGTAGGCACTCCATGCAGACAGTCACCAATTTCCTCTTGCTGAATTTGGCCGTTTCCGACATAGCGTTCCTACTAATCTGCGGCCCGCTGACGGCGTATAAATTCGCCGCCACCAGTTGGCCGTTCGGGGATGCGACGTGTAAAGTGACGCAGTTCATCATGTACGTCACCAATTACGTGACGGTGTACACGCTGGTGGCGGTGTCGGCGCTGCGCTGCTTCACGGTCGTGTACTCCGCCACGACGGCTAAATACCGGACAAAGGTCAACATCATCGTGCTCATCGCGATGATCTGGTGCCTGGTCATGGTCTTCAACGTGCCAACGGCGCTGGTGCACACCGTGAAGGACTACAGCGGCTACACCTACTGCGGCATGCTCGACGCCTCCGTGCGATCCTTCTACATGGCCTACTTCATCTTCGCCTACGCCTTACCGCTGATCATCATCTCCATGCTGTACCTCCTCATCCTCTTCCACCTGTTGAAGAACAGCACCTCGACGCTGAGCCAATCGCGACATCGGACGGCGCGCGCCTCCAAGGTCATCGTCATCATTGTGGTGGTGTTCGGCTGCCTGTGGCTGCCGTACCACGTCCAGAACATGGTGGCTAACTACGGTAACCTCCCGCACGGCATGGTCTACGAGGTGTTCCGCATCCTCTGGCAGGCGCTCACCTACGCCAACTCCTGCGCCAACCCCATCATCTACAACTTCGCCTCGCAAGAGTTCCAGAACAGTTTCCGCGAGGTGTTCGGCTGCTGTATGAGTCCCATGGCGCCGAGGACGAGGCGCTTCAATCACACGAAGGGGCGCTCCGAATACGGGACGGATACGGAGCGGGCGACCATTTGCGAAAACGGCAAAACGACTGTGATCTGACGACAGCGCTGCCTGTCGTGTGCCTCTCACTAAGCTTACCGCGCGTATTCTTTTTTTCCGTTTATTGATCATCGGTACAAAAAACAAAAAAAGTTTTGAATAGAACAAATCAACAAATATTATGAATTATGTGGCTAGCATCGCATAGACTGTCTCGGAAGGAAATTTTGTTTCTTACCCGCATTAGCAAGAGAGAAAATGTATCTTGACAGAGCTGAGCGCACTTCCTGTGCATATATTTATTGCGAGTAAGCAAATACGAGCGCCAATGACTACTCAGACCATTGATCATACTTCAACTCGCGGCGGGATGAATAGTGTCTGCTGATCAACTTCATGACGGTCCCAGCAGAATTATTGCTGCGAGGCTGATTTCTTTCCTGTGACTACAGCATGTTTTCATTATCAAACGATAAGTGCCTATAACCAGCATATTCCCAATGCGTGTGTCTTCATATATCAATTATCAAACTTCAAGGGAATTGTATAAAAACAGTCATGTTTTCTCCAGTAAAAGACAGATATATCGACATAATAATCACAATCCGTGAGCACTTATTTTGTTATATATTCCCTCTGATTGCTGAAAAAAAATCATTAAATCGAGCAGTGTCCCATTTGTAATTTGAAGAGTATATATTTCATGGATGATATATATATGTATCTGTATGTGCAATGTTATTACTATTTTTACTTAAGTTCAATGTATCATGGACAGCACTGGATGGCAATAAACGATTAGTACTACCATCATGACGTCACAGTCACCCCAATGATCTAGTGGTTAGCTCGCTCGGCTTTTTCGAATGCGATATTTCAGGCCGGCCATCGTACCGGAAGTTGGGTTGTTCGCGCCCCACTATACGACTGTCCATGTTCGTACCCCGATGGACAGGACGTAGTCTTAATCGACGGCATCTGACACCAAGAAAAATCAATTGCCGCAATGCATTAACGACATATGTCGCCTTTGTCTCGATGACAATGTTGTGTTAATCAACACAATAACGACATATGTCGCCTTTGTCTCGATGACAATGTTGTGTTAATCAACACAATAACGACATATGTCGCCTTTGTCTCGATGACAATGTTGTGTTAATCAACACATTAACGACATATGTTGCCAATGTCTCGATGACAATGTTGTGTTAATCAACACATTAACGACATATGTCGCCAATGTCTCGATGACAATGTTGTGTTAATCAACACATTAACGACATATGTCGCCAATGTCTCGACGACAATGTTGTGTTAATCAACACATTAACGACATATGTCGCCAATGTCTCGATGACAATGTTGTGTTAATCAACACATTAACGACATATGTCGCCAATGTCTCGACGACAATGTTGTGTTAATCAACACATTAACGACATATGTCGCCAATGTCTCGATGACAAAGTTGTGTTAATCAACACATTAACGAGATATGTCGCCAAATATCTAGAGGACAATTGTGTTAAGCAACGCATTAACCACAAATTTCGCCCAATGTCTCTAGCACAATTGTGTGTTATTCAACACATTAACGAGACATGTCGCAATCGTGTTAAACCAATTAACAATTGTGCAATTCTTCTAATTTGTAAGCAATGTTAGATTATTATTTTGTTGGTGTTAGCGATCGATATAAAGATGGCTGAAATCGCGTAACACGACGCGAACTTTGCGCTTATGAACGATAATGACACAGGAAATTTAATTGGCATATCCGAAAAATCACGACCATGCAGATGAGGTTGTCGGGGTTGGTCGGAATGAAATTAGTGCTGAAGCAGATTTCTCCATGATTATGGTTGACTACCCAGTACAGTGTTGATTGGTTGGTTTTATATTCAGGACGCTAAAACCACTTTTGATCATATCGCGTCAATGACAGAAGGAAGGGAGAGCAGAACCATGTCCTCGGGGTAACCCCCTACTTTTGCGCAGAGGGACATGGGATCTTTATCATGCGACCACACAAACATAGCCACAGCCGGGCGCGAACCACTAATCCACCTGCCGTTTGGCTCTCCAGTACAGTATTGATGCCCGGAGTCGAGGCTGCCGTTGTCCCTTTGTTTTATACTATTTGATAATTGGTTTTGGACCTGGTTAATGCGATCTCTACCACTGTTAACGCTAATATATGAGTGGATAATTTATAAGAAATATAGAAATCAGAACAGGACGACGGCTGTACAGCCCCAGGAATAGACTCATGCGTTATTTGTATTCACTTATTATTATGCACTTTTGTTGTCTTCGTATCTACTACTGTAAGCCTTGAGAAGTCTTTCGGGGTTTACACGCCACTACCGTAGCAATAGGAATATTCCACCTGTTTCTGAAGGGAATCTTGTCAGCGTCAACACTGGCCATTTACCGATGGAGCCTGTCCATATAAGTCAGCCGACCTTCTGACCTGCTGAGCGATTCCAGCATGAAATAGTACAACGTTCATTGCGGATCAACGAAATCCTGCAACTATGCAAACACCTGTGTATGCAGATACAAAAATTGTTTTGTGTTGGCTTTTATCGCCAAATTATTAAAATAGTAAACATGTACATAACAACATACAGCAAGGGTGAAAGGGATACATCTAAGGGATACATCTAGATGTCAATACGGTACTTTATATCGAGTTATAATCATGTAGCTGTTACATAGTATACCTGAAATTAAACAAATATAATGGAGAATATATGGGTACATATATCAGGGGACTTGGTGGGCATGAAATGTAACTAAATGTAAGGTGACCACTATTTTAGTGTGACCCCCCCCCCCCCTCCCACCCCCCGTACCAAAGAGCCTTTTTCCAAAAGCCGGGATTGCTTACAGTTGTTCCAATCCGAACCACCACAGATCCCAGTGAAAGCCAAGCCTGACGTTTTCTCCTTTTTCCTGACTCTGTTGACCCTTTCGAGCCATATGTAGCTTGGCAAAAAGTTCTGGCTGACAGTGGTAATAGCACTACAAACCAGGCCCTCAACCACACAAATCCGGTTCCTTCATGTAAAACGCAGTGTCTGGCGCCAAAACTAGCTATCTGGGCAGAACAGCTGCTTTCTGGAATTATGATTTCAATGGCTGACCATTCCTTGATAGCTGTAATTGTTTTTTGTCGCAGCCTCAGGCAGTGGCTTTAGTGCAGATTACGTAGTGCCACCATGCGGTGGAATTTGAGGCCCTAGTTCACCCTAGAACCCACCAGACATCACAATGACGCTTTTGCAAAGTTTTATTTTTTATTTATATTTTTTGATTTAGACATCGTGTCTTTTCTGAGGTTCCCCTGGAAGGGATGCCAACGAGCAGGGTCACCTCTAACAAGAACGAAAACATATATACACACACCTAATGTTACATACAACGAAACGGGGGCAAATATGATACACAATTAAAGATATACGTATGCGACTCCTAACTAGTACACAGTTATTTGCATTTCAGAGGGAATTTTATAACAAATGTTACTTTACTAAATGAAGGAAATTTAATCGAATGCATAAATTGTAAATTGTGAAGAATTTAATACGTTTTTAACGTATCCAAGTCATCAAGGCATCAAGATTAACACCATGGTGGCAGATGCCCCAGACCGTGCAGTATTTACGACATGTAATCACCGGCGCATCGACCCCATTATCCATTTCACCCGAAATGCCCTACAGAAATCGTTATTAATGTTGTCCATGTCATTTTTTCTCCTCTATTTTGCCGTTTGCGTTAACGCATTCGAAAACGTAACTGGCAATAAAAATATAAAATCCGCCACTGCGATGTCCCGGTTGATGTCACTCCAATAACACTTCAGGCCCGCTGAAAGTAATAAAAAACTCACAAGATCGCCCTTTAAACGTGCATTTTAAGAACGATTCCGCCCCAATAAATAGTCTTAATTTGACTGTAAATGCTTCATTTGTACTCCGTCATTTGCCTTTTTAAGCAAATGCAGACGCTAACGCAATCTGTAAATCGTATCTATTTGATCATCAATAATAAAATGTCAACGTGATGGCGACGCTATGGTGACACTCATATGGGGTGAGTGGGAAACGAGCGCCCTCTGCCGGCGGGAGATTGCCGCGCCCACTGCATCAATTTACATAATGCCTAAACAATGTGCAGATATTAACGTAAAACAGAAAAACAGGATGGATTGGAAAAACAGAAAAATTTGATGGGTTGGGTTCTATCGTTTTTTAATGAGTTTGTGTGTGTGTGGGAGGGGGGGTGCTGGTAGTAAAGGTTACATTTTCTAAATATAAATTTTCTGCAATACGGCAGGTGTTGACCATGGTTTAAAGGAATGTTCAATAAAGTAGTCCCCCCACCCTCCCCCTCCCCCTCCCCCCTTCGCCTCTCTTGCATCCTGGTCTTGCTAATTTGCTATATTGGATGAGACGGGCCTGGGATGCCGCCATATGTAGGCCCAGGTCGCCGTGGCACGACCTGCCTGGAGGTACATTCCGGATGGCTTCCATGTCTTTCTTCGCACAGAGTAGAGGGTTACCCCCGGGAACATGGTTCCACTCTCCCTTCTTTCTCCATTGACATGATATGACGACAAGTGGTTAAAGCGTCCTGGATATATGCAACCAACCAATCGGATGGAGCAGCATTTTTCCCCGTGCGTAAGGAATTGAATTTATCAGGCATCAATCTTGAACTGAATATTTAAACCAAGCTGGCGGTGCTGAAGGTGCTCGGTCATCTATGGTTCACGCTTAAAATGTCCGCCACCAATGCATGTGCCATAGGTGTGTCGCTAGCGCAGACATGTAGGCCTACTATTGCTTGCTAATTCACATGGAACAGTGCTATCTAGGACGGAATCACCCATGCTTTAAAATACAAAAATATTCCGTAAATGGGTGGTTTTGTCTACCAATGGAAAGCATTGACCAATACCGCATTACGGAATTCGCGAAAGAAATGAAAAGAAGTGCATATCCCCTGTAATTTATATTCACGATGATTTTCTACTCTCAATCGACTGTATAAACAATAGTCTAACCCACACAGCAATATCATGTCTAATATTGATTGAACTAGCTGAACAGCCATTCATTCTAGATATGTGGCTACTTTTAAATTCTAAACAAGATCAAGTTCCCTTGATGAAATATTTCGGAATGCAAATCTGACAACAAGAAGAATCGTCATTGAATGTATAAAGATCATCTCCCCCCCCCCCACCCACCTGGGAACAATAATTCCTCACAAATATTCCGTTGTTGTTATTTGTATCGCTTCCATCGCGCATATATATATATTGGGAAGGGGGTTCAATCTGCATCATTATGCTTAATACTTTCCTTTCTGCGATTTAGCAAAATCCATTTAATCCCAGTTATGGTAATTCTTTTCAGGAGACTTACAAATGATAACTCAGTACATCTCTTCCATTTTAAAATTATTTAGATGAAAATACATCTATAATTTAGTGAAAAGTGGAATAATCGATCGCGATTGTGTCTATGGTAGACAGTCTCACCAGAATGTAGGCCGCCCAGTCTGTGTAGTTCCATCATAAAGAAGATACACAAAATGCGTTTGGCGCCGCAGTAGCATCTTTTTATATCGCATAAGACTACTTCACGCATGAATTGCGTTTTGCGCATTGATTCAGGATAGTCAATCTTTGATCATACATATATACAAACATGTGATTTGATATGAAAGGAACGCGAATATATGCACTTGTATGATGGCCGCGGCATATACACATACAAAATGCTACATACAACGGCTTAAATCTATGTGATAAGAACTAATGCAACCAAAAGGGGAACAAACAAAAAGATACTGAAACAGCTAAGATAAATAAAGGAGAAAAAGCTCATATACGCCTAGCACGATCCACATTACATGGAGGGTGCGGGTGATTCAGGAAATCGACATTATATTTCTTCACATACGTAACCACTTGGAATAGGACCGTTAGGGCCATAACAGCCTACTAAAGCTTATATATACTATATCGCCTGCCGATGGCCTGATATGGCTTGATATGGCCTGATATGGTCTGATATGACCTGATATGGCCTCGGGATGGCCTCATCTGGCTTCATATGGCCTCTGGATGGTCTCATATGGCCTCATGGTGGCCTTATACGGCGTCAGGATAGCCTGATATGGCAGTATTAATGTAGACCCTTTCGTCTGAAGAAGAACTATGACATTTTTTATGACCGGCGGGGTGGGGGATCGGGGTCCGCCAATGCGTTTTGTCTTTTGTCTTAAAAAGAGGGGGTTCGAGGCTTCAGACAGTCCCCTGGACAGAAATATAGAAATTAGGACCATAACCGCTCTGCGGCGTCAGGAATAGACTTACGCGTTATTATTTGGCACTTATTATTTGCACTTATTATTATGCACTTACTATTATGCGCATATTATCATGCACTTACTGTTATACACTTACTAGTATGCACTTATTATTATGCACTTATTATTATGCGCATATTATTATGCGCATATTATCATGCACTTACTATTATACACTTACTATTATGCACTTATTATTATGCACTTATTATTATGCGCATATTATTATGCGCATATTATCATGCACTTACTATTATACACTTACTATTATGCACTTACTATTATGCACTTATTATTATGCGCATATTATTATGCGCATATTATCATGCACTTACTATTATACACTTACTATTATGCACTTATTATTATGCACTTATTATTATGCACTTATTATTATGCGCTTATTATGATGCACTTACTATTATACACTTACTATTATGCACTTACTATTATGCACTTATTATTATGCACTTATTATTATGCGCTTATTATGATGCACTTTTGTACATGCATGGCATAAAAACATAGTTTTATGCTGGGGCGGACCCAGGTTGGGTTGGGGGGGGGGGTCAACCGCCACCCCTTGGGACCTAGAGCATACAATGTAAAGGTTAGGCATTTTGTAGATGCAACGATCGAAAGTTATTTTTTAGAGAGTCCCCTCCTCCCGGTTGCAAACCCGCCCCCCGCCCCCTTTTCAAATACCTAGAATTGCCCCTGATATGATTGCAGTAAGACAGCCATTATGTTGATCGATGGGGGCTCCACAACGTCGGCCGCTGTCTTCAAGCTGTCGACGTGTCCAGTCTGTTGGAAGAAAGCTTATATCCACTGAGCTGCCTATTGGGTATTCATTTCTCCGTCTTAGGAGACAAAAAAAACACCCCACCGATATATAAATAAACTAATCCGCTTTGAGAAATTGATAGTATGTTCAGTTTTCCAAAAATAAAATAAAAATGAATGTAATTTGCGGCCGTCTTTAGAAGTGGAAGTCCAGACACCATTGCTAATTCTGCGGACGGAACATAAGTTAGAGTATAAAGGCAGTTCGCGAAGTGTGTCTTGAGAGGCGGGGAGCGAAAACGCACACCCGTCATTGACGTCCAATAGGTGAGCGGTACATATGAGAAGGAATTATTTTTTTCAATCGTTAAGGCGAATTTAGACTTACTCCGTGTCCACTGGTCTATGGTTATTGATTTGTCCCCATCCAAACGGCACATCAAGTGCTGCAATTAACTACGGAAACGTCGGGATTTCCGTTTGAGAGAGGTTGTGCATGCTTTTATTTTTAGAACCTTTATCAAAAGACAAATGCCCCGCTGTTATACTTCGTGAATTCACGAGGCATTTCTCTTTCAATTCTTGGTCCCATGATATACAGAGGTCTACTATTCGCATTATGTAACAGCCACAACACTATACACATCAGAAACCTAATTATAATTAGCACCGCCCTCAATCTATATAATTTGAGGCGAGTTAGGAAAACAGACAGAAAACTCGTCCTTCGAGCTGCTAATATAGTACATGTATTTTGTTCCACGCCAAAACCATGTTTTGCGTGTTTTTTAGAATACAAATTTGTTTCAGACTGCGACACGTAGGCCGGCGAAAAAGTCGCCTTATTGTGTGTTACTCTTTATAGGTAAGCATCCATTACGATGACCCTGCAAGACCATAGCCATTCGCTCCGGCATGATAGCTGGCCCCAAATATCCGCCTACCCCCCACCGAAGTACACCCGATCTAGCAACAACAACGCCAGGCAATTCGGGAGGCCATTCCACGTCTAAATTGCGACTGCAGGACATTAGGAAGTTAAACCACAGACCAAGAGATTCAAAACACGAGGAGCCGTCTGCAGTTTGCGAATCACGTTAAGGGAATGGAGGATTTAGCGTCGTCTAAGTGACCCCCTTCATGGACGACAGTGATTGCGTGAGTGGATGGGCTGATTGTTCACCCGTCCAGAATATGACGTCCAGAATCCGCCATCATTAGATCGAAGCACGTGGTGTTGGTGCCTAATCATACGTTTTCAGCGATTGAATTCAAATAGATGGCGCAGCTATGGCATTTCACTGATTAGTATAGATCTTACTCCGGTCTTGTATTATTCAAGAAACACAAGTCGCGTTCTCAGTGACCACAGTGACGAGAAACCGACGTCATGCACTCGGCGGGTGTACGCCGCAATGTTGCTAGACGTGAAGCCACCGAGATCACGACGTTGATGCATATTTGTCGCATTTACGGTGAGTATCCGACGAGGTATTTTTACTGATTTGTTTTGGCATGCCATTGTCTTTAAGTCCCCCAGGTATCTCACGGTATCGTGCACGACTTCCTGATAACGTTATAAAGCGAACCCAATAATTAAATATGTATTAATTCAATTCAATACACTACATGTATTGTAAGACCAGGTTTCTATTAGCACCTTTGTGGCACCGTAACTTTTGTTTATATAGGTGTCATATAGGTCTAAAATTAAAACACTCTTATTCTCACGCATGCCTTTACTGCAGCAAGTGATTAAGCTTCATATACCGCAGCACCTTCGCATTACTCCATTCCAGTATAACTCCTTTTGAAAGTGATAGTAACGTTGCAACACCAGTGAGATTTGTAGTGTGCCACAGTCGCTCAGATCAGTTGATACGAAAACTACCTGTGCAGCGTGCCAAAGCCCGCAAAGTACGCGAACCAGAGCATCATTCGTATTGCGCATGCGCGAAGTTTAAAAATAGTGTACATATGAGTTAAATATTCACGAATATTTGCTTACACATATAACTTAATAGTATTTACTTTTTGTAAATAGGGCCCTATCATATTGTGTAGCACCTGAAGAAACCCAGGTTTGAATATGACATCATAAATTAAGGCCAGAGGAAGACTTTATAAATTGTGACTTTGCACTTGCTCATACGCCGGTTTCGTTCAAAATCATACGCCTACGCCTCCTACGGCAAGCCTAGTGAGAAACTGGCTACTGGCTACTGGCTGGCTGTAGCCTATAAGCCTATAATCTACAGCTACATTACTGGCTTTTGATGACACAGACCATGGGACTTCTATCCACTATGAACCAAGCGCCTGCGAATGTATGCAGTCCAGAAGTGGAAGTGACACTTCAGGCTCCTAATTGTCAGGTAGGCAAAGCGGAGATCTTTTAAGGCAAGCTTGGGCCGGTGTGGGATTGGCACAAATGCCCCCAGGCAAGCCCGCTTCTCTAGGCTAGAGAAGCGGGCTTGCATGGGGGCATTGCGCTAAGGCCCGGTGTACCTGTAATCTCCAACGTTGGAATTATTCTAACGCTGGGGATCACAGCTAGGGCCGGGGCTAAAGTCAAACTCATAAATGCTGTAGATTAATATTTTGCTTTTAGCCTACGTTTTTCAGGACTTATGTGAGTAAGCAATAGAGGATCATATTATTGATACTGAACTTTCGATTGTGCTGTGATTAAATCCATTTTATAATATAAGCAGTATATTCTTTATCACACTTACTGGACATGCAGCCCATTATGACACCAGGTCTGGTATAAACCCATCTCGCACTGATTGACTTGATATTTTTTTTCCAAAAGGGTCAAATTAGACAGTGGTTCGTACGAGTGGAGCATCAGCTGCTTAACAGATATGCAGTTTCCATGCTGTGTACATGCTCTAAGCCATACTCGCCCCATATTTGCATGGACCATGCACACGCCATGGCTACTAGATCATGTCATTGTCTCTGAGTTACAGTATATGACAGTGTATATGCCGCTAGTGGAGCGTTAGCGTGTATAAGTATTGTTTGTGTCATAAAAAACAGATAAATTTGCAACACAATCGTAAGTTTGGTATTATCAAAATAGTCTTATGTTGCTTACTGAGTTTCAGAGTGATCACAGCAAATATGTGCAGAACTTTACTCTATAGCCTTGATGAATCAGATTTTGTCATATTTTGTTAATAAGTCCATAGATTTTGCCGACATATGCAGTCAAACAGTTGTCTTTCAACTTACTGACTTCTGTGTTTGTGCTTGATATATGCTCAGATGAGTTTCACTCCACCAATTGTTTGGATATATTTCTATATGTAGTAATCATGCAGACCAGTCATTGCATGCAGAGGAACAAATAAAATATAAAAAGAGAACAAAAAATGTGTATCCGTTTTCTGTCTACCATAAAGCATTCACTTATGAAAGAATGTTTACTTGTCAGCGAATTGCTATACCAGTTGATATCACATGAAAAAGTGTAAGTTCCTGTGTAATACATCATCAAATTGTGCACCGTTTGTTCATCTTTTACCTATAGCATATACCGTAATAAACTTTTATCTTGAAATGAACAAGAGGTCATATTTGGTGAATATTTTCACATTTTAGTGCATAATAACAAGCATCATGTTTCCCAGCTGGCAAGCAAGCAACAAGAAGCTACAATAAGGGGACCATCAGAAGCTGCTGCGCATATTAGGGAATGATCCATCAGAAGGAAATTGAGGCTGTATTATCATGGTTCTATATAATCATAATGTTGTAATTAATATTTAGGTAAGCTGCAAGTAAAGATTGTGAAAGCAATTTAATTAAGTAAATTGCAGAATCATAGCCGCATGAATTTGCAGTTGGGGACTATTATTTTATTCATTCGAACACATTCCTGGCATTAATTCCCTATGTAAGATAAAGAATGTCTGAGCAATTCCCATGGATTTTTTTTTTTTTGTTCTTCTGGTTATTGACAGTCATTACATTAAGCGCCATCGATTAGATAATATGTGTCGGTGTACGTAAAGGTATAGATGTCAGAAAAATGTATTTGTTGATGAAATTGCACCTCTTCAGAATCTATGATCAACATTAACTTCTGGCAGATGCAAAGTTCTATTGACATAATATTGTTCGTGGTTCAGCGTTGATAATACACTTTTATTGCATTTGTTTTCTGGGATGAATATGTACCGAAGTCCAGGTGCGGCTTATAATATGTAGTTTTAAGAAAATGATTCCGGGCTCATGCCAACCCGGTTTGGAGGACAAATTCGGGGTGCGGGCTTCTAATATGTATGCGGCTTCAAAAAAGTCAGTTTACGGTACTTTGAATTGTAGTGTACTGAACATGCTGAATATTTTATGTTGGGTGGGTCAATATTTCTAGAATATTGTACACTTCATATTATTGCATTACGTTATTATTCACATACTGTACCTTGTTTTTAAAATATATATCTGAAAACGTAGATAATCAATATTGGATTTCTTATTCTTGTGTTTTTACGATCCTTGTCTACATAGTGGGATACCAATGAAAGGGGTCATACACCCGTATCTACGGACGTCTGAAACTGGTGACACACCCGTTGACGTTAGCAGCAGGTCATACACTCGTCGCTCTACAGACGGTAGAATCACATCATACACCCGTCCCACTACAGATGACGATAACACGGCTACACTCTTTGCTATGCTCCCGTCGGGAACCCACCAGGAACCCCGTCGCTATACACACGTATAGAACTCGTCGCCATGCACACGTCTATTTGACTTGCAAATCCGGTATATAGATTCCAACCACTTTCCGACCACTAAGAATGACGTCGTTTCGACCAGTTTACCACGAGTTTTGCCCACTGGGAATAGCGAAAGACCGGGTACGCGACAAGGAGGAACGGGTGGGCGGAAGCGGGTATGTGAGTTAAGTCTAGGCACAACAACGGCGTAGTGATGTATTGAGGAGTAGACGGGTGTAAGGATGCTGATAGCCATTCTCACGCGGTGGGTTTGAATGCAGATAATGCTACGATTAAGAGGCCGTAGCGCTGCTATCCACATGCGATGGTTGTTCTCTCATGCAGCTGTTGTTTTGGAGTCGGCTGTTCCTGGCATGCCTATAATTGGAAATGGCGCAACTTCGAAACGTCGAAACTGGAGACGAAACAACGAGAGGGAAAGAGGTGGAAGCACTATACCAGCAGAGGTAGCTCGTACCTCACATTACATCTGCTCCATGAATGGTGGTAGAGGGTTGATGTATTTTTCGAAGTACGATTTAGACATTTCGTTGTCTTATGATCATAAAGAGTTTAACCTGCACCGTACAAACATAGCTTGAAAGTAACAAGTCTTCTAATTAAAAATAAATTCGTCCGGTACGGTACCAATAGCGCAGTACCTGTTCAACTGTAGTGCATTTGATGCCAAGCTTCGATTAGATTTATTTAGAATTTTCGCATGTGAAATATAATTCTGGTGATTACATTTAACGAGAGACAAAGGGAAACGGAACGCCCTCTGCCGAAAGATCGAGGTTGAAGTTCAAGTGTAGCTAAGGAAGGTGTTAATCTAAGGGGACATAAAAGAGAAGAACATGAATAACGTCTTCGCATACGTAAAACTCTCATTAATTACAGCATGAATGATTTCATTTTTAAATTAACATTTTAGTTTATTTTATATAAAGGATAATCAACCCAACCTTCCCAAATATGTGGAGCATGAGATGTCAAGGTCTGCCCAACGGCCGTGCCCGTTCAGCCGAGTGGGAACTGATGTTGGACTCACCGAGGGCGACCTTGAACTCTGTACCATGCACTGCCACGACGTGCGCTTTCTTCGCAAACTCTATGGAAACTCTATGAAATGTTGGTGGTTTAGACCACTTTTGTACACATGAAGGCTAAATTGGGCCAAGGAACCTTCGGGACAATGAAAGATGAAGGAATGAAACTTGCCCCAGATTATGTGTCCGAGCCCGGATTCGAACCCAGGACCTATTGATCTGCGGTCGAGTGCGCTCATCACTACAATAGGGAGACACAAGGGGACGCTCTATGAAAACTCTATGGAAATTTTATGGAAATTCTATGGAAACTATGGAAACTCTATGGAAACTCTATGGAAATTCTATGGAAATTCTATGGAATCTCCATGGAAATTATATGGAAATTCTATGGAAATTCTATGAAAATGCTATGAAAACTGTATGGAATTTCTATGGAAATTCTATGGAAACTCTATGGGAATTCTATGGAAATTCAATGGAAAATGCAATGGAAACTCTATGAGAAAATGTTTAGAATTTTCGAAGAAAAATCGATAGAAACTCTTAGAATTTTTTTATAGCATCTCTATATGATATTTTTGAACGGGATCAGTATTTGGACTTCATATTACACTCCAAGAAAATGTGTGTATTCAGCTCAGGTCTCGGCGTGTGAGTGTCAGGGGCAAATAATGGAACAATGAGTGACCATGGAAACCACTTTTGTAGTGATCTATAATGAAAACGCCACAAAAAGCCCTGCGCAAATAATCGAAATAGCTGACGGTAAGGGACGACGAACTGTTCATATTTGTTCGGTTGCGTCAGGCTCTGTGGCGTCACTGCGTCGTCAACAAAGCCAACAATGTGAAGGCTGTGTTACAATAATCGCGTGCATTGTTTGTTAGGCGCCGCAGGGATTTGATTGATTGCGTATCAATCGCAAAGCCAAACTTGACTGTGTGTTTAGTCGTAGGAAATCATTGTTTCCGTCATACAGGACAAAAACATGCTCAGCCATGCAGTCGACATCAACGTGTTCTGTGTCGTTAGTCGTTTGCCGGAGTTAAGTTTTCGTCCATGTCACCCAAGTATTCATGTCGCGTTGTCGATTTTAAAAATCGTCGTGCCGCAGTGTCGAAAAGGGCCCTCTGGTTGATACATCGGGCAGATTAGCGCTATTCATCATACTTATATTGCTGCGGTTTCCTACTTCGTTTTTATGATTCGAATGGGGGTGGATGTAGCGGGTGTGTGTGTGGGGGGGGGGGATTTAAGCTGATTTAAGCATGAAGGCTTAAATACCCCTGTATCAAGGGATTACCGGATCTAGAAAAGTGCGTTCATTCACGTAAACGATGAATAAACCGGTGTAAGATACTGGAAGACGGGATATAATATTCCACCTAGACCTACATATGGGTAGCTGATAGCTATCTACCCGCCCTGATAGCTAGTGGGTTAGAGCGCTTGCATTGAGCGCTCTAGCCAGCTGAGCGTCTAACGGCACCTGGGTCGGTGCATCGAGCCTCGCTGTGGCCATGTCCACTCCATTCCTTCTCTAATTGACGCTATATGACCAAACTTGGCTAACGCGTTCTGAGTATACAACCAACCTAAATTAGACACATTAATATAATATATCGAGCATAAATCATAGTTATCAAATGTTGGTGTTTTAATTACCACTGTGACCCACACGAAGGTGGTTCCCAGAGGACACTTCCAGGATATAAACATTTACCAGGGCTCGAAGAAGAATATCGTTATTCAATGCAAAATTTAGGCCATCTGAGGCGTGGACCCTGAACGGCCCCCCCCTCTCGCTCTTTTCGAGAAAGAACGCTATCTAGGGCGGCGTGGACCACCCCCCCCCCACCAGGTCGCAATTTGTCAGTGGACTACCCCGTCGTCAAAACATCGGTGGACACTCCGGTCGTAATTTTGTTCAGAGCCCCCCTGTCGCACGTTTCAATTGACCCCCCCCCCGCTTTCAAATTCCTGGATCCACCCATCTATTTAGAAAAATCGCCCTAGGCCTATGGGATTGAAGACACACTAAGTGACATGGGGGGATTCTTAGACATCATCCCTAACCGATGCGATGACGCAGTAAATTCACATTCACGTGCGGACTACTTCATCCGTGAAAGTTAATAAAGGATTGGCTACAGTCGTGGGAAAGAAATAACACGGCAGTCGCTCACTCATCTCCGTCACCATAGATCAGCGCCCCCCCCCCCTCCCCCCGCCCAGCGTCCTCGTTTGACCTTGTCGTGACCCCTACGTTCAAATAACGAGGAGCCGAAGGCACCCAAACTTTAATGACCACGTGGTTCCTTCTCCATCCGTTAGGTGGAGACACTGCAGAGGCAGTTTCCGCCAGATAACGGACACTTCCTGTCATTACCACGTGCAATCCTCAAGAGATCGATCCGTCCGAGATGGAGGGGCGAAGGCCAAGGGATCCTTAATCTTAGCCCGTTGTTCACTGAATCCGAGTCATGGACGATAAGCCGATTAAAGGATAACGCTCCCAGAATTTGAATCTCTCAGTGACCCTGCTATCATTTTATATTGTCTCTGTCACATGATAAATGACATAGATTGCCGGCGACGTCAACTTCGGATACCGATTTGCATTTTACACACTGTATAATATCTACATATCATGCATTGTAAGGTCGGTGAATAAAAACAAGACATGCTGGCCGCCTTTATGCCACTAGAGTCTACGGTACAATGAAATGGGGTTTGCCCTTATAAAACCGCCATTGCGTTTTCATAAATTTCTATAAATAGCCAAACGGCCCGTTTCGGTGTCCTGCACCTGCACACCGTATGAACAAGCACTGGCGATCCTACAGTGGTCTCGGTCTGGCGGTTTAAATGATATATGATTGTGACGATGCCAGTACTTGATCAAGTCAATGAATTGGCGCTTTAGACCCCAGATCAGCACCCATGGGCTTATATGGGTCAATTATCCAAGAAAGAAAAAGAGACCCCTTCCTCCCTCATTATAATTGCACCTACGCGCGGTGAATCCCAAGGTCCAGGCTTCTTCATTCGCACAGATTACCCTCTGGCTGCTTCCGCCGCCGCCGTCAGATATTGAATGGCCCGCCGGCAAGCTATATTCTGCGTCGCCCGAATGGCCGCCCGATAGCTCATTGGGTTAGAGCGCTCGCACTGAGAGGGAACTAGGTTCAAGGTCCAAGTGTAGGCCAGGAAGCTTATCTAATGGGCCACGAAGGGGACGAACATGTATTGCGTGTTCACACAAGTAGAACATTATCATTAAACACCGTAGGAACTAATTCAATATTATGTCCATCTGAGAGCTTAACGGCAAGTGGAGCTTTGGTTCGCGCCCCGCTGTGGCCATGCTTGTGTGGTCACAGGATAAAGATCTCATGTCTTTATTCGCAAAGAGCAGGGGGTTACCCCGGAGACATGGCTCCGTCCCTTTATTCTTCCATTGACGCGATATGACCAGCATTGGTTACAGTCTCCTGAATATATAACCGGCAACAAATCTAAGCCGCACGGATACATCACAAGAAAGCGGTATCGCACAGCCAGAATCTGGACGGATTTTGACGCACTATATTCGAATTCTGCTGAATTGTCCATTGGCCGCACGGATACATCACAAGAAAGCGGTATCGCACAGCCAGAATCTGGACGGATTTTGACGCACTATATTCGAATTCTGCTGAATTGTCCATTGGCACTGAATAACATTTCACAGGTGTCATTTTATCTGTCGCGATTTTTCCTAACCAATAAGGCATTGAGTGTGTATTAATGTTATGACTCCACCCCCCCCCCCCACTTCCCGCCACATCTTTGAAATTCATCATATATAACAAATATTCATTATCGCATTGACTGTCTTAGAACTGCCTTAATGTAGGATGGTATATACCCTGGTAACAAACGCGAGAACGCGAGAACAAAAGGCAGGAGGTTCAAAAACAGAATAGCAATGGTCACCCCTATATAAGGTGTTCATAATTTACTTCACACCTTACCAGCCACCTCGCGACTTAAGATGCAACAGATGCGCTGAAAGACACCTGATGAAATGGTGTCTAATGCACTTCTCTCGGTGTGCACCAGGTGGCCCCTATTCAGGCCAGTGGGCTCTCCGGACAACAGATGAATCATTACTCACAAACCCCCCAGCACGTCTGGCGCGACTTAAGTCCTTGAGCGCCCCGACGCTCGCCAAATAGAGGCTCTACAGCTGTGAGGGAGCTGCTGAAACGCCTTTCATCATCGCACAATGGCGTTAGATAGATCAGGTTACGCATGGGGAGACACAGTCTGGATGGCGGTTGTCAAGGTGATGGCTCTCCATTGATTTCCAAGGCGCTTACCCCTATGAGTCGTCTGCTTAAATATGTACATAGATATATGATATCTACGTCTAATATTTTTCAATTTATCGGATTTCTTATTCAAATTCGCCGCAAGATTATGCCCGTCGGGTACGGGCTACTCATCTACATATATATACTTATGCGTCATATCTGCTGAACTTCCTTCTGGATAAACGTATGTTAATATAAAACGTGTATTTCATACCTTTCAGGCCATGGGCCCATGGTATCAGTTCAGTGCAAAGTGCAGTACATATGAGTGTGATGATACATTTACAAACTCAATTTACGAAATGTGAAAGCATTGTAAGTGTAAGCAGCTATATTCCGCAGTTCAGAAGAATTTTAAGAGGGTAGCATTGTAATACATTTTAATCGCGATGGATACGATTGTCAATACGCATTTCTCATATGATCGGAATGGGGTCAGATACCCCGTAGCGAAACGTTTTATAGAACACCATAGCATTTCTATAGACAAATCTATAGATATATGATTTTCTATAGAACGTTTGTACATAGTTCCATAAAACAATTTTTTTCTATAGAACGTAAACAGATAATTCAATGGAACACATTATTTCTTTCCTCTCGTAACCGGTTATGCCATTTTTTTTCCTCTCGTGACTGGTTATGATCAGGTACGTTTGCAGGTTTGTAGAAGTACTCTTTATTCGAAAGGATACATGAAGGTAATTCACTTTTCCTAGATTTATTATGCGAATCATGGCATTAAGTTTATCAGACATCATTACACCCGGTAGACAAATATCTTACAGAATTTCACAAAAAACAATTCTAAAGGTTTCTATCGATTTTTCTATGAAAATTCTAAACGTTTTCCTAGAGTTTTTATAGAATTTCCATAGAGTTTATAATAGAATTTCTATGAAGTTTTTACAGTCTCCGTCGAGTTTGAATAGTTTCTATAAAGGCCTTACAACTGACGGCAGGCCTATCAAAGAGCTATGGATTTAACACACATAGGCTACGTTCTGATGTGAAGGTCTGCCCAACGGCCGTGCCCCGGTCAGCCGAGACGGAGCTGATGTTTTACTCACCCAGGGCGACCTTGAACTCTGTACCATGCACTGTTGCGACGTGCGCTTTCTTTGGAAACTCTATGGAAACTGTATGGATTCTCTATGGACATTCTATGGACATTCTATGGAAACTCTGGAAACTCCATGGCAATTATATAGAAACTCTATGGAAATTCTATGGAAATGCTGTGGAAATGCTGTGGAAACTATGGAAAAACCTTTGGAATTTTGGAAAGAAAATCGATAGAAACCTTTAGAATTTTTCTTATAGAATCTCTAGATGATGTTTTCGTACGGGACATATGAAATGATATTCGTCTTCCATGGCTTGTATTCCTGCAACGAGACAAAAACTACTGATAAACTTATGTTGTAAAAATCACTTCGTCAGTTGAAAAGCGATCCACTTGGGCAAAAATTTAAAAAAATAGCGGCAAAATGATTGTGATAATCATAATAAAACGCATATAATAAAGACAATAATAAGTATAACATATTTATTCCATAAATTATCGTTGCACACCTGCTGACTGCTACTGACTGTACCATGCATTCAGCCGTTTTCTGTTCCATTCATTAATAAATAATATCATTTATTATTAGATATGAAGCTGTGTTAGTAACGGAAGAAATTGGACGACAGATGTTGATGTGAAACACCTGTCCTCATTTACAAATCAAGGCGTTCATTAGCGTTCATTGGCGTTCATTGGCGTTCATCGGCGTTCATAAAGGAGAATTGAGGGCAAATTAAGCGTTCATCATTGCACATGCAGGACCTCCCCTCACCGCCCCAATCTTTACATTCGCTCGATTACTAAGTGGGAATCATCACAAACAACATAAAACAACCAAAGCGAAATAATTTGCCCTTCATGTGACAAAAAAAAACCCAATTATATTTCCTATTCTTCCAGTTCGTCCCAGTGCCATTAATGCTGGGATAACATAGCCACGCAATCAACTATATGATCAGCGATACAGTGACTATCCACACTAGCTCCTCCGGGTGATGGTTCATACATCGTACACCGCATGAGGAGGCCGGCTCAGGTATACGGCCAATTGCACGCGCCTTGCATTCGGTCTTTCGAGACATGGTGCGCATTCTTTGGTAGCTCGGTATATCCCTGCGGTAACCCGAATACGCACATTACGCACCGGTAAACCGCCGACACTTCTTTCACCCGGGTATGGGTGCGCGCGCATCAATTCAGTATGCCGATGTGCAACGTTCAAAACAGCACTGGAACATTCCTGAGAAGATGGCGGCTGATTGATAGGTGATGAGAGTAGGTTGGTTCCAGTGTCCCTACTTGCACCGGATGTGAACGTGTGTGCATTTCATTGGAAAAGGCATATCCCTGACAGCATACCCGAAAATTCCCTGTCACGTGTTGCGGGTCCCGGGCGGAATACCGAACCTGCGCCCACTGACGTCGGTGTAGGGTAACTGATGGCAACACCACATCGGTACGTTAGCCGTATGTGTGGGGATTAAAGAACAAATATATCCAGTATGTTAAGGGCTTTGCCAGGCGCCTGCAAAGTTAATACAATTAATTATTTTGCGATGGTACGCGAAGCTTTCCGTGTCCTGTAAACCGCATGACATCGACTACCGTACCACGTGCTATCGGTTTCTATGTTACTACGACACGATATAAACACGCAGCGACCGTTCTACGGGCTGGAGGTTTACTGATAGATGGCGTGTTACACCGTTATGAATTAATACGCCCGTTATATTTTAATAGACGTCACAGAGAGAAGAAACGACGGGCGGTCTATTTCCGTGCGAAACGGAGAAGAGAGAAAACGCACTGAGCGATAATCCCCCGACCCAAGAAGTAAACAAAGCCCTGGTTACCAACATGGCGGGAGTGGATGAACGCCACATAGCAGGTGAGCTGACTCTACTGCGTAACGTGGTGATAAGACAGTCAGACGAAATATCGCTCTTAATGGCAGAACTCCTAGATCTGAAAACCCGCTGTATGGGTAATAACGTCCTGATCCACAATATTCCCGAATCAAAAACTCCAAACGAAGACTGTGATGTCATTGTGGCTGAAATCTTCAGGCAAACTCTTTGCGTTGAGACCTGTCCGCAATTGGAGAGAGCGCATAGACCGAGTGTGTTTAATTCAAAACCGATTCGACATAAGCCCATCGTCGTACGGCTATAGGGCATGTCACTTCTAGCGGGTTCTACTTCCGGTCTGGCATTTTGGAGACAAACAGATGCACACGTGCTTTTTGTTCAATGCGCAGCCTGACTCGCCCCCTGCGTAACAATGGATACCGCGCGCAGAGGGCTGTCATACTAGTAACGACACTTAGATGTGGAAACAGGCCAGCTGCGCGGCCGGCGCGGCGAGCAAGGGGTGGGTCGCAATTCGTTTTTCGTGAGTCTTAAATATAGAACTGTTAATTTGTTCGTGTCCATATGTTGGTAGATGACACTTTGAACATGTAATTTTCCCTTATATTGGTCACGTTCAGTAAACTAGGCGCACAACAGCTAGATGATTGCTCAATGTTTACAATGATCTGAAGTGATGGGGAGACAATTATGCCTTTGCCGTCAAAATTACAGTTTTTTGCAATCCTGAATGAAGCTACCATTGAAATAGGCAAATTTCAAAAGAACATTGTAAATTATTGTGTTAAAACTATCTTTCTCAATTGCTTCAGTTCTTTGACATTCATAGTTTTGATGGGTATTTTGACAAACATGAGAACCACAAACTAGACCAGTGCTGTCACGTTTCCATTTCCACAGCTTGTAATGCTTTGGATCAAATTATGTAGCATTTATAAATTACACTGGTGCGGCAAACTTACTTAGAAGTATATACATGTATGCAGTTGGCTTTAGTCATACCTCAGTTCAACGGGTCTTTGCACATATGTTAGCAAAAATAGATAATCTATGCATCCTCTATATGGGAATGTTGGAATGAAGCCTTAATTTATAAAACGAAAAGTGTAGCTCAGCTTTTTATAAGTGGACGCTTGTGTTGATAAAAATTGATAATTTGTATAGCTGATATTCAACTTACTGATAGCTTTAGTTCTGCATAAATCATTAATTGTAACAGTTCCTTTTAATTTGATTAATTATTACACTTTCTTGTGCTACTTTTGCTACTTTTGACACACGTCTTTAATTGTAACTGTTCCTTTTAATTTGATTAATGAAATTACACATTCTTTTGCTACTTGTGACATAAACACGCAAGAAAACAAAAATTATTTGAAAATTGTGGCATCTTTAAATACATGGATTCGGCCACGTAGACATACAGAATCAATATTAATTAAGTGCATAATATTCATGATTCACTACTTTTTTGCTCATACATTGGATAAACATGATAACGAATCCATGTTTCAACTCGTCTCTTGGACTGGATTTGCTTTTATCGTATCAGTTTGGGTTGACAAGTTATGGTATAAAATTAAACAAAGGTATTTCGCATGTAGCAGATAAAAAAACTAAGTGAAGCTACCAAATATGAGATATATCTTTTTCAGACTTCATCAAATTCATAACATTTGCATTTAAGGTTGTCCAACTAAGTTCGATTAAATTACACATTCCGTAGCTACTTTGGTCCTGATGTCTATAAATGCGGCATGTAATAAAGAAACAAGAGACCTACAAACTATGGAAAATATATTTGCATCTAAGTACTTTGTACTCTTGTCAGATTCATATGTACATACTTTGCAATGTTTTGTTGATATGTTATCGCGACTGTTGACTTGCAAACAACTTCATTTTATTATAATAAAAAAAGAATTAAAAAAGAATTAATCATAGATAAAACATATATAAGGTACATTTTGATTTCACCTGCTTAGATCTACATTTATGTGTAACATATATATCAGACAAAAATTTAGATCAAATATTTGCTAAATACAAAGAGCATCATTAAGGATTGATATAATGTCACAATATTTAGGTTGATACAATTACCCGGTAAGAATTTTTTTTATTTTATAATATTATTTCTATTTAAAATTTTATTTAAATGAAGCTTAAATGAAATTGATCAAAGCCTTCATTATTGATTTCTTGATTTGGACAAAACTCCAATAAAGTCAGTCGTGTTGAAATAACAACGAGCTCAAGTGGCTCAATCATATCTGCTCATAAAATTATCCGTATGCATCAGTAGTATGATGCTAACAAACATTGGATATATGTTCATCAATTACCTACTTTGAACAAGATAAATCGATCTGTCGAAAACAATAGCAGTTTTCCGTTTCCGCTAATTATGGTTTATTCCGCTTGTGATCTGTAATTAGGCCGTCGGCAACACCGTCAGGCCAGCGCAAATATTAGGTATTCAGCAGGCTGTAGGGCGCAAAGTTTACTGACCGCAGTTATTGCAGGGGCGGATATTGAAAATCTGGATAAGGGGGTCCGGTTTTAGGGTCGGATTCAGATATGCTCGAAAGGGGTGGGGGCGGGAGTGGGGGTTGCGGTTCCGGTTTTCATTCGGTTTTTATGTTAAATGGTATACATTTCGGCCCTAAAACGGGGGCGGGGTGGTCGGCAGCCCCTGCCCTGGATCCGCCGCTGTATTGATACGGAAAAAATCAAGTTCAAAGTGCCACCAAAATATTCTCACTAGATAGTTAACAGGTTCTTATTTAAGTTGCATACAGGTCTAGAATGGATCCATCCTTTCCTCGTCGCGCTCACCGCGCAGTTTGCCTGGTTCCACGTTTCAAATCGTTGACTAGAATGACAGCGTTTTGATTCATGACCTGCGCAGTGACAAATTAAGGTCGTATATAACGTCGTTGTCTCCCAAATCTCATCTCGTGAGGTATCAAAAACATAAAACGAGATTCACTTGCATGCCCTATTGGCACAAGAATCAGTGAATCATGTCCTCCAAGCGGCTAACCAAACTGCCCCGCGGGATAAGATAAAGATAACGCCACAATTCCCTCCGGCTGTACTGGAAAACAGGCGCACCATGTGTGAAAGAGTAAACGCTGTTAAGCAAAAGGCTGCCCGAACGAACAGATAAAAGCAAGGATGACTAACGACGATAAATCTTCATAAATGGAGAAAGCCTGAAGGCCCTCCTCCCTGGTCCACCTGTCATACATTCTAGGGGTCTCAGTCTCGGAGACAGCTGAAATAGAGAGGTCAGCACCTATCCTTATTCAAGACGAGCCAGTCACGGAAAAGGGATGTACCTACATCGCATCGGTGCCCTAGGCCACGACCAACAACGAGTCCGAAACGCCTACCGATGGCTACTCCTGGACTCAATCAGTTCGGCGCGACACCCAACGTGGTTGCCTACAGTCTATTCCAACCGCAATCTCCAGGAGATGTAGACGAAGGAGGCAACTACGACGGTGCCTACGTATCCCAAAACATCAGGTATCTTCTCCACCAGCGCAATGTCTCAAACACGGTCGTATCTGTGACTTGTAAACGTAATGATAGCAGACTTGGCTACAGACGTTTTCAACTGATTGAACACTCCTTTGACTCTGTAATGCAGCTGTTGAGTTAAGTTCACCGTCTACAATCTAATTCTGTATACTAAATCTCGGTCAGTGCGAGTCATTAGAAAATCGATATCTTGTATAACGCGAGTCAAAGTCATAGGGCTACAACGTCTCGCCTTGACTTCCGGTTTACTCATTTTGGTGACAAACAAGCGAAGCACGTGTTTGGAACGAGTTTAGAGTCACTGCGCCCGCTGGTATCCTGACTATCTGTGACGTAGGAATGATGTGTATGTTACGCAAAGACAGAGACAGGGAACCAGACTATCTGCGCAAGAGCCCGGCGGCGAGGGGTGGGTCCATTGCGGAAGGCCTAGCGCTATGAATAAGACTATTTAAGAAATATAGATGCACAAAACGGATAGACGACATATTTTACATTCATTTGGGCCATCACAATGACAAATATTTGTTACGACGGGACAACACGCTTTAAACAGAAAACTTACAGAGAATGATAAAGCTTGGTCTTTTTGTGATCCACAAGTGATACGAAAACATCCAACTGGTCTTATTTTACCTTTACCATGTGGTTTAATGAGGCATCCGTGTGTTGCACTCCATGCATGGCACATTTTGACAGCGGAATGGTTAAGTCGATCACTTGCTCACGCCATTTTTGTTATCGCGGAGGCACATGAAACTCTGTGACGTCACTCGCTGTTTGGAGAACTCGCGAAAACCAGGGTGCAGGGCCAAATTTAGAACGCTATTTTTGGCTTTCGAGTGTTTTGAAGACATTTTGACATTTTGAAGAGTATTTTGCCTTGTATATTCTCAAAATTCATCGCCTCCAAATATTTTAAGGTATACCATCCATAGCCATGTTTAGTGAAATGGTTCTCATAGTATTTAAAGTAAACCTCGAAAGAAATTGATTTATAGCTGCCTATGCTTCAACATGGAGCATGTGTGTTTGTTTGTCCCAAAAACTGAAGTCTCGAGGCACGATTGCGAGAACTGTATAGCCCTATTGCTTCAAACAAGACAATTGCAATCCTGTATATTTACTTGACCGCAAAGCTAATTGCCTTGGTAAGACAAGCAGCTAGTATCTGAGTGGAAATTGACATGCATCGTGATGAACAACAGCATGACCATAGTGAGTCGCTGGGCCAACGTTTCTGGCCTTAATGTATATAGCGATATTGCCAGAGCTGTGGAGCAAGTTATCTGGTACGTGTGTTTATTTACAAGTTTATGAGGGGGAGGCGGGGGGCGGGGGGTGGGGGCGTTGTGTGTTTCGTGTTGCTGTTTTTTGTCTCCACTACGTGTGTCAGCGTATTTTACAAGAATGTCGCGTCTCCACATACTGGATTTTTTTTTTTTTTTTTTTTTTTTTTTTATTAAATATATATTTATTTCAATATCAATGTGGATAATCCAAGTACATGCAAGTCATAATAAGTGGTATACATAGCAAACAAGCTTATGCAGAAATCAGCAAACATTTTACGGGCTCCCACTTCGTCTTTATACGTTTATATCGCGATGCTAAAATATCTTTTGAAAATTTCGTTACATGTTCTTCGATGTTATAATGATATCTTATAAATGAAAGAGCACCTTGACAGGAAATATTGGTGTTATAGCATTTACAAATGTATATATATCTCTTTACAATCAAAATAATATGATTACTCAGTAGCTTGTTATCAAAGGGTGCTAAATTTCCAAGTATGACGTTTGGTCCCGTTAAATCGACATTGAAATTACAAAGCGAGTCAAACACAATACTAAGCTCAGTCCATACAGCATTTACAACCGGACACTCCCAGAAGAGATGTAAGATTGTCTCAGGTTTATCCGCGCAAAAGGTACAAGAATCAGTGTCTAATATATTACATTTCTTAAGCCATAGTTTCGTTATCAGTGTTCTAGTCAGTATTAGATATTGGAAACTCCTCAATTTACTTTCTATTGAACATAGGTATGGCAGTTTATACATCTGCTTCCAGTTGATATTTGCCATGTTAAGATCTTGTTCCCACCTCTGTTCATTATTGCACGTGAATGGAATAGTCCGTACACGGTGTTGGTAAGCAAAAGAACATACTTTGGGAACTCTCATAATTGACTTTAGACATTCACAACCTTGTTTATTACTTTTAAACATTGAACCTGCTTGCAGTGGTACGCTTCTAATCAGTGTTTCGTAATCTAGGAAGTTCATAGACATATTAAAGTTCTTTTGAAATTGTGACCAAGTTAAGAATGAGCCATTGTCATCTAATAAGTCGTTAACATACATGACACCATGTTCGATAAATACCTGTTTACGCGAAACAATATTGGAAGATGTGATAAAACTAGAATTCCATAGTGGATATTCAGGTACGGTTTGCTTTGATAATACAAGTTTATGTTTATACCAGGCGTAAAACCCTTCTTTCCAAAATGGGTACATATACATACATATAATATCCAGTATGTACCACATACTGGATATTGGTCAAACCGGAGTTCTTTAGATTCAATTGAATTTAAACTGACTTGAATGTCATACGGCTGTAGTGATGCGGCAAAAGGTAAAACCTACGGAAACCCCCGACTATGTACGAGTGGGTTCGGGGTTGGTCGTGTCACGTGATTAGCAGCACGACAGGGGTTTCGGCGCGAAAGACAGACATTTATTGATTTGACTTTGACAGGACAAGTACAGAACGACTGATTAGACTGACAGGCATTGACTTCCTTTTAAACAGACGCCCATATCTTAAGACTAAGTCGCAATTTGTAGTTAGATTGGTTTAGGTAAAGAGATGATGTATAAGGTTTAGTTCACGTCGTCATATTTCGTCAACACCGTTCTACACTTGACAGTCTGATTCCACATTGGTAAGTCACTTTGATACCTTCAACATTCACGTATTTTTTTGTTTCATTTATAAAAACTGTAAAAATACTACACTGCAATAACAGAACCGCTTAACGTTATTACGCGCAACATCTGCAAATTAACGTGTCATCTTAGTTTTTTATGATACGCTGGTAACGAAAATTGAATTGACAGTGATCAGTCAAATTGTATGTGGCAGGGCACCAAATGTGCGTGTCGAATACTTTCATTTAACAACATACCTGATGTTGATGAAATAGCGCAAAATGAACCTCAAATCTAGATATGCAGATTCAGGCGCTTGAACAACAAGTATCTAATCCTTTTGAGCTGAATGAATACGATAACTCACCCCTATTCGACAGTGGCCCTGATGTCAATTTCTATCAAGAATACCAAGGTCCCATGACCAATTGTAACTATTATCTGGGGAATGACTTTGACAAAGAGTGTATATTACATGAACTTATTAGCGCAGCTCTCTCAGTGATGCATATGGCATTATCATATTTCAAAGGTTACCTCAGCTGTCTAGCTCACAACTTCACTGTATGCGCGCTCACTGAGACCTGGTTTAATGACATTTTTTTTTTGGGGGGGGGGGAGGGAGTTGTGTGTGTGCGTAACAATATCGCATTTTTATTATCACGTACAAGCGTTCGACTCACTGCCCTTTAAAACCTCAATGGTTGCAAAGTGCTTCGACAACCCGCATGCAATAACCAGGGTATTAGGGCGGTTATCCCTCTCGTGCATTAATCATCAAGGGGACATGTCCCCGGCAAGTGGGTGTGGCTCTGACAAGTCAGAGGCAAAGCGCAATAGCCGTGTTGTAGCGTGAAATGAAAGAAACCGCCCCATCGATTTCCTGCAGCCGCCTTTTCCCCCGTCGCAACGCATGTGTATTTTTCTCGTAAAAAAGATAATGATGAAAGCTATATTTGGCTGCGGCTTTGGCGACTTCTTAGCGGAAGAATGATCTTATGAAAAGAAACGCCAGATAAATAGAAGATTGGGGTTTTGAGTGGTCTGTTATTCGTCAGTATTTCCAAGAGATGCGGCCTTACCACGCAAAGTTTGCATTGCGCCATGTGTTCATGGCTAACAGTGCACATCATAGCACAAACAACTATTTTCCTTCTTTATCGATGAAAGAAAAGGCACATGGCCTCAGGCTATGTGGATTTAGTGGATAATAACCCACGGTATGACACTAGATCTGGTTATGAAAGGAATCTAAATGTTATGATCTAAGCGCCGCAATAACTGGATGAGACTAACTGTCGGAAATATCGCTTCATATAATCCTTTCATAGCATTTCATTTTCTTTATTTGTTAAAATTGTATTATTCCTAACAAGTGTGTGCTTAAATTCTTAAATTTGAAACATGTTAATAAGAAACTGTTTATAAGTCACAATCTGATGAACCGTGGATACTCGTGTTGCATACAACATATGTGCGGAAGGGTTCCTACCCTGCTTAAAGACGCAGTGTATAGTCACAAATTGATGAACGGTTGATACTCGTGTTACAAGTCCGACGGTGCATTTCAGCAATCAATCTAACTGTGCTAATGTTTAACACATTATCAGCAGTCAAAACACGATGTCCTCATTATTTCCAAGCAGCATTCTCACGCCGCAATAACGCTCTGGTGGACTCGAGAATCAATAACGTATCCAAGGCGGTACATGATATGATCAGTATTTAGACAAAAATATGTCTTCAATACTCCCAAACAACAGTCTCACGCCGTAATAACCATGTGCTTCATGAACTCAAGAATCAATCAATTATCCAAGGCTTTATATGATATGATCAGTAGTTTAGACAAAGATATGTCGTCATCATGTTGCCGTGTAGCAACTCTGCGGGACTGACTCAAGAATCAATAATTTGTCCAAGGCAGTACGCGCATCGCCTTCTCCAGAAAAAGCAATGTCTAATTTTTTCTCGTTATGGACTAGTTTGCGCGTGACTATCCACATCTAGGCTTTGCGAACTGGGATTCAGCACGCCATTAACGACGTAACAAAATCCAGTTTTCACGGCTTTGCACGCAATGCACAATCTTGTATTAGGGCGCGTTCGATTTACCTGAAACCGACGGGAAACCGAAACCGTTTTTGAAACCGGTTTCCAAGGTTTGCCCACCTAGAGGCGAAAGCAGAATTTCATTGGCTTACAGTTTCAGCATGTATTTAGGCAAATGTCAGGGAGGATTCAGGGGGGGGGGGGGGCGACTCGGCCCCGTCCCCCCATTTTAGGGCCGAAAGTTATACCGTTTAGCATATAAAAACCGAAATCGCCCCCCCCCACTATCCAGCATATCTGGATCCAACCCTGAACCCCCCCCCCCATCCAGATTTTCTGGATCCGCCCCTGGTGGCCATATGCTTATGAAGTTGTCTCAGTAGAAATAACCGCCTGTTTTTTTTCTATCCAAGATTGAACTGTCTGTGACTAAATTAGTCTCATACTTTTGTCCAGAAATCTCTATTCAATACAATTATGTTTATCTACGGTGTATGTGTTGATTGAGCTGACCGTTGCGCGGAACCGAAACCGTCAAACCTGCTCTCTCGATAACTTTGGTCGTCCTCGCAGGGTTCTCGTGTTGAACTATGACCGATATGTGCCTAACGAATGCTGTACCGTCTCACAATATGTGAGCAGAGTGTACTTGTACCAGAACACGTCCAGTAGCCAACAGTTGAAGCACATATTGACCTCCACAATTCGATGGTTTGTCAATAACATGCGTTGATGTTTAGGTTCATAACGGTGTGTTGACCTCCAAGCACATATTGACCTCCACAATTCGATGGTTTGTCAATAACATGCGTTGATGTTTAGGTTCATAACGGTGTGTTGACCTCCATGATGTTCCAGCCTGTGCCAGCCTGAACCGTTTGCATCAACTGCCCTTTCTGCACCGGCCACCTGAGAGCCTAATGGCACTTGGTTCGGTGGCTCGTACTCCAATGTGGCCATGTCCGTGTGGTCGCAGGATAAAGATTTTATGTCGTTCTTTGCAAAGAGTAAGGGGTTACCCACGGGGACATGGCTCCACACTCCCATCCTTCTCCCATTGACCCGATATGACCAAATATGGTTAAAGTGTCCTGAATATACAACTGAATAACCAATTGATCTTTCTGCTCCGGAGCGATACCGCTTTCGGACAGAAACATCCGTTCTGGCAGAGATACACACACGTCGCTCTGGAAACACTATCGAAAGAGTGATCAACAGGAAATAAATGAGCCATGTATCCAGGGTTAACACTCCCCTGATTTGCCCTTAACCTTGGCTCTCAATGTGCCTGGGATTGATAGATGATTAGATGACACCGGAAGCCGTTGATCTGTAACAACTATTATGCGCCCAGCCATCACACTGAAGGTGGATTCGGCCCTAGCGGACACCCTGATTGCCTACATAAGATAATGCATTTCAAAGCAATAGACTGCAAATCCAGTAGGAGTAGCAATTGTATATTCTTTAATTTTCCCATTTTTCGTTGCCAATCCTGGGTATGTGTTGGCACTGTGTGTGTTGGCATCCGTCCGTCTGCGAAAAGACGAAAGATTAGCAGATTTTATCGACCCAATCCTGGGTGTCAGAAGCAATAAATGTATAACTAAATATCATTTAAATGGCCTATGATTAAATACAGTCTTGGTATTATTAATTGTCGATAGGAGTCGACAATGAGGCCCAAAATCGGGACGCCGCCCACGTGGGCGGTTGGGTTCATTTGGAGGCTTGATGAAGTGTTGCTGTGACCGTATGGCTCTCCCACTGGAGGGCGCTGGCGTCCACGACATACGTTATGGTTTGATCGATGGGTTTAAATTGTCGCGTGAGGGCGCTCAACAAGCTAGAGACGTCGTTGGTCCCCGCACTTCACCGCTAAAGTGTTCTGTGCTTTGTAGAAAAAAAGGGACTAGACGAACAGGGGAGAAAACGGGGGGAAAGGCAGTGTCGTTATTTTGTCTACGAAGACAATTAAAGCTATAACCACAATTCTTTTGTGCGTGACGTCATGTGTCATTGTTCTGCGCCATATAACTATGGCAACGATTGTATATTTTAAAGGGCCGAAGGGCGGTCTGGGTCAGATTACAGAATGTTAGTGGTCTTCAGATCTAATGCTATTGTACCGGTTAAATCGACCATCAACTCGTAATAATATATATCATGCGGTGCTTGAAATCTAATTTCTCAAACCTGAGCTCCGAGTGGTGCCCACTCCCTCTTGTGGGATGCTAGCTCCTTCCAAGAATTTGAATCGATGCCGAAAGCCTTCATGTCACGTCTGCAACCATCCTTAAATCTGAGCTTTGCCGGTCCAGATGGCCTTTTGCCCGCGGAAAGTTCGCCGTAGAGCACATCCTTTGAATTGAATTGCGTGCATCTTGCATACTACGAACGTTCTCAAGCCATCGGGGCACTGAGCGAGCATGTTTGGCAGGCTGGCCCTATCTAACACTTCAGCATTTGCTACCTGGTTTTGCCAAGATATGCCTAAAATATAGTGAGTAATAACCAAGACCTATCTATAGGCATATTCAGTCATAAGCTCAAATGCCGCGAAGCAAATCGTATTATTATTCTACAACAAAAGCTGTAAATCCATCGCCGTTCGCAGACGGACGGATGCCAACCATATCACGTGATATTGTTTCATCAGCTGATCATCTTACTTTCCTCTCGAGGAGGTGTCAGAGAGTGCGATGGCAATACTGATTACCGCACATGGCCGCCAGCATAAGTCATGGCTGGAGTTATTGGTCACACAGTCATATTTACTCACGCAAATATTGGATTAGCGGCAATCTATTTCTCCGAGATCATATTTCATCCCGAAAGAGGAACAACATTAGTCGTTCGGAAAACATTGCCGATGACATAAGTGGGAGGCAACAGGCTCGTGCTGTGCGTAGTCATTGTAGGTCAGAAGTAGAGACGGATCCCAGCTGTCAGATTAACAAACAAGGAAAAAAGGTAAGTCCTCAGGGCACCTCTCCCGCCATACCCAATTCTAACGCCCGACACGACACCCAATGGCACACAGGCCGATATTGTTGCCTCTCCAAGTCGGCATAAATAGACTGTGTAACACGCATCGCCACCTTCGTTGTCCTGGCTCAGAACACGATCGCTTAAGGAATTCCAAATTCAATATAGTCCCTCGGGATATATAACTGAAAGCTCCCCTCCAACCCTCACCCGCCACCCCCATCACCCCACTCACCCCGCTTCCGGCACTACTTTGCACCGCCCATCGGACGGTTTTAAGTTCATGAACTGGATGTAGGGCACATTCACGAGGACAAACTGTGACCTTTTATACCAATTTAGGTGGAAGAAGGCGCATTGCAATTTTCTCCAGCACCGTTCTTGCTTGACTGCCCCCCCCCCCCCCGACGCCCCTCAAGTCCTAACCCCAAAGCCCCAACTGTCACTTGCCGCGGTGGCATGTCGATATTGTCGATCGCCACCACATGTTGAACTGTTGAAGCATGCCTGAAAAAAAACACATTGCAAGCATATTTAAACCATACGTTGCAACTGAATTCCAATCCCCCTTACTCATGAAACATCAACGATTGACACATGCCAGATATATCCGTGATATATATATAGATCAAGGCTGCAGACTTTTAGCGGTCCCTACGATATCATATTAACCAGATTCTTTGTAATACCAAGCATTGTAGGCGGATTATCAATTAAGGTGCTAAGGGAAGCCTTGCGGGCTGGATGGCCCATTAAACGTCCCCTTCAACAGCTCCAGCTTAAAAGTTAACTGACTTCCAAGCAGCTCTACACATGAAACATCAAGGATTGATACATGATATATATATATATAAATATATATCAAGGCTGCTTACTTTTAGCGGTCCCCACGATATCATATTAACCCAGGTAGCTGGCCAGTCATGACGCAGCAAACTGAGACATTGGTCATATAATGCGCGGTTAAGTAGGTTGTTACAGTTAACACTGTTTATTCGCAAGAAATTTGCACTCATTACGGCGCTTTGGTATCAGACACGTCTTTGTAATATCAAGCTTTGTAGGCGGATTATCACTTATAATAATAATAATGAGTTTGTTGTGCACTGTAGGCTCACAGCCTCAAAGTACAAATATATGTATGTACAAATAACATCAAGTAAATAAGGTAACATTTTAAAACAGTTTTTCCCTTAATTTGTACGCATCGCGGGGAAATAACACGATGTTATATAGGGTGGGGGTATCTATTGACATCAAAAAGGTAAATTCCCAACGCAAGTTCTGCTTCTGGTCTGTGACTTCAGGTAGGTATTTTTTTCGTGACGCTTGATACAAAGGGCAAAAACAGATTAGGTGTATCTCATTTTCTATAACACCTTCACCATTATTTTTACAATACATGCACAGTCTTTCTTCCCTTGGGATTCCTAAATGTTCTTTCTCTATGTTTAGTTGGTGTGTGGACATCGAAATTGTCACGATTATTACCTAAGGTGCCTGCGGCAGGAGGGCCCATTAAAAGTTCCCTTCAACTGCTCCAGTGTTAAAGTTGAAAGGACCATAAAAAGCTTGGATTATCCATGCGCAGTTTTGCCCCTATTGGGCGATCAGTGCGCGTCATACTCACGTCAACGAGATCTTGTGTGACCTTCCACCTCATGAGTCAGATTGAACTGCGTGTTCGCGATCAATAATTTTGTATAATTTGACCATTATTGGATTCATAATGCCATTTAAAACAATATGTGTTCAAATAATTACACTTGCAGACCGATAGTGGGTGTTGGGAATCTATGCACACGACCCAGACCCCCCTGATCCCGTATCAACGACAAGCAGAGAAATGCGCTGTGGTCCGGAGGTGACAATTCTCGCCAAATCGCGCGGAGGAGCGAGATTCACTTACAGACCCAAAAGACGTATGCGTAATTGATATTCACTGATTATGATGCACTTATTATATTAAGCATTTTTTGGTCTTTGTATCTAATCCTTGTAAAGTCTGGCGGGTTCGCACGCCACTACCGTCCCAATATGATCATTTAAACCGGTTTCGGCAGGTGCAGATGCTACCTCGGCATCTTGTCGTCGTCAACACTAGTCATGTACCGATAGAGCCTGTCCATATAAGTCAACCGACCTTTCAGGTGCTGAGAGATTCCCACACTCCAGCATTAAATAGTACAACGTTCATTGTGGATCAATGAAATCCTGCAACTATGCAAACGCCTGTGTATGCAGAAGCAATAATCGTTTTTGCGTTTGTTTTTATCGCCAAATTATTAAGATAGGTACATAACAATATATCACAAGGATAAAGGGGATACACCTAGATGTCGAGAACGCCGATTATATCGAGTAATAGACATATATCTGTTGCATAGTATGCCTGAAATTAAACTAATATAATTAGGACTATGGGGACTATATCAGGGGACCAGTTTGGCGTGATTAGAGGAGATGATTAAGTGAGCGTGGAGCGTATGTGGGGAGAGGTAGGGGACGGGGTATTATATTTGCTTCATGGGGGGTCGTGCGGTATTACTGAAGCAATTTTAATAATTTTGCAAATTCTCATTTAATTCACAAAACACTCTTCTCACACCAATTACGTCTAAAAACAGATACGATATCATCGATAAGCGCAAAGCAGCCAATAGAAGTCAGTAAACCCCTAACAGTCATCAATGGTGACACAAACTGCAGATATCTAGTGATCAAAAGGATACATACTATATCATACACATAATGGCTATGCATTTCAAAATCAGACCACACTTATGTGCATAACTCGCTGACACTGGCCATTACAGGCCCATGTTTAATGCACTAAATATAAGATGACCACTATTTGACCCCGCCCCCCCCCCCCCTCCCGTACCAAACAGTCTTTTTTTCCAAAGCCGGGAGTGCTTACAGATATTTCAATTCGACACGTCCCAGTGCAAGGCGAAGCCGCACGTTTTTTTTCTTTTCTTGTTTTCTCTGCCGGCCCGTTCGCACCATATTTTGCTTTGGACTCAGTTCTTACTGGTTGTGGTAATAGAACGACAAGCCAGGCCCTACACTACACACATCCATTTCCTTCATGTAAACAACACAGTGTCAGGCCATCTGGGGAGAACAGCTGTCTTCTGGCATTATTACCTCAATAGCTGACCATAGATTGCTTGGAAGTTGTGATTGTTTTGCCGCTTCGAATCGTGTAGATTCATTAGCGCCACCATACGGTGGTATTTGAGTTTGCCCCATCAATCACCAAACATCAAAAATAACGTGATTTTTATGGCAAACATTGCTTTACTTAATGATTGCAATTCAATAGAATTTATGAGTGGCATCGAAGATTTTAATACGTTTTTAACCACCTTATATATTACCTCCAGAGTTAATTTATAACACCAGTCCAGACACCATCAGATGCGGCAGACCGTGCATCACGGACGGCATGTAATCACCGGTGAATCGATCTCAGTGTCCATTATGTCCCAAATGCCATACAAAAATCGTTAATGTTGTGCATGTCGTTTTTTTTCTCCTTTATGTTGCCATTTGTGTTAACCCATTCTAAAACAATAAATAATAAATATATGATCCGCCACTGCGATGTCCCGGTTGAGGTCATTCCATTAACACTTCAGGCCCGTTGAAAGTAATCAAAAATTCACAAGATCGCCCTTTAAACGTGCATTTTCTGAACGATTCCGGCCCAATAAAAGGTCTTAATTTGACAGTAAATGCATCATTTGTACTCCATCATTTGCCTTTTTTTCCGCAGATGCAGACGCTAACGCAATCTGTAGACGCGATGGTTAAGCTCATTTGGGATGAGTGGGAAACGAGCGCCCTCTGCCGGTGGGAGAGGGCTGCACCCATTGCATCAATCTACACAATGCCTAAACAATGAGTATGAACGATCGCTATTAAGGTAACACAAAAAAATAGCATGGAGTGTGTTCTATTGCTTTTTAATATATGTGTGTGGGTGGGGGAGGGGGGGGGGGGTGGGGCGGGGCTAGGAATGGGTTATAATTTCTAAATATAATAATACGACAGGTGTTGACCATGGTGGGAAGGAATGTTCCATAATTAACAGCCTCCCCGGCCCCAACCATCCCCCTCCCCCTATCGCCTCTCTTGAATCCTGGCCTTGCTAATATGCTATATTGGGTGAGCTGGGCCTGGACATTTCTTTTTTAATGCACCGGCGGCACAATCAGTAGCCACGACCTCTGAAAGAACTGCCTTTATACTCATAAATTATTGTCACTATGTGTTTAAAGCACCAGTAGTCTAATTAGGAGCCACAAGCTCTGCCCACGGAAATGCCAGAAATGGAAGACCTAATAGGTTTAGCCCAATATAGACAATGAGCTGGGCCGGAAATGCCCCATATATACGTAAAGCGCGCCACCTGATTGGAGGCACCTGAACCGTGACGGGTGGAGCAGCATTTCCGCCCGGTGAGCAAATAATTGAATTCATAGGTATCAATCACAACATTTAACTGAATATATATATTTAAACCAAGCTGACGAACCGACGCTAAGGTACTCAGTCACTCAGGAAGGAATCGCCCATACTTCAAAAATACAACAGTATCTACCTTCCATGAATGGGTGATTTTGACCAGCAAGGGACAGCATTGGGTTATACGGCATTACGGAAATCGGGAAATGTTGTGCTGTGTGGCGAATTAAAGCTGTCTCTTTTTGTCCCAAGGGCTTGGGGCCTACAGTTGGAACTACACATTATTATAAATATTAATTCGGGAAAGAAATGACAAGATGTGCACATCCCCCATTTGGTCATCCGTCAAAGTACATAATTTATATTCACGACGACTGTCTACTCTCAATCGGGCGTATAAACGAAGGTCTTACCAACCCACACAGCAGTCTCTTCTCGATAAGTGGCTTCTCTAAAGTTCTAAATAAAATCAAGTTCCCTCGATGAAATATTTCAGAATGCAAATCTAAGAAAAACAAGCCAATGCAAATCTATGAAAAACAAGAAACGTCATTGAATGTATGGAGATTGTCTTTTACCCCTGGGAACAATAATTCTTCACACATTATTTGTTGTCGTTTTTTCTATCGCTCCCAGGCGCCCAGTGCGCCTATATATTGGGAAAAAGCTTCTACCAAAATCATTATCATTATTCCTAATACTTTCCTTTCTGAGGTCTAGCAAAATCCATTCAATCTCAGTTATGGTAATTCCTTTCATGAAGTCTACTGTAGAGTATCAAAACTGTTTATTTTGTCAAAAAACACAGGCCCTGCACTGATACACGCTGTGGTGTCAATAGTGTTTTATACACTATAATGTTGTCAAGTTGTACAGCGGTTCAATCTGAAAGAGAGAGAAAATATACCCTCTCGTTACTGACATATCTCTTGTTAAACCAATTAACAAACTTAACATCTCAAGCATGAATATGTCAACAAAAATTAATGTCTGTCATAATACAACATGACTGGCTACCGGCGCAATAATAGCGTGAACCTTCAGTCTTCAAATTACATGACAAAACACTTAATTTAGCCGTAGTTACTTACAAGGTAAACAAAAGGCCCGTCCCTGTAATCCACTATAAATGTAAACTGGAGTATTACTTAAAAGAAGAGAAAACAAACTTACATAGCTGGGGCGTCTTGTTAAACAATGAAACGTCGTATCAACAGATCAACTAGAAAACACACAGAGCAAACTTCGGCTCGACACGCAGACCCCTGGTGGCCGTCCGGTATAAATTATAACCGATAAGTGCAAAGAAGTTAGCCGATAAGTCTGTGCGCTACATTACCGGCCCCTAAAATGCCTACATAACATTTTACCCCAAAAAAAGCGAACAGATTCTCTTTACAGTTCAAACGCATAATTCTATGTTCCTAGAAATCACGGAGCGACAACACAAAAAACATAATCAATCACACAGTCAAATGTTCGTGAACTCAATCACTAGTCGACGCCTTCCAAGAGGCAGATCTTGTCCGTTGGCCGGTGAAGTACGGTTGCCTGCGTCTTCACTTGTGCAGATCTCCCAAGTCCCTCTTTCCCTTTGAAGACCTCAGTGACCAGTCCGAGCGGCCACTGATGACGAGGTGTGCTCTCGTATCTGTTAAGCACCAGGTCACCAGGCTGTAGGTTCCTGCGAAGGTTACAACCATTTCTGGCGTCGTTGGAGCGACGGTAAGTATTCCTTCACCCACCGCTGCCAGAAGACGTCCGCCAGGTACTGGACGTGGCGCCATCGCCGGCGGTAAACATCCTGCAGAACGAAGACTCCGGGCGGGAGAGATGGCCCAGAGCGAAGCAGTAGAATGTGGTTCGGCGTCAGTGGAGCCGCGTCCCGCGGGTCGTCCGACAACTTGGTTACGGGGCGGCCGTTGATGATGTTTTCGACAATACACATGAAGGTGACTAACCCTTCATCGTCCAGCGGCTGTTGTTGAAGCACTCCACTGAGGACTGAGCACACCGTACTGATCTGGCGCTCCCACGCTCCACCCATGTGGGAAGCCGCCGGGGGATTGAAGATCCACCGGATTTCCTTCTGGCGAAGCACACTGTGGATTTTTTCTTGGTTCCACTCTTGAATAGCTCGTTTTAACTCCCTGTCGGCTCCGACAAAGTTAGTGCCATTGTCGGAGCGGATCTCGATTGGGTTTCCGCGGCGACTGATGAATCGCTGAAGAGCGTTTATAAAGGATTCAGTCTCCAGCGACTGACACACTTCAATGTGTACAGCCCTTGTGGCCAGGCACGTAAAAAGGCAACCATACCTTTTCAGTTGAGATCTGGCTCTCTTAACCAGATAAGGACCAAAAAAATTCACCCCAACCACGGTGAAAGGGCTGAGGCCTGGAGTGACACGGTCCATTGGCAAGTCTGCCAACCGTTGCGATTCTGGAGCCGCCTTCATCTTGCGACACGGGATGCATCGGTAGACTACCCGCTTCACCGCAGAGCGTCCCCGGACGATCCAGTACCGCTGCCGTATTTCGGCGAGGGTACGTTCTACCCCGCAATGTCCGAAAGAAACGTGGTAGTGTTCGACGATCAATCCGACAACTGGGTGAGAATAAGGTAGAATGCGAGGGTGTTTCGCTTCGTCGCTGATAGACGAATTGTCCAAACGTCCACCTATGCAGATCAAGCCGTCCATCAGCACTGGACACAGTGCTCGAATTCCACTGGTCTTCAGATCGGCAGAAACGAAGGCCGTCCTCTGAATATAGCGAACTATCTCTCTTTCCGACGCGATCAACTCGAACACTGTGAGCGCTCCCCGGGCGCAATTCAAGCGTGGCGACTCTGATCTAAGGCACAAGTAGTGCCTGAAACGCGGGATCCAAGCTACGGCTTTCTTGAGCCTGTACCACGTCGAATGTTTCTGCAAGAGAGTCTCAATGACGTCATGCTTGCCGTCAGTTATGGTCGCGTAAACTTGTGTCTCCTTTTTTACTTCAAGATCATTGTCTGATACTCGAGAGAAGTCTGGCTGCGAAGGCCAGAAGCTGTCTTTCTGCCACAGGAACTCTGGTCCTTGTATCCAGCGCTCGCTGGTGACGAACTCCTGCGCAGACAGTCCACGCGACAGATCATCAGCCGGATTTGATCTAGTATCCACGTGTCTCCACTGAGTTGGATTTGAATGCTCCCGGATCTTAGCAACACGGTTTGCAACAAATGTCTGGTATCTCTTTTCTTCATTCTTGACGTAGTGCAATACAATCATGCTGTCGCTCCAGAAAACCGATTCCAGCAAAGTTATTTGCATTTCCCTGCGAACAGCACATTCAAGTTTCACGGCGATAACGGCAGCTGTTAGTTCCAGGCGCGGAATGGTGAGTGGCTTCAAGGGTGCCAATCTGGCTTTGGACATCAGCAGGGCGCAATGAACACGATCTGTGGCGTCCACCACCATCAGATACGAAACGGCGCCAGAACCTTTCTCTGATGCGTCACAAAAATGATGTAGCTGTGCCGTGGTCGCAATATCGCTGTCAACCGTTGGTCTGATGCAACGCGGGATGGACCAACCGCGGAGGGTAGGCAATTGATCCAACCACCGGCCCCATTGCCTGGCGATGACTTCCGGCATAGGATCATCCCAGCCAGATTTTATTCTGCATAAATGCTAGAACAGCATTTTTGCCAACATTACGTATGGGCCGACGTAACCCAGAGGGTCATACACTGAGCTGAGTTCACTCAGCAGACCTCTACGAGTGCAGGGTTTGTTCTTCACTTTGACGTCGTACCCGAAGGTGTCCTTTTCTACCTCCCAGAGTACTCCAAGTGCTCGCTCAGTAGGTAAAGCCTCGCGATCTAGGTCTAAAGATTTGGTCTCCTTGGCCCATTCCGTCTTGGGAACCGACCCCAACACCTCCCGTGAGTTGCTGACCCACTTGTTAAGTCGGAAACCGCCCTTTGCCAGCGACTCTCGCAGTTCTCTTACAAGAGTAGTCGCCATTGCCACAGTTGGCACTGCCTTCAGGCAGTCATCGACGTAGAAATTCTTATCTATGGTCGAAACAGTCTCGACACTGTATTCCAGATCATGTTCGGACGCCGTACGCTTGAGCGCGACATTGGCGCAGCTCGGACTCCATACCCCGCCGAACAGATGAGAGGTCATTCGGTACACCTGGGTGGGTTTCGCTGGGTCGTCATTCTCCCACCACAAGAACCGGAGTGCATCACGATCAGCTTCGTTAACAAGGACCTGGTGGAACATTCCTTCGACATCGGCCATGAAGGCGATGGGGTCTTCTCTAAAGCGTATCAACATTCCTAGAAGCTTGTTGGTTAAGTCAGGTCCTTGATGCACGTTGTCATTAAGAGAAGTGCCACGATGTTGTGCGGCGCAATCGAAAACTATGCGTACCTTGTCCGGCTTCCTAGGATGAATCACTGGATGATGCGGCAAATACCACACATAACCATCGTGGCGGTCTAGCTGATCGCGTGGGACTTCTTCGGCGTGCTTCTTGTCTAGTAGTTCCGTAACTCCCGCAATGTACTTGTCCCTGAGTGCATCATTCTTGCTTAGCCTTTTTCCAAGCAGACGAAGTCTGTTCTGCCATAGGCCTGTTGTCCGGCAGACCCGGTGGGCGACGCTTGAAAGGGATGTCGAGGCTGAAGTGATGTCCCTGGCGACGGAGAGATTGTTTCCACATTTGAATAACCTTCCGGTCGTTCAGCGACATCTCAACGTCGTCTCTGCCAGGGTCATCTAGTTGCCAAAACCTTTCGACTTGGCGCTGGAGGGTGTTGTCGGTGACGGTGAAGTGCGCTGAGACACGCTTGGCTGGACCAACACCTAGCGGTCTATTTAAGGTCCAACCGAGAACGGTGCGGACAGCGTAGGGCGTACCAGCCTCACCTTCTCTGATCTCCATCGGGATCAATAACGCTGGATTGTCTTGGCCGATCAGAAGGTGCACCTCCTGGTTCGGGATGTTTGGCAACACGATATCTCGGAGGTGAGACCAGTTGGCTAGGTTCGCACCCTTAGTGTCGTCTGCGCAGACGTGGAGTTTAGGCATAGTCAATACGTTTATAAGGGGAACGAGAACCTCACCCTCCATATCTGCGACCTCAAGGTGAACAACGTAAGTGTCTATGGCCGCGTCGGGATTGTCGAGCGTCGTGAGTCTCACTGTATTTGTTAGCCCTTGTGCTTCGAGCTCATTCATGAGAGATTCGGAGCAAAAGGTCTGCGTAGACCCGGAGTCCAGCAGGGCGTACGTTGGCTTAAAGGTCGAAGTTCCATGCGCGCGAACCATACCTGAGACAATGGGGAGTGCGACATCGCAGACGCCCACCCCAGTAAGGCCACAAGTCGCGTTCTGGGGAGTTGCTATGGCTCTTGACTGCCTAGGCATGGTGTTGTCTGGTGTGCTGTTCTGGCTATAAGTGCCACCTGACGTGTTGTCATAGGTGCGTGTCGGAAGATGCAAGAACTTTGTATGTTTGCGCCCACATTCCGGCACGGTGCACACACTGTTCTTCTGGCATTCGCTTGTTCGATGATCACCCTGTAAACAGTTGACACAGAGTCGCTTACTTTGTGCAAAGTCTAGACGTTCGCCAACCCTAAGCGACTTGAACTCATTGCAACCGAAGAGATTGTGGTTTCCACCACAGTAGTAACATGGCTCGATCGAAGCCTGAGTCTGTGGCGCTGACATTAATCTGGTAGCGCCTTGAGAATTCTCCACGGCGGGTCTTTTTGGTGTCGTTTGCTTGTTCTGAAGCTGTGTTTATGTAATCAATAATGTCATTGATGGTTGGAGGCCTGCCTCGATCGGTCTTTATCTGATAGGCCTTCCTCGCCCAACCCTTGCGTACATCGACTGGGAGCTTCTCAGCGATCAACAGTAAGCTCCTGCTGTTATCCAGCTGTTCCAATGTGTCCATACTGTACAGTGTCTCACGACAGACACACAGCTCATCAACGTATTCCTGCAAGGCCTTGCTGTTCTTTACTTCAGGGCGGTTGACCAACGTCTCGATCCAAGCCTCAGTGATGCGATATGTATCTCCAAAGCGAGTGGCCAACAGTTCCCTGGCACGTGGGTAACCGGTGGATGGCTCCATGACGGTGCAGCATTGTATTATCCGTTTTGCAGGTCATACGCAGTACTGGAGTAGCCTAGAGAGCTTCGCCTCATCGCGAACTGTGTCCTTGTTGACCACTGTGTCAAACGTACGAATGAGTGCCCAATACTTAAGTGGATCCCCATCAAATGTCATCATTTCAGTTTTCGGTAGCTGAAGCGTCTCCACTAGCGACTGCTGTTGCAGCTTGCTTTCATTTAAGATCTCCATCAGAAGGTTTTGGAATCCTTGTCGATCTGCTGATTCGCCACTGGAGTAACGTGATGACATGTGTGTGTGGTCGCTGACTGTTGGCAGAACAGGAGTGTCAGGTAGTACTTGTGACTTAGGTGTTGAGTGGAACTCTGGTGAGTGATGGCTTTGAGAAAACCTGACCAATGGAGGCTTGGCAGATGGCATGGAATCCTCTGCAACTCGTATATATCATTTCATGACCCTCCGCACTTGCAAGTTTTCCTTGTAACTCCAGCTTTCTCATCCTCTGATGCAAGTTCAGCTCTTCCTGTTCCAGAGCCTGTTTTTCAGCCAGAATGCTAGCTTCTGCTTGCAACGATGCTTTCTCAGCTGAAGCCTTCAGTCTGGCACTCACCACAGAGCTTGATCGAGATGAGTGACTGAGCGCATCAGAGCGTCTGGACCGATTACTGATACAGCTTGCTGAACCATCAGGTGACACTGCAGTATCACCATGGGGTGACAGTACTGTCAGTAATCCAGGATAATGCCCTTTGGTGCATCCAGCTTGCATCAGCAAGAACCTGGTCCTTATAATCTTGTGACCGCATAATATCCTCAGATGATGTCAATAAGGCATGATATTCTGCATGAATATCCGAGAAATTGGATACAGCCTTGTTCAACTGTTGCAACTTAATCTTGACATGCGTAACTTCTTGTGACAGTGTAGAGCTCATGCAGTCCCGAATGGCATTGAGAGACAGAGTAACCTTAGCCTTTGCACGACTACGCCTGCTCTTCAATTGAGTTAATACATCAAGCAGCATGCTGTTTGTTTGTCGCTGCATGTCCTCAATACGCGTGCTAATGTCCTTGGTTGTCATGATGCAAGGGTTGTGGCCCCTTTATTGAACTTAATGTAGAGTATCAAAACTGTTTATTTGTCAAAAAACACATGCCCTGCACTGATACACGCTGTGGTGTCAATAGTGTTTTATACACTATAATGTTGTCAAATTGTACAGCGGTTCAATCTGAAAGAGAGAGAAAATATACCTTCTCGTTACTGACTAACATATCTCTTGTTAAACCAATTAACAAACTTAACATCTCAAGCATGAATATATCAACAAAAATGAATGTCTGTCATAATACAACATGACTGGCTACCGGCGCAATAATATCGTGAACCTTCAGCCTTCAAATTACATGACAAAACACTTAATTTAGCCGTAGTTACTTACAAGGTAAACAAAAGGCCCGTCCCTGTAATCCACTATAAATGTAAACTGGAGTATTACTTAAAACAAGAGAAAACAAACTTACAAAGCTGGGCGTCTTGTTAAACAATGAAACGTCGTATCAACAGATCAGCTAGAAAACACACAGAGCAAACTTCCGCTCGACACGCAGACCCCTGGTGGCCGTCCGGTATAAATTATAACCGTGCAAAGAAGTTAGCCGATAAGTCTGTGCGCTACAGTCTACAAAGGGTAACTCACTACATCTCGTGCAATATAAAATTTTCATGCGAAACTACGCCTATAATTTAGTCAAAAGTGGAATAATCGAACACGATTGTGTCTACGGTAGAAAGTGTCACCAGAATTTAGTTCGCCGAGTCTAAAAGATGGTCAGAAAGGAGATACACAGAAATGCTCTGCGCCGCGGTAACGCCCGTTTATATCGCATACGACTACATGTATAGTATAGGGGTCTGGAAGGGGAGTCCAGTGTCGATTAAAATAACTATCGATGTCGAATGTCGATTTTTTACGGCGTTCTGTGTCGCTTTTGGGCTAAGTTCAGTGTCGTTTTTTGTCTAAGATGCCACTGTCAGTGTCGACATCGCGTTTTCAGATCCTCAGTGTCGGAATTTGGGGGTTAATGTCGATTTTTCAAATATGCCTGTGTCAGGCTGGTCAACCTTTGATCACACATATATATCAACATGTTATTTAATATGACAGGATCGCAAATATGTTTACCTGTATATTGGCCGCGGCATACAAATACGCACAATTCTACGTGCAAATGTGTAAGGTTATGTAAGAATAGGACAGTTACTGCCATGACGACCCACTGAAGGTTATGTGCACCTTGTAATCACCCGCCGATGGCCTCATATGGCAGTATTAATGTAGGCCCTTTCGTCTGAAAGAAGAAATATGACTTTTTTACGACCGGGGTGCAGGGGATCAGCCAATGCTTTTAGCCTTCTCTCCTTGAAAAGAGTCCACGCCTCAGACGGCCCCCTGGACCCCCCCCCCCCGCCCCACTGGATCCGCCTCTGAATATCTGAGTGGATAAATATAGAGGTCAAAACAAGGCCATAACCGCCCTGCGGAGGAGTGAGGAGTGTATTATTGAACACTGATTACTATGCGCTGATTATTATGCACTTATTATTATGCACTGATTATTATGCACTTATTATTATGCACTGATTATTATGCACTGATTATTAGGCACATGATTATTATGCACTGATTATTATGCACTGACTATTATGCACTGACTATTATGCACTTATTATTATACACTGATTATTATGCACTGATTATTATGCTTTGATTATTATGCGCTGATTATTATGCACTGATTGTTATGCACTTATTATTATGCACTTATTATTAGGCACTTATTATTATGCACTGATTATTATGCGCTGATTATTATGCGCTGATTGTTATGCACTTATTATTATGCACTTATTATTATGCGCTGATTATTATGCACTGATTGTTATGCACTTATTATTATGCACTGATTATTATGCACTGATTATTATGCGCTGATTATTATGCACTGATTGTTATGCACTTATTATTATGCACTTATTATTATGCACTTATTATTATGCGCTGATTATTATGCACTGATTGTTATGCACTTATTATTATGCACTTATTATTATGCGCTGATTATTATGCACTGATTGTTATGCACTTATTATTATGCACTTATTATTAGGCACTGATTATTAGGCACTGATTATTATGCACTGATTATTATGCACTGATTGTTATGCAATTATTATTATGCACTTATTATTAGGCACTGATTATTATGTACTGATTATTATGCACTGATTATTATGCACTGATTATTATGCACTGATTATTATGCACTGATTATTATGCACTTATTATTATGCACTGATTATTATGCACTTATTATTATGCACTTATTATTATGCACTTATGCACTTATTATTATGCACTTATTATTATGCACTTATTGTAATGCACCTAGGGGGCAACCCCCAACCCTTGTGAGCTAGAGCACACACTGTAAAAGTCGGGCTTTCCAACGGAATTCATTAGAACGAGACATTTTGTAGATGCAACCCAGAGGCGGATCCAAGGGAGGGGGGTTGTTTAGGGGGATGGTAAGAACTGTTACAGTCGAACAAGTTTCCACCACAACCCCCTCCCCCAAGTCGAGTAAGACAGCCATTATGTTGATCGATGGGGACTCCACAACGTCGGCCGCTGTCTTCAAGCTGTCGCCGTGTCCAGTCTGTTGGAAGAAAGCTTATATCCACTGAGCTGCTTATTGGATATTCCTTTCTCCGTCTTCTCACTGGGAGAAAAAAAACACTCGCCGATAAATAATTAAACCAAACCGCTTGGAGGCATCGATAGCAGAGTCCATGACAGGTTCAGTTTGCCCCCCCCCCGCCACCCCCAACAATGAAAAGGAACGTAATTTGCGTCCGTCTTCAGAAGTGGATACGCCGACACCATTGATGATTCCGTGGATGGAGCAACCGTTTTTTCTACATAATATGCCTTTCACTTTATATTCACGTAGCGTTGATTTAATATCGTAAAGAAACCGAATAGTCACCATGCCCGTAAGATAAGAGGAGGCTTTAATCTCACAAAAATCAACCATAGCTTAAGATAGGAGTATAAAATCCGTTTTTTTGCCAAGTTATTCTAGAGAGGACGGGAGCGAAAACGCACACGCGTCATTGACATCAAATAGGTGAGCGATTATTTGTAATAAATTTTAAATCGTGAATGAGAATTTAGACAAACTCCTTGTCCGTAGGTCTATGATTATTGATTTATCTCCATCAACACGACACATCAAGTGCTGCAACTACCTACCTACGGGATTTCCATCTGACGGCAGCTGCTGATTTATACTTCATGAATTCACGAGACATTTTTCTCTCTATTTTTAGTCCAATGATACACAGAGGCCTTCTATTCGCACGATGTAACAACCACAACACTATGCACACCAAAAACATAATCAGAGTTAGCCCCGCCATCAATCTATATAATTTTGGTTATGGAACTCCTCCTTCAAGCTGCTCATATAGTATTTTGTTCCACGACAAACACATTACATGTTCCAAGGGGAAATTCCTTGCTGAGGTACTTATGGTGGACAAAGATACAGCGCACACATTTTTTTTTAAATTTTTGGTCCAAATGTGTGACACGTAAAAGTCGCGTTACTGTGTACTACGTCATCAAATTGTGGGCCTTGTTGATACTTCGTCCCACTTACACGCAAGCTAGATATGATAATGTGTATACTTCTTTAGGAGTTTACAATGCAAGAGTTGGAAAAATGCGCCCAAGTCATTTCTATATGAAATGTTTTATTCAGAGAGAAGTTGCTGTATACATAACGTGCGGTTAAGTACTTAACCTGAACACTACAAATTGTCTAACAACCGAATATTAGTCATGAAATCTTCATCGTAATCACAAGGGTAAGGAAATGGATCCACAGCGTAATCTGTACGAACCATGTAACTACGGGGTTGGTGGTGGGGTGGGCATTCACAATTGTTAAAATTATTATTCTCGGCTAGCGATATGTCGATGTCAGATTTTTTTTACTTTGATTTGGTAGAGAAAGTCCATATCGCTGCAAAAGGTCAAGGCCACGGATCTGATGGAGCCATTTCCCCGGAATTAACCCCTATAGGCCTACTCTTTATAGAGAAGAATCCATTACGGTGATCCTGCAAGAGCTTAGCCCAGTCTGGCACAATAGCTGGCCCCAAACATATGTCTACCTCTCCCATCCCCCTCCCATTCACCACCCCCAATTCACCGAAACACAACCGATGCAGCAACTACAACGCCAGGCAATCCGAGAGGCCGTTCGACGTCTGAAACGCGGCTGGAGGAAATTAGAAAGTCAAACCACAGACCCAGAGACCCAGAACACCAAGAGCCGTCTGCAGTTTGCAAATCACGTTAAGGGAATTGACGTCGTCTAGGTGACCCCCTTCACAGACGACAGTGATTGCGTGAGTAGATGGGCTGGTCGGGCCGGGGGGGTTGGGGGTGAAGCTGTAAGGAAAAGGGGGGGTGGGGGGTTGTGAGGCGGTGGGGTGGGGCTGGGGCTGGGGCTGGGGCTGTAGGCAAGAGGGGGGTATGGGATTCTGGGGCCGGTGGTGTTGGGGTGGGGCTGTAAGCAAGTGGGGGCGGTCGGGCGTCGGTGGTGTTGGGGTGGGGCTATAAGGAAGGGGGGAAGGTGGGGGCGCTAGGGGTTGAAAGGGCTGTAGGGGGGGGGGGTGTCAGCAAAGAAGTGGGGGACAATGAGAGCCATTCTGAGAAACCCCAGGGAACGTGTTTGTCGTACATTCGACGCTTGATCATGACCATTAGGGAAGGGCCGGAAGGAAGAAGTACGCGACAAGGAGGAACGGGTGGGCGGAAGCAGGTATGCGAGTTGAGTCTATGCACAACAACGGCGTCCTGATGTATTGAGGAGTAGGCGGGTGTAAGGACGCTGATAGCCGTTCTCAAGCGGTGGGTTTGAATGCAGACAAACGATTTCTTTAATAAGAATTTTGTTTACCAAAACATATAGAACACGTTGACAGAGATTCGAATTAAAACATTATCGTACTTATAAAACGTAGAGTACTTCCAACATCGGTCCACTTTAACAAGATATACACATCTGCCTTGGACATCAAGTCACGCTTTAGAAATGTAATTGAATGGGTAATATTTCGGCTGGCGCCGTCTTTGGTGTGCTTTATATAGGAGAAATGATAGCACTGATATTACAAAGTTAATCAAGTTGTTCTGTACGCCAAGAATAATTTCCTTTGAACCAATTTTAACTTTTAGCAGCTCTGATGTCAGTTGCCATATTTCTTTTGAGAAATAGCAATCATATAATAAATGACTAATATTTATAATATATAGTCAGATTCAATTTTTCACCATTTCACAAGGTTTTTTCTGCAGGGTAAGAGTTGATTGATTATCAAAAAATATCTTTAATTTTCCTTCTATATACACCAGCAAAATTAGTATCGAAGCGGTTAAGAAGGTTTGATAGTTTTACTTCTGTGCTTGGTAGTTCACTTTTCTTCGTAATAAATGCTGCTGTTGTTTTGCGGCATCCGCTGTTCCTGGAATTCCTATAATTGGAAATGGCGCCGAAATGAAAGACATGTAGGAAATGTGCCACCTAAGGAACCCTGTTGCTACAGGGCGGAGGATTTATAGATACAGAGCACTCTACGAATGACGTCGAAACTGGAGACCACAATACAAGAGGAAAACAGGTTGAAGCACTCTGCTAGCAGAGGTAGCTCGTTTCACACATTACACCTGCTCCACGCGACCGCCAGTCTAACCATTGGCCGCAAGGGTGCTGGGGTCACGAATGGTGGTAGAGGGTTGTTTAGGTTGAATTTTGGCAGGGTTAAGCATAAACACATTTCAAAAACAAACGTCGAACCTCAATGCGCTTCACAACCTTAACCTGCATCCAACCCAAAAAGGTGGTTCGACAGTAACATGGCTTCAAAATCAAATGAAGTCGTTTGGTACGGTACCAGTAGCAGAGTACTTGTTAAACAGATGCATTTGTCAAAAACAGTGCATTTGATGCCAAACTTCGATTAGATTTATTTTTGAAGATAAAGGATAATTCTGGTGGATAACTTTGACCGGAGGGAAATAGACGATACCGTAAGCGAAACGCTCTCTCTCGGAAGATCGAGGTTAAAGATCAAGTGTAGCTTGGGAAGGTGGTAATCTAAGGGGTCATGAAGGAAAAGAAAATATATAACGTCTCTGCATCAGTAGAACTCGTTGAATACCGCAAGAAAGATTTCATTTTTAAATTCACATTTTAGGTTATTTTATATAAAGGGTAACCGAGCAAACCTTCACAAATATGTCGAACTCATTTTATAAAACCCAATACCTCTGTTTTTTTTATATGTTGTATTAATTGAGTCATTGCAACAATTCCTTAAGGTGCCTCACTAGCAGAAATGAGAGACGGACATACTTGCTCATTCCCCACTGCCACCACGGGGCAACCATACTCTTATCTTGCGTCCCCACACACAGCCACCCCCCCCCCCCACCCCCCCCCCCCCGCCCCCAAAACAAATCCCTGACTCGTAGGGGGTCTCGGACCTTGGATATCGCCCAATACGGAGACGAATTTAATGTAGCATAAAAGCCTGTGGGTGTTTGAGGGATGGCCGCAGTCGACTTAAGTAATCAATAACGGAGGCTGGATCAATACAGGGACTTCATGTCACACTCCGAGAAAATGTGTGTATTTAGCATAGCTCTCGGTGTGTGAGTGTCAAGGGCAAATAATGGAACAATGAGTGACCATGGAAACCACTTTTGTAGTGATTCATAATGGAAACGCCATAAAAAGCACTGCGCAAATAATCAAAATGGCTGACGGGGAGAGACAACGAACTGTTCATATTTGTTCGGTTGCGTCAGGGTCTGTATCGCCGCTGCCTCAAACAACGCAAACAATGTGAAGGCTTTGTTACAACAATCGCATGCGTTGTTTGTTAGGCGTCGCAGGGATTTGATTGATTGCGTGTCAATCGCAAAGCCAACCTTGACTGTGTGTTTAGTCTCAGGAAATCGTGGTTTCCGTCATATCATGCAGGAAAACATGCTCAAATATGTCTCAGCAAGGCAGTCGACATCAACGTGGTCTGTGTAATGACTGCGGGGGTGATCGGTGGCGTCATTGCAACGACGACTGAATGAGAGGGGGCCTGTCATCGAAACAGTTGAAGGAACCCTGAGTGGAGTGTGTGGGTGCGGGAGGGTCAGGACGTACTTCGATTTAAAGAAGCGGCCTACGTCGATTTAGATTGTTGTTCAGTTTGCTGGCTCCCCGGACTGACCTAGCCGGGGATCGAGCAGTTAGGGATGGTCCCTCTATAAAATATATAGCTATGTATGAATTTCTATACATCAGATATATCTAGGTATGCGCAAATTGAAACGTGAGGCTAAGTTGTTTTATACTACTTGTACAGTCCCACATTAACAGATCACACGTGCATTGTACGCTAAGCGGAGGCAGATGATACGTGGCTTGGTTCCTAATGTAGGCGTTGCCACCATAAATATCATGTGTCCTGTGGTCAATCCACATTGGTGATAAGTGACACAGTGGACTGGGGCCACCCTGGTTATCCTTTGGCTGCAACTTGGTAAATCTTGTATAGGGCAGTGACAAACTTAATGAAGCCAAGTGTACTGAAGCCACGTAGTTATCTTCAGCTTATCTATAATCCCATGACGCACACGCCTTGTTCTCGTTGCTCGGGATATAGCCATACCTTTGTGATAACATAAATGTTCTTCAAAATGTACTCGCCCTAGGTCTATGAGATGGCTGATTAGCACTGAAGACACACTAAGTGACATGGGAGGACTCTCAGACGTAATCCATTACCGATGCGATGACGCAGTAAATTTACATGAACACGCGGACTACATCATCCGTGAAAGTTAATATGGGATTGGCTAGAGCCGTAGGATAGAGTTAACAGGGCAGCCGCTCGCTCATCTAAGTCGCCATAGGTTAACTCCACTCCCTACCCCTTCCCCCCGCCCACCGTCCTCGTTTGACCTTGTCGTGACCCCTACGCTCAAGTAACGAAAAGCCGAAAGCACCCAGACGGAATGGCCGCTTGGTTGCGTCCCCGTCCGTTGGGTGGGGACTCAAAATGGCGGATATTAACCAGTTAACAGACGTTTCCTGTCATTACCACGTGCAGCTGGTAAGAGGTCGATGCGTCCAAGATCGAGTCACGAGAAGGACTAAAGGAATCCTTAATCAAAGCCCGTTGCTCGCTGAATTCGAGACATGGGGGATAAGCCGATTAACGGATAAAGCTCCCCTACTCCATGTGGAAGGGATGAGGTTAGAGAGTGGGATGGATGGTTATTGCGGGTGTTATCGGGAAACAAGGCTCCAGAGTTGAAGACGTTATCTGGATGCAGGAATTTGGAACGCCAGGTTTAACCAGGAAGGAAATTCTAGAGCTGAGGGTATTATCGACAGGCCCGGATCCCGCCACAGCAGATATTGCCGGAATTTGAATCACTCACAGTCACCCTGCTTTCATTTGATATTGTCTCTGCCACATGATAAAGAGCATAGCTTGCCGGCGACGTCAAAATACGATACCGATTTGCATGTTACACACTGTGTAATATCTACATGTCATGCATTGTAAGATCGGTGATCAAGAACAGACATGTTGGCCGCTTGTGTGTACCTAGAGGCCATTTTACACAATCAAATCGGTTTGGGTGAATTTCTCCCCAGATGCAGGTATCAGGGTTAGAGCCCACGTGTTGATCAGCACCTTATCCTGTGTACTAACTGATCCAGAAATTGAAGCTCCCTGTGCGTAAAAACAAAACAAACGTCTGTACGTGAGAAGAACAAAACCCGTGACGTTGGTATATCCCTAAAACCGCCGTTGCGTTGTGATGCGTGGCGGTTTGCAGGCACTGGGAGGCCGGCAGTCGGTGCCCTTATAGAACCGCCATCGCGTGTTCATAAGTTTCTATAAATAGCCAAACGGCCCGTTTCGTTGTCCTGCACCTGCACACCGCATGAACACGCACTGGCGATCCTACAGTGGTCTCGGTCTGGCGGTTTAAATGATATATGATTGTGACGATGCCAGTACATGATCAAGTCAATGAATTGGCGCTTTAGACCCCATATCAGCACCCATGGGCTTATATGGGTCAATTATCCAAGAATGAAAAAGAGACGCCTTCCTTCCTCATTATAATTGCACCCACGCGCGGTGAATCCCAAGGTCCACGCTTCTTCATTCGGACAGATGAAGATAAATTTACCAATTGGCTGCGTCCTCCGCCGCCGTCAGACAGTAAATGTCGCACCGGCATGCCATATTCTGCGCCGCACTCGGGGCCACCCGATAGCTCAGGGGGTTAGAGCGCTCGCATTGAGAGGGAAATATGTTCCAGATCCAAGTGTAGCGTAGGAAGCTTATCTAAAGGGCCATGTATGGCGTGTTCGCATAAGTAGAAGATTATCATTGAACACCGTAGAAACTAATTAAATGTTCTGTCTCTCTGATAGCCTAACGGTACGTGGAACGGTGGTGCACGCCCGGCTGTGGCCATGTTTGTGTGGTCACAGGATAAATATTCCAGGTCTTGATTCGCAACATGGCTCGGCTCTTCCCTTTATCCTTCCATTGACGCGATATGACCAGAATTGGTTCAAGTTTCCTGAATATACAACCAACAACCAATCTACGCCGCACGGATACATCACAAGAAAGCGGTATCGCACAGCCAGAATCTGGACGTATTTTGAAGCACTATATTCGAATTCTGCCTAAATGTCCATTGGACCTGAAAAACTTTTCACAGGTGTTATTTTATTTGTCGCGATTTTTCCTAACCAATAAGGCATTGAGTGTGTATTAATTTTGTGACTACTCCCCCCCCCCCCACCCCTTCCGGCCGCATCTGCAAAATTCATCATATATAACAAATACTCAATATCGCATTGACTGTCTTAACACTGCCTTAATGTAGGATAGTATATACCCTGGTAACAAACGCGAGAACAAGAGACAGGAGGTTCAAAAACAGAATAGCAATGGTCACCCCTATATAAGGTGTTCATAATTTACTTCACACCTTACCAGCCACCTCACGACTTAAAATGCAACAGATGCGCTAAATGACACCTGATGTCCTGGTGTCTAATGCAGTTCTGTCAGTGTGCGCCAGGTTGCCCCTATTCAGGCCAGAGTGCTCTCCGGACAACCGATCAATCATTACTCACACACCCCCAGCAAGTCTGGCGCGACTTATGTCCTTGAGCGCCCGGACGCTCGCCAAATAGAAACTCCACAGCTGTGAGGGAGCTGCTGAAATTCCTTTTATCGTCGCTCAATGGCGTTAGATAGATCAGGTTTCGCATGGTGAGACGCTGTCTAAATGGCGGTTGTCAAGGTGATGGCTCTCCATTCATTCGAACGGCGCTTACCTCGAAGGTTCATCTGCTTATACGTGTAGTACATAGACATATGATATGTATGTCTATTCCTTTTCAATTTCGCCGCGAACTTATGCTACCGGGTACAGACGCCTCATCTGCATATATATACTTCTGTGTCATATCGGCTGATCTTCTATCTGGATAAACGTATGTTAACATAAAAAGTTTATTTCATGCCTTTCAGGCCATGGGTACATGGTATCAGTTCAGTGCAAAGTGCAGTACATTGAAAGCATTATACGTGTAAGCAGCTATATTCCGAAATTCAGAAGAATTTGGAGACGAAAGCATTGTCATCAATTGTACTCAATGGACGCAATAGTCAATACGCATTTCTCATATGATCGTAATGGAGACAGATACATGAAATGATATTCGACGTCAATGGCTTGTATTCCTGCAGTGAGACAAAAACTGCAGATAAACGTATGTTGTAAGAATCAATTCGTCAGTTGAGAAGTGATCCACTTGGGCAAGAATTTGAGTAACGTTGCAATGGTTATTTAATAATAATTATTATTAGGATGAGAGTAATAATAACAATAATAAGGTTAGCGGCAAAATGATTGTGATAATCATAATAAAGCGCATATAATAAAGACAATAATAAGCATAACATACTTATTTCATAATTTATCGTTGATCTGTGGACAAATCGGAAGACAGAGGTTGACACCAACCCCCCTTTCCTCAATTCGTTAATTTCCAATGTGGGATGTGAGATAAAGGCGTTCATTATCGTTCATTTGCATTCATTGGCGTTTATTTGCATTCTTTTGCGTTCATAGGTGCGAAATAAATGCAAATTAAACGTTCATGATTGCAGCTGCAAGAACCACCACCCCCACCCGCCCTCCCTCCAAAAACCGGCCCAATCTTTCCATTGGTTCGATAACTAAGGAGAAATCATCACAAACAACATAAAATAATCAAAATGAAATAATTTGGCCTTCATGGGCCAAACCACGGTTAATTTGATTTCCTGTCCTTCCAGTTCATCCCTGTGACATTAATGCTGGTATAACATAGCCACATAACTAACTATAATCAGCTATATGATCAGTAATACAGCCACTATCGACAGATATGATGATCATCTGGTCGCCGGTGAGATAAGTAATACCGAATCAGCTCCTTCGGATGATGGTTCGTACATATTACACGAAGTGAGGAGGCCGGCTCAGGCATAGAGCCAACTGCACTCGCCCTACATTCCGACGTTTGATGCATTGACGTCGGTGTAGGGTAACTGATGGCAACGCCACCTCCGTACGTTTGCCGTATGTGCGGGAAACAACGACAATATCAAGTATGGAAAGGTTTTGTCAGGCGTCTGCAATGTTGATACAATTAATTATTTCGCCTTGGTACGCGAAGCTTTCCGTATCCTTTAAACTGCGCATGACATCGACTACCATTCCACGCTCTATCGGTTCTACGGTACTCCGGGGGCATGCAGCTACGGCACGGCATCAACAAGCAGCGACCATTCCACGCTCTATCGGTTCTACGGTACTCCGGGGGCATGCAGCTACGGCACGGCATCAACAAGCAGCGACCGTTCCACGCTCTATCGGTTCTACGGTACTCCGGGGGCATGCAGCTACGGCGCGGCATCAACAAGCAGCGACCATTCCACGCTCTATCGGTTCTACGGTACTCCGGGGGCATGCAGCTACGGCACGGCATCAACAAGCAGGGACCGTTCTACGGATTGGAGTTCCAGCTCGTCGCGATGCCTATAAACCACTATGCGAAGGCGGTGTATATATGCTATATACGACAAGCAATGAGGTCATGTGATAGCAAACGTCAGCGCCCGAGGCACACAGAGAATGGCCCACGCTTCCAATCACATCGAGGATATCTCTCACAGCCGTCATGATCTCTTCACCTCGACATTTTACCTCAATATGTCTGACAAGGATGCTCCATCACTCGAGAGCTTCACACAAGGCAACAATGGCCGGCTCCCGGGCGCCATTCATTCTGCGGTGGCTCCACATGGCGATTGCCGGCGTCTTGAGTCACACAAATTGTTATCGGGGCAACCCATATTATTTTTATTCACTGATAAACGGTGCGTTATACCGCCATGAATTAATACGTCCGTTTGGCTCTATATTGCAACAGACGCCAAAGCAAGAAAAAACGACGGTCGGTCGATGTCCGTGCGCAACTTGACGTATTATTATTATTAAATACTGCCCCTGAGGTGCACTAACTTGTCTTTGATCAAATGCTATGTCGGTAACCCTCAGCTACCTGGTCCATATTTAAATAAAATAAAATGCATACAACAAATGTGTCAAGGTGTATACGAGGAATGCCATGATACTGGTGTGCGTAATACTCTCAGACAAAAAGACGCGCATGCCTTTTTCTAATCGGCCGTCTTATCCCGTTGGACTCACTGCCCTTTAAAGCCTCAATTGCAACATGCCCGGCAAGCTACAATAACCAGGTTATTAGGGAGGTTATCCTTCGCGTGCATTAATTATCAAGGAGACATATCCCCGGCAAGTGGGTATGGCTCTGGCAAGTCAGAGGCAAAGCGCAATAGCCGTGTTGTAGCGTCAAATGAAAGAAACTGCCCCATCGATTTCCTGCAGCCGCCTTTTCCCCCGTCGCAACTCATGTGTATTTTTCTCGTAAAAAGGATGATGATGAAAGCTATATTTGGCTTGGGCTTTGGCGACTTCTTAGCGGAGGATGGGTCGCCAGATCAATGGAAGAGTGGAGCTGCAATGACGCGGGACATGTAGACCATCCGGAAATACACGACTTTGCAAAAAAAGGTTCGGGGTTGGTCGGAATCACGTGACTAGGGAGACGACAGGGGTTCCGGCGCGAAATACCAAGAGTATCTTACTGAGCTGTGACACTTACGGACTGACGTAGCTGTAGGTCGACAGACTGACAGACAATTTCTTTCTGTGGACAGACGCCCGTACTAAATATATTCTCAAATATCGATGTAGAACCAAAAGCTCCAGGATTTTGGTTGATACACATAATTAGGTTCAGTGGTGATGTTTGAAGTTTAGGTTGCCGTCGTCATTTCATCACCGCCATCGACATTCTGCACAAGTCTACAGTAATTTGTAACTGATCTTGGACCCACTTTATTGATATCTATAACACCGTTAACGTTCTTGTATCAAAGGATAATTTATAATAACTGTAAAAATACTACAGAGCTTCGAGTGGTCTCTTATTCGTCAGTATTTCAAAGAGATGCGGCCTTATCACGCACTGTTAGGATTGCGCCTTCTCGCCATGTGTTCATGGCTAACAATGCACATTATAGCACTAAAAATACATGTTTTTCTTCTTCATAGATGGAAGAAAAGATACATCGCCTCACGCTGTGTGGATTTGATAGATAATAATCCACGTTATCACATTAAATATGGTTATTAAGCGAAGTCTAAATGTTATGATCTAAGCGGCGCAGTAACCGGATGAGTCAGCATAATTGACGGAAATATCGCTTCATATAGTCCTCTCCTAGCATTGCATTTTCTTTATTTGTTACAATTGTATTATTCCTAATAAGAGCGTGCCCTTCATAAATCTGAAACTTGTTATTAAGTTATCAAAGGCAGTATATGATATGACTAGTAGTTTAGATAAAACTATGTCTTCATCATTGCCGAACAGCAGTGTCACGCTGTGATAATCCTGTGGTGGACTCAAGAATCAATAAATTGTCCAAGGCAGTATGCGCATCGCCTTCTCCTTACAGAGCAATATCTGTCTCCTTTTTTCTTGTTATGGACTAGTTTGCGCGTGACTACCCACATCTGGGCCTTATCACTGCTGGCTTTGCGATCAAGGATTTACAACGCCATTAACGACAAATTAAAATCCACGTTCGATTTACCTTAAACCGACGGAAAAACCGAAACGGTTTTTGAATCCGGCTTCCATGGTTTGACCACCTAGAGGCGAACGCATAGTTTCATTTCTTCACAGTTTCAGCATGTATTTTACGGCCGAAACTTATACCATTTAATATATTTAAATCCGACCCCCCCCCGCCCCCCCCCCCCGCCCCCCACTCCCCGCAACATTTTCTGTATCTGCCCGTGATGGCCGTATCCTTAAGAATTTGTCTCAGTAGAAATAACCGCCTGTTTCTTTTTTCTACTAGCAATTGGACTTCCGTGAATAAATTAGTCGCATACTTTTGTCCAGAAGTCTCTATTCAATACAATTATGTTTAACTACGGTGTATGTGTTGGCCGTTGCGCGGGACCGAAACCGTCAAATCAGCTCTCTCGATAATTTTGGTCATCCTTGCAGGGTTCTCGTGTTGAACTATGACCGATATGTGCCTAACGAATGCTGTACCGTGTCACAATATATGAGCAGAGTGTCCTTGTGCCAGAACGCGTCCAGTAGCAATCAGTTGAAGCACATATTGACCTCCACGATTCGATGTTTTTTTCAATAACATGCGTTGATGTCTAGGTTCATAACGGTGCACTGACCATGATGTTCCGGCCTGTTCCCGCCTGAATCAGTCGCATCACTGCTCTTTCCGCTTTGGCCACCTGAGAGCCTAACGGCTAATCATGGATCGGTTGTTAGCGCCCCGATGTGGCCTTGTCTGTGTATTCGCAGGATAAACATATCATGTCCTGTTTCGCAAAGAGTAGGGGGTTACCCGCGGGGACATGGCCCCACTCTCCCTTCCTTCTCCCATTGATGCGATATGACCAAATGTGGGTAAAGCGTCCAACATTTACAACCAACCTGACCTGACTGGCCTTACAGCGATAGAGAGATATCGCTCCCGGACAGAAGCATCCGTTCTGACCTAGATAGACATACGTCGCTCTTGAAACACAATCGAACGAGTCATCAACAGGAATTGAATGAGCCATGTATCCAGGGTTAATACTCCCCTGGTGTGCCCTTGACCTTGGCTCTTCATGTCCCTGGGATTTGACAGATGGATATATGACACCGTTGATCTTTAGCAACCATTATGTGTCCAGATCTCACACTAAAGGTCGATTCATTCCTAGCGTACAACCTGATTACCTTCATTATATAACCTCACACTGTGCCATATAGTGAATACGTTGATTATTGTTATGTTTCACTTGATCAAAGGTTATGTAGATACAAAAGCGATCATTTACGAGTACTGACATTTGACCCCCGCCGACCGCACATTCGTGGCCGTACGAGTGGAATGTTGCCCGTGAGTAGGTCGTGTTACATTGAGCCATGGCGCCGATGGACAATTGCAGCGTATTGCATACATACTTGCAGCTAACAAAGTATACGAATGCTACATACTTACATTGTTCGTGTCCATTTAGGTACTGTAGTATCTCGGTACCAGTCCTGTGCGATATAAATAGACCAAAAAGAACCTGCGCCAACGGGATTATCCCTTTGGCGCATCGCTTTTGACATTTTGATTCCCTTGATTCCCTTATGCACGGGTAGATCCTTAGAGGGGTCCACTCAGGGCCGGGCCGAAAGATATCACACATCAAACGTCTTTTGGAGTAGTGTACGCAGAAATCGAACGACATCCCATGCATCAAATAATAGCTGGTGCAAGAACAAGAGGAATTGATAATCGGATAGTTACTAAATGGGTCTAGGCGGCAAACTTTCATCAAGAGGTACATTCATTAAACACACGCATTCCGTAAGCAATCATACATCTGTTGTCGGCAACATCCTGAATATATTTTCACACTCGCCGTGACAAATGCAAGGCGCACTAAAGTATATGAATGCCGGGGAACCAGCTTAAGAGTCAGCTTCAGAACCATATTATGGAAAGAGTTTGCTATCAGTTTCCGCTATTTTAGAATGGTACACCAAATATATTTCAGTGTTGAAGACGCAAAATAATATGTCGATGTTTTATTCATCTAAAACCTTCTTAGTAGACTATCAACGTTAGACCAGATGGGACATATAATGTAAATCGATATTAAATTTAATTCAATTTACAAAGCTGCGATCGTGTAGGGAGAGGAAGGTACGCATTAGTAAAAACAGAAAAGAACTTTCCCGTCGACCACAGCGTCAGTAAAAAATTCATTGTCAGTGGGGTGATTGGAAGGCTAGAGGTGGGGTGGTTGGCGAGAGGGGATACCGGCTGAAACGTCCTCGGATGGCGATCAGTGAAGGCGAATTTAAATTACATGTTGTAATTGCCTGGTGGCCACATAACGGCAGATGGCATGCCCCGACATTTCAGTTTATTGCACCCACCAGTGGCCCTTGTGTGAATCAACCAGAAACTGTGGGGTTGCTGTCCTGTGCCATAACCCAGGTGGGCGTTCACAAACATTTGAAGTCCTACATTAATTTATATATCCCTGGATTGGCGAGATTCAGAGGAAAAGGACAAGCAGTAACCCATCCCATAATCGCCATCAGGAACGAGTTACCGGGGCGTTAGGCAATTTTATTAGCCAGACATAAAACTGTAACAGCCCGCCACTTTTCTTTATAAAGCATGGCGGATAATGAAAATGAAGGGCTGTTACAGCTTGACGAATGGCCAATCTTAATGTCAATGCAAAACTCTATTGCAGTTATTACGAGTTAATTAAAATTCTAGTTTATTTCCTATATGGGCTGGACGTTAACATGTATCCTTGCTTCTTTGGTATAACTTTCGCATACAGCGGTCGAAGTAAAATGTTTAGTGCTTACAAGCCGTTCCAGATTTGTAAGACAGTCGCATTCCGTCCGCCATATATCAGTATATATCAGTATATCGTGAGCAAGAAACGGCATGTGCAAGTGAGCAACTTGGCAGCTAGGCGAGCCATTTAAAGCTATAACCACAATTCTTTTGTGTCATTGTTCTACGCCATATGACTATGTCAATGATTGTCTATTGACAGGGCCGAAGGACGGTCTGGGTCAGATTATTTGATTTTAGCGGCCTTCACAATTTATGTTATTGTACTAGTTAAAACGACTAATTTTGCAGACCTGAGCCCCGAGTGGTGCCCATTCCCTCTTGTGAGATGCTAGCTCCTCCCAAGAGTTCGAATCGATGCCGAAAGCTTTCATGTCACGTCTGCAACCATCCTGAAACCTGAGCTTTGCCGGTCCAGATGGCTATTTGCCCGCGGTAGGCTTGCCGTAGAGCACATCATTTGAATTGAATTGCGTGCATCTTGCATACTATAAACGTTCCCAAGCCATCGGGGCACTGAGCAAGCATGCGTGGCAGACTGGCCCTGGTTAACACTTCAGAATTTGAAACCTGCTTTTGCCAAGATATGCCTAACATATAGCGAGCAATAGCCAAGACCTAACTACTGGTCATCGGTGCGACGACTGCGTTAAGCTATGTTGGGGACAGATAGGCTTATTCGATCATAAGCTCAAATGCCGCGAAGCAAATCGTATTATTATTATACAAGAAAAGCTGCAAATCCATCGTCGTTCGGAGACGGACGAATGCCAACCATGTCGCGTGATATTGTTTCATTAACCGACAATATTATTGTCCTCTTGAGGAGCTTGCAGAGAGTGCAATGGCAATATACTTTATCGCACATGGCTTCCAGCATAAGTCATGGCTGGAGTTATTGGTCACACAGTCAGGTTTCCTGCCGCAAAAATTGGATTAGCGGCAATCTATTTGTCCGAGATCATATTTAATCCCGAAAGAAGGACAAGAATAGTCCTTCGGCAAACATTGCCAATGACACAAGTGGGAGGCAACACGCTCGTACTGTGCGTAGTCATTGTACGTTAGAAGTAGAGACGGATCCCCCCAGGTGTCCGATTAACGGACGATGCTTAAAAGTGTGCCATCGCAGCACCCCTCCTCGCCTCTATTCGTGCCATCGGGGCACCACTCCTCACCACTATTTGTGCCATCGGGGCACCACTCCTCGTCACCATTTGTGCCATCGGGGCACCACTCCTCGCCACTATTTGTTCCATCGGGGCACCACCCCTCGTCACTATTTGTGCCATCGGGGCACCACTCCTTGCCACTATTTGTGCCATCGGGACACCACTCCTCGTCACTATTTGTGCCATCGGGGCACCACTCCTCGACACTATTTGCCATCGGGGCACCACCCCTCCTCACTATTTGTGCCATCGGGGAACCACTCCTTGCCACTATTTGTGCCGTCGGGACACCACTCCTCGTCACTATTTGTGCCATCGGGACACCACTCCTCGCCACTATGTGTGCCATCGGGGCACCACTCCTCGCCACTATTTGTGCCATCGGGGCACCACTCCTCACCACTATTTGTGCCATCGGGACACCACTCCTCGTCACTATTTGAGCCATCGGGGCACCGTTCCTTGCCACTATTTGTCCCATCGGGCAAAGATCCTCGCCACTATTTGTGCCATCGGGGCACCACTCCTCACCACTATTTGTGCCATCGGGGCACTACTCCTCGCCACTATTTGTGCCATCGGGGCACCACTCCTCGCCACTATTTGTGCCATCGGGGCACCACTCCTCGCCACTATTTGTGCCATCGGGCCACCGTTCCTTGCCACTGTTTGTCCCATCGGGGCACCACTCCTTGCCACTATATGTGCCGTCGGGACACCACTCCTCGTCACTATTTGTGCCATCGGGACACCACTCCTCGCCACTATGTGTGCCATCGGGGCACCACTCCTTGCCACTATTTGTGCCATCGGGGCACCACTCCTCGTCACTATTTGTGCCATCGGGACACCACTCCTCGCCACTATTTGTGCCATCGGGACACCATTCCTCGCCACTATGTGTGCCATCGGGGCACCACTCCTCGCCACTATTTGTGCCATCGGGGCACCACTCCTCACCACTATTTGTGCCATCGGGGCGCCACTCCTCGCCACTATTTGTGCCATCGGGGCGCCACTCCTCGCCTCTATTTGTGCCATCGGGGCGCCACTCCTCGCCTCTATTTGTGCCATCGGGGCGCCACTCCTCGCCACTATTTGTGCCATCGGGGCGCCACTCCTCGCCACTATTTGTGCCATCGGGGCACTACTCCTCACCACTATTTGTGCCATCGGGGCACTACTACTCGCCACTATTTGTGCCATCGGGGCACCACTCCTTGCCACTATTTGTGCCGTCGGGACACCACTCCTCGTCACTATTTGTGCCATCGGGACACCACTCCTCGCCACTATGTGTGCCATCGGGGCACCACTCCTCGTCACTATGTGTGCCATCGGGACACCACTCCTCGCCACTATTTGTGCCATCGGGACACCACTCCTCGCCACTATGTGTGCCATCGGGGCACCACTCCTCGCCACTATTTGTGCCATCGGGGCACCACTCCTCACCACTATTTGTGCCATCGGGGCGCCACTCCTCGCCACTATTTGTGCCATCGGGGCGCCACTCCTCGCCTCGATTTGTGCCATCGGGGCGCCACTCCTCGCCTCTATTTGTGCCATCGGGGCGCCACTCCTCGCCACTATTTGTGCCATCGGGGCACCACTCCTCGCCACTAGTTGTGCTATCGGGGCACCACTCCTCACCACTATTTGTGCCATCGGGACACCACTCCTCGCCACTATTTGTGCCATCGGGGCACTACTCCTCGTCACTATTTGTGCCATCGGGGCACCATTCCTCGCCACTATTTGTGCCATCGGGGCACTACTCCTCACCACTATTTGTGCCATCGGGGCACTACTACTCGCCACTATTTGTGCCATCGGGACACCACTCCTCGCCACTATTTGTGCCATCAGGGCACCGTTCCTCTCCACTATTTTTCCCATCGGGCAAAGATCCTCGCCACTATTCGTGCTATCGGGGCACCACTTTTTGCTAGCCTCGCCCGGCATGTCACCCGCCGTCTCCAATTCGGACGCCCGACACGTGTAGCTGCCTAATGGCACACTTGCCGATGTCTCTCCACGTCGGCATAAATAGACGGTGTAACACGCATCGTCACAATCGTTTTCCTGGCTCCGAACCTAATCGCTTACGGAAGACCAAATTCAATATAGCCCCTGGGAATTTATAACTGAACCCCCCGACCCCTCGCTATCTATACCCCCCCCCCTCCCCCTCCCCACACCCCACGCTTCCGGTCCTTTAACGAACCATCGGCTTTACATTCATGTAATGTAGGACACATTCACGAGGACAAACTGTGACCTTTCATACCGATTTAGGTGGAAGAAGGCGCATTGCAATGTTATGTTTAACTGTCACAACAACAACTCCAGCACAGTTCTTGCTTGGTTACTTGAAGCCATTAACATTGGATATGTGATTTTCCAAGGCGTCTCCGCCTGGCGTGCCGTAGACAACATTTTAAACGAGTGTTTCTCTCCAACATCTCTCCCGGCCCAACACCAACCCAGCACGCCGCGCCCCCACCACCCCTCTCAAATCCTGGCTAGCTTTCATCGTCATCCTCATCGATCCGACTTCTCAGCCGACGCAACTACAAAACCCCAACTGTCACGTGTGATGGTGGCATATCGATATTGTCGATCGCCAACACGTGTTGAACTGCCAAACCATGCCTAAGACAACCTACTTTACAACTGACTTCCAAGCAGCTTTACTCATGAAACATAAACGATTGATACGAGCCAGATATAAACGTGACGCAGCAAACTGAGTCATTGGTCATATAATACGATGTGAAGTAGGTTGTTACAGTTAACACTGTTTATTCGCAAGAGTTTTGCACACATTATGGTGCTTTGGTAACATACCCGTCGGTGGCGAGTTAACTATATTCTTTGTAATATGAGGCATTGCAGACGGATTATCAATTAATTTGCCAAGGAATTCCTGCGGCATCATGGCCCATCGAAAATTCCCTTGACTTACTCCAGTGGTAAAGGGTAAAGGACCATTACAATTTTGGATTATCCATGCGCAGCGGCGCCCCCTATTAAGAGATAAATGTATGTTATATTTACGTCAACCTGATCTTGTGTGAACTTTCACCTCATGAGTCGGATTTAACTTTGTGTTTGCGATCAATCGATTTAATGCCGCAACAAATGACCCATGGCCTCGACAATAAGACCGTCAATGGCCTATATATGCCATTTTCCCACATACCAATATAAGTTAGCGGGACTGTCCTTGCTTTATATCAGTCGGGTACAGTTATACCTACCTTCACTTTGTAGCCTTTATCCCTCATCGACGCCTGGCCCTGGACATTTGCCAGAACGTCAACGCGCTGTCAATGCCACTGAATGGTAAACAAACAGCGGACGTAGTACGCGATCGCTGGCCACCGAACTTTCGTCTTCCGAAGCGATTTTGAAGTCTTTTGTATTATGTGACCAGTATTGGATTGATAATATTATGTGTTCAAGTAATTACCCTTGCAGCCCGATCGGCTCTGATTTCGTATCAACAACAAGAAGAGAAATGTACTGCAGTCCGGAAGTGACAATTCTCGCCATATCGCGAGGAGGAGCGAGTTTCACTTACAGACACTATTGACTTATGCGTTATTGTTATGCACTGATTATCATACACTTACCATATTTTGCACAATTTTGTTTTTGTATCTACTACAGTACTGTAAACCTTGTGAAGTCTGGCTGGTTCGCACGCCACTACCATCCCAGTATGATTATTATGACCGGCTTCTGAAGGTGCAGACGCTACCTCGCCATCTTGTCATCGTCAACACTGGTCATTTACTGATGGAGCTGGTCCATATAAATCAGCCAACCTTCAAGCTGCTGAGCGATACCCACACTCCAGCATAGTACAACTTTCAGTATTGATCATCAACAGCCCGTTTAAGGGGAAAGGAACCAAGAGGACGACGACTGTCTAACTTTATGTGTCAGTGAAATCGAAGATGAAAATAATTTCTTAACTACGTGTCCTCTATATGCGACTATAAGATCCCACTATCTCAGTTCTTGCAACCTGTCTAAATTTGAGGGTCAGCATGGAAATACTACGATTGTCAGAAATCTCGCTGCATTCATTTATCAGGCGTTCAAGTTGCACTGTAATATGTAAGTCGGTTCTTATATCATTCATTTATTATTGTACACATATATGTACTCTTTGGCCCAAGGCCTAAACGGTACAATAACAGATTCTTCTACATATGCTACCTTCAGAGTTAATCCATAACTCCAGTCCAGACATCAAGATTAACACCATCAGATGTGGCAGACCGTGCAGCATGGATAACATGCAATCATCGGTGAATCGATCCCATTGTCCATTACATCCGAAATGCCCTACAGAAATCGTTATTAATGTTGCACATGTGTTTTTTTTCCTCTATTTTGCCGTTTGCGTTAACGCATTTGAAAACGTAACTGGCAATAAACATATGATCTGCCACTGCGATTTTCCGATTGATTCTATTACAATAACACTTTAGGCCCGTTAAAAAATGATGAAAAACCGACAAACTCACAAGATCGCCCTTTAAACGTGCATTTTCAGAAATGTTCCGGCCTAATAAAAGGTCTTCATTTGACAGTAAAATCATCAGTTGCACTCCGTCTTTTGCCTTTTTCGCGATGAAAGCAGACGATAATGCAATCTGTGGATCTTACAGATTTCATCATCAATAATAAAATGTCAACGTGATGGCGATGCTATCACGTTGTCCGTAACCTCGACAAGTTTCTACATAATATGTCCAGTCTCTTTATATTGACGTATCGTTGATTTGATGTAAAGAGACCGAGTAGTCACCCTACCCGTAGGATAAGAGGAGGATTTAAGCTTACAAAAAAATCAATCATAACATCATAAGTTTGGATTATAAAATCAGTTCTTTCGCCAATGGACTCTAGAGATGCGGGGAGCGAAAACGCACACCCGTCATTGACGTCAAATGGGCGAGCGGTACATACGAGTAGGGCATTATTTGTTTAAATAGTGAATACGAATTTAGACCCACTCCTTGTCCGTAGGTCTATGGTTATTGATCTATCCCCATAAACACGACACATCAATTGCTGCAAATATTTACAGATACGTCGGGATTTGTGTTTGGCAGAAATTGTGGCTGCTGATTTGTGCTGCTGATGCTTTTATTTTAAGAACTTTTATCACATAAATATGCTCCACAGCTGTTATACTTCATGAATTCACGAGACATTCCACTTGCAATTTTTAGTCCAATGATGCACAGATGCACACCAAAAACATAATTAGAGTTAGCACCGCCCTCAATCTATATAATTTTGGTTATGGAACTCCTCCTTCAAGCTGCTCATATAGTATCTTGTTCCACGACAAACACAGTATACAACGCACACAAACTTAAAGGATAATGTTTTTTATTTATTTTTGGTCCAACTGTGTGACACGTAAAAAGTCGCGTTAATGTGTGTGTTACTGCGTCATCAATTTGTGGGCCTTGTTGATACTTCGTCCCACTTACACGCAAGATAGATATAAGAATGTATACACAATGCGCCCAAGTCATTTCCATGAAACTATTTAAAATTTATTATTCAGAGAGAAAAAGTTGATGTATAAATAACGTGCAGTTAAGTACTTCACCTTAACTCTACAAAGTGTCACCATTACGGTGACCCTGCAACAGCATAGCCTGGTCTGGCACAATAGCTGGCGACAGATATCTGCCTACCTTCCCCACCCCACCCACTGGCCACCCATAATTAAGCTCAACCGATGCAGCAAAAACAACCCCAGGCAATTTGAGAGGCCGTTCGACGTCTGAAGCGCGGCTGGAGGACATTAGGAAGTCAAACCACAGACCAAGAGAACCAGAACACGAGAAGCCGTCTGCAGTTTGCGAATCACGTTAAGGGACTTGAGAAATTGACGCCGTCTAGGTGACCCCCTTCATGGCCGACAGCGGTTGCGTGGGTAGATTGTCTGGTCCGGCCTGGGGATTGAGGGTGAAGCTGTAAGCAAGAGAGGGGGTGGGGGGTTGAGGGGCGGTGGGGTGGGGGTGGGGCTGCAGGCAAGATGGGGGTGTGGGATTCGGGGGTCGGTGGTGTTGGGTGGGGCTGTAAGCAAGTGGGGGGGGGGGTCGGGGGTCGGTGGTGTTGGGGTGGGGCTGTAAGCAAGTGGGGGGGGGGGTCGGGGGTCGGTGGTGTTGGGGTGGGGCTGTAAGCAAGAGGGGAGGGGGGCGCTGGGGGTTCGATGTGCTCTAGGTTGGGATGTCAGCAAAGACGTGGGGGACAAGGAGAGCCATTCTGAGAAACCCCAGGGAACGTGTCGTACATTCGACGCATTATCGAAAGATCCGGATTTGACCTTTCAGATCCAGATTTGATTCACAGACGACTATTTTGCCTCTTAGATCCAGATTGACCTCACAGATCCCCATTCGACCTGGACATCCACATTTTCCCTCTCAGATCCCGAGTAGTCGTCTGGCATCTCCACTAGACCCGTCAGACCCAGATTTGATCTGTCGGGACCAGATTGGACTCATATGATCATCAATGTCCTTGTATTTTTTCAATTATTCGCCACGAAATTATGCCACCCGGTACCGACGCCTCATTTGCGTATATCTGCTGAACTTCCATCTGGATTAGCGTATGTTGTAAGAACCACTCTGTCAATTTAGAAGTGAGGCATTTGTATTAAAGAAACTTGATAATGACTATTTAATAGTAACTATTATTATGATAAGTGTACTAATAACAATAACAAGTTGGTGTAAAAATTATTATCATAATCATAATAAAATGCATATGATCAAGATAATAACAAGTATGATATATTTATTGGACAAATTATCGTAGTACAACTACTGACTGCTAATGACTGTACCAGACAACAAACCTTTTTCTGTTTTATTAATTTAGAAATAATACGCATTTGATGTATATTGTCAGTCGATTTCCCCTACCTGTGTCCGACACTATTGATCATTTATCGTTTATCCTTTATTATTAAACATGAAGCTGTGTTAGTAAGGGAAGAAATTGGACGACAGATATTGACGTGAAACCCCTGTCCTCATTCCGTTAATTTACAATCTGGGGTATGACATCAATGCGTTCACTAGCTTTTATTAGCGTTCATTGACGTTCATCGGCGTTCATACAGGCGAATTGAAGGCAAATTAAGCTTTCATGCAAGAACCCTTTCCCCTCCCCCGCCCTAATCTTTCCTTTGGTTAGATTGCTAAGCGGAAATCATCACAAACAACATAAAAGAACCAAAATGAAATAATTTGGCCTTCATGGGACAAAAGACAGCCAATTTTATTTCCTGTTCTTGCAGTTCTTCCCTGTGCCCTTAATGCTGAGAAAACATTGCCACGTAATCAGCTATATGATCAGTGATACAGTGACTATCGACAGAGGTCAAAATCATCTGGTCGTCGTTAAAATATTTAATTTGGATAGTTCGACGAAATAGCCCTTGCACTAAGTGATGAGACCGGCTCAGTTATAAAGCCTGCATTCCGACGTTTGAGACATTGACGTCGGTGTAGGGTAACTGATAGCAACGCGATCTAAGGTACGTGTGCCATATGTGCGGAAAGGAACGACAATATCCAGTATGATAAGAGTTTTGTCAGTCGCCTGCAATGTTGGTACAATTGATTATTTCGCTATGATGCGCGAACCTTCCGGTATTCTTTAAATCTCTCATAACATCGACAAACTTACCACGATCTATCGGTTCTACGGTTACTCCGGGGGCATGCAGCTACGTCACGGCATTCACAAGCAGCGACCGTTCTACGGTTTGAAGTTCCAGCTCGTCGCGATGCCCATCAACCACAATGCAAGGGCGGTGCATACTACATACAAGCAATGCGGTAATGTGACAGCGAATGTCAGCGCCGCATACACCCAACCAATCACCCACGATTCCAATCACCTCAAAGATACAACTCACAGCCGTCAATATCTCTTCACCGCGAAATTTCACCTCTATAAGTCTGACAATGATCCTCGATCCTTCGAGAGCTTCACACAAGTCAACCATGGCTGGCTTCCGGGCGCTATTCATTCAGCGGGTGGCTCCACCTAGCGATTACCGGCGTCTTGAATCATACATATTGTTACCAGGGCAACCCATAAATACCGCCGTCATCCGTCTCTCATCAAGGGTCGCACGTGTCTGGGTTTACCCTGCAGATATGTAAATATTCTGCTTGCCCGAGTTTTTCCCCAAAAAAGAGGATGAACGCGAAACCCTCTTTTTTTCACTGATAAACGGTGCGTTATATCGTCATGAATGAATACGTCAGTTAGGCTCTATATTGCAAAAGACGTCACATAGAGATGAAACAACGGGCGATCTGTTACCGTGCGTAACTGGCCCTATTATTAACAATAAATACTGATGAGGTGCGCTAACTAGTTTTTGATCAAATGATATATCGGAAAAACATATTTATATAGAATGAAATTCATACCACAAATGCGTCAAAGAGAAATGCCATGATACTGGTGTGCTTAATACTCTCAGACAAAAAGACGCGCATGCCTTTCTTTACTCGGCCATCCTATCCCGTTCGACTCACTTTTAAAAAATCAATTGCTGCACTGTGTTTCCACAACTCGCTCGGCACGCTACAATAACCAGGGTATTATGGAGGTTATCCCTTTCGTGCAGTAATGTCCCCGGCAAGTGGGTGTGGTTCTGACAAGCTGACGTGTTGTAGCGTGAAATGAAAGAAACCGCCCCATCGATTTCCTGCAGCCGCCTTTTCCCCCGTCGCCACTCATGTGTATTTTTCTCGTAAAAAGGATGATGATGAAAGCTATATTTGGCTTGGGCTTTGGCGACTTCTTAGCGGAAGATGGGTCGCCAGATCAATGGAAGAGTGGAGCTGCAATGACGCGGGACATGTGGACCATCCGGAAATACACGACTATGCAAATAAGGGGTCGGGGTTGGTCGGAATCACGTGACTAGGGAGACGACAGGGGTTTCGGCGCGAAATACCAAGAGTATCTTACTGAACTTATGGACTGATGTAGCTGTAGGTCGACAGACTGACAGACAATTTCTTTCTGTGGACAGACGCCCGTACTACATATATTCCCAAATACCGATGTGGAACAAAAAGCTGATGTTTGAAGTTTAGGTTGCCGTCGTCATTTCATCACCGCCATCGACATTCTGCACAAGTCTACAGTAATTTGTAACTGATCTTGGACCCAGTTTATTGAGTTCTATAACACCGTTAATGTTCTTGTATCAAAGGATAATTATAATAACTGTAAAAATACTACAGAGCTTCGAGCGGTCTCTTATTCGTCAGTATTTCAAAGAGATGCGGCCTTATCACGCACTGTTAGGATTGCGCCTTCTCGCCATGTGTTCATGGCTAACAATGCACATTATAGCACTAAAAATACATGTTTTTCTTCTTCATAGATGGAAGAAAAGATACATCGCCTCACGCTGTGTGGATTTGATAGATAATAATCCACGTTATCACATTAAATATGGTTATTAAGCGAAATCTAAATGTTATGATCTAAGCGCCGCAGTAATCGGATGAGTCAGCATAATTGACGGAAATATCGCTTCATATAGTCCTCTCCTAGCATTGCATTTTCTTTATTTGTTGCAATTGTATTATTCCTAATAAGAGCGTGCTCTTCCTAAATCTAAAAACTTGTTAATAAGAAGCTGTTTATAAGTCACAATCTGATGAGCCGGCGATGCTCGTGTTACATACAGCATCCGTTCTGACCTAGATAGACTGGGATTTGACGGATGAATAGAAGCCGTTGATCTTTAGCAACCAGATCACACACTAGCGGACAACGTGATTGCCTTCATAATATAACCCATTTCAAAGCAATAGACTACAAATTCAGTAGGAGTACCAATCGTATATTCTTTTATTTTCCAATTTTTTTGTTCAATTTCGATGTCCCACACTGTGCTATCCCATGAATGAAATATTATCTGGTGCAATAAGAAAAGTGGGAAAGATACTGATAATCCGATAGGTACTAAATAGGTCTAGGCGGCAATCTTTCATTAAGAGGTACATTCATTCAACACAAGCATTCCGTTAGGACTGTGTTATACATCTGTTTTCGGCAACACCCCCAAATATTCGCACACTCGCCACGACAAATGCGAGTCGCACTTCACTATATGAATGCCGGAGAGTCAGCTTCATAACCAGCTTATGGAAAGGGTTTGCTCTCAGCTTCCGCTGTTTTAGAATGGTACACCAAATATTTTTTCGCGTTGAAAACGCAAGATAATATGTTAATGTTTTATTCACGTAAAACCTTCTTAGTATACTATCAACGTTAGACCAGTTCGGACATATGATGCAGATTGATATTAAATTTAATTCAATTTATAAAGCTGCGGACATGTACGCAGAGGAAGATACGTATTAGTCAAAACAGATAAGAACTTGCCGTCGACTACAGCGTCAGTAATTATTTTAATTTTGTCAGTTGTTGGAAGGCTGGAGGTGGGGTGGGTTGGCGAGAGTGGGTACCGGCTTTAACGTCATCGGATGGTAATAAGTGAAGGCGAATGACCTCAAATTACATGTTGTAATTGCCTGGCGGCCATAAACGGCAGGTGACATACCCCGACATTTCAGTTTATTGCCCTCACCAATGGCCCTTGTGTGAGTCAACCAGAAAAAAAGGGCTGCTACAGCTTGACGAAAGGCCAATCTTAATGTCAATGCAAAACTCGCGCTATTACTATTATTACGTGTTAAAATTATATTCTAGTTTACTGCACATATGTGCTGGACGTAACATGTATCTTTGCTTCTTTGATATAACTTTCGCATACAACGTTCGAAGTATAATGTTTAGCGCTTACAAACCTTCCCAAAATTGTGAGCCAGTTGCATTCTTGACACCATATATCAGTATATATATCAGTATATCGTGACCAAGAAACGGCACGCGCAGCTAGGCAACTTGACAGCTAGGCGGGCCTTTAAAGTTATAATCACAATTCTTTTGTGCTTGACGTCATATTTTATTGTTCCACGATATGTAACTATGGCAACGATTGTCCATTGAAAGGGCGTAAGGGCGGTTTGAGTCAAATAGGGCTATAGGGCTGTGCAGCTCTCGCGGGTTCTATATCCAGTCTAGGTCTTTTGGGGACCAACAAAAAAACACTTGCTCTTAGAACGAGTGCGCATCACGCTGGTGCCTTGCTGCAGCTGCGTGACTCGCACTCATTGTAGTCAACGTTTTAGTGTTGGGAACCGGCCGGCTGCGCGGTTTGTGCGTGAAGAATCGAGTGGGTGTGAAACTATTTTTTGCATGCTTTGGTCCAGGCTTTATAGTTAGCATGGCTAACTATAAAATCATAATATAATTAAAGATAAAACCTTTATCTCTCCATAATGCATGTGGTCCGTTCGATGAGACTGTTGGAAGCGTTGTATTTTGAGCCAAATCATCGATGTTTACAGTTCTGCACCATTGTCCTCACCTGCTCAGTCCATATAAGGAGCGTTGTTACGTAACCATAGATACCGCGCGCAGACAAGCGCGTCATGATGATTATTACGTCATACGACATGGAAAACCCCGCGCAACACATTAGATCGCCTGACACTGACAGTCACTCATGAGACAACCACATTCTAGTTTATCAACTGCCTAACCGCTCATACATTACATAAATCTACTCGGATGGTTATAATTCGGATATGCACATAACTTCCGTGGTTATTTGTGCTTCCAAGGACAGCTTTAGCCGATCTTGTGTGTGAGGCGAGTGAAGGCAAACAACCGGAAGGTAGGCAGCACGTACAGGCCGTTGATGCTAGGCATTGACGTAGAGCATAGGTATCCCTGTCTCGTGGGGTCTCGATAAGATCCCGAAGTGACTTTACAGCCCTATAAAGTCTCGTTCGCTTAGACTTCCGGTTTACTCATTTTGGGGACAAACAAACGAAGAACGTGTTCGGAACGAGTTTAGAATCTCTGCGCAAACTGGTATCCTGACTATCTGTGACGTAGGGGTGACTTGTATGTTACCCAAAGAGAGAGACTGGGAACCAGACTACCTGCGCAAAAGCCATGCGCCGAGGGGTGGGTCCATTGCGGAAGGCCTAGCGTTATGATTAAGAATATTTAAGAAATATAGCTTCATAAAATGGAAAGATGACATATTTTTTATTCGTTTGCGCCATCAAAATGACGAATATTTGTTACGACGGGACAATACGACTGACAAACTAACGTTTTTTTGCATTTCCTGCGAAAACGAGGCATTATGACGTCACAGGGATTCTCCCCGGTGACAACGTTGGCGCAACGCTTCAAACAGAAAACTTACAAAAATGAAGAAACTTGGTCTTTTCGTGATCCAAAAGTGATACGAAGACATCCAACTGGTCTTATTTTATCTTTACCATGGGGTTTAATGACGCACCCGTGTGTTGTTACTCCATGCACTGCACATTTTGACAGCGGAATGATTAAGTCCATCACTTGTTCTCGCCATTTTTGTTACCGTGGAGGCACGCGAAGCTCTGTGACGTCACTCGCTGTTTGGTAAACTTGCGAAAGCCGGGGTGCAGGGCTAAATTTAGAACGTTATTTTTAGCTTTCGAGTGTTTTGAAGACGGATTTTTCCTTGTATATTCCTAAAGTTCTGCTCTTCATCGCCTCAAAATATTTTATCGTATATCTCCCAAAGTCATGTTTAGTGAAATGGTACTCATTGTCTTTAGAATAAACCTGGAAATAAATTGACTTATAGCTGCCTATACTTCAACATGGAGCACGTGTGTTTGTTTGTCCCCAAAACTGCAGTCTCGCGGCCCGATCGCGAGAACTGTATAGCAATATTACAGGATTTTACCGTCCTTCAGATTTAATGTTATTGCACTAATTAACACGACCTTGAGCCCGTAGTGGTGGGCTATTCACTCTCCCCCGAGAGGTGCCCATTCCCTCTTATGGGATGCTAGCTCCTCCTAAAATTTCGAATTGATAACGAAGGTCTTCATGTTACGTCTGCCACCATTCTTAAACCTGAGCTTTACCCATCCGGATGGCCTTTTGTCGGTTGCAAGTTCGCCGTAGAGTACATCTTTTGAAATGCGTGCATCTTGAATAATAGGAACGTTCCCAAGCCTTCCGGGCACTGAGCAAGAATGCTTGGCAGACTGGCCAGGCTAACACTTCAGCATTTGCTACCTGGTTTTGCCAAGATATGCCTAACATATAGTGATTAATAACCAAGATCTAACTACTGGTCATCGATGCGACGACTGTGGTAAGCCTTGTCGGGCCGAGATAGGATTTATTCAATTATAAACTCAAATACCGCGAAGCAAAATCGTATTATTATTCCCCGACAAAAGCTGTAAGTACATCGTCTTTAGTAGACGGACGGATACCAATCATATCATATGATATTGTTTCATTTACTGATCATATTATTTTTCCTCTCGAGGAGGCTGCAGTACCGAACACCGCTGTCAGCATAATTCATGGCTGGAGCTTTGTCACGCAATCTGATTTACTCCCGCAAATATTGGACTAGCGGCAATCAATTTCTCCGAGATGATCTCATCTCAAAAGAAGGACGAAAATAGCCCTTCGGCAAACAAAAGTGGGAGGCAACACGCTGACACGGTTCTAGCCATTGTAGGTTAGAAGTAGAGACGGATCCCAGGTGTCCCAGATTAACAAACAAGGATAAAATGTGAGTCATCAGGGCACCGCTCCTCGCCACTATTTGTGAATGAATGAATGAATCTCCTTTATTCCACCACTTCCTGGTGAGCATTAGAACATGTCAAAAAACAGAACAAATAACAAAAACACACAGAACAAAAAAAACAAAAACAAAAACGGTCGTCAGTAAAATTTTAACATTTTGTCGTATGACATTCTTTGCCAAGCGTTGGCACATATTTGGGTTAAAATGTTAAGCTGCTCTAGGGTGGCTTCAATGTCAGGAGGCTTGCCTAACATTACTCGAGTTAATTCGATCTCTTCAAGATTGTATAGATACGCGCTTATTGGCACTTCACATGTATTTACAATTAGTGCCCAGAAGTATTCACGGGCCTCACCGTACGCCACGCAATGATGGAAAAGGTGATTGAGAATATCCGTATATGCACGGTCACAGTGTGTGCATGCATATGTCTTGGTGTCGTGTACGACACAGTTCAAACGAGCTAGGTCACGAAGGTGTTGCCTTCGACCACGCGTACGGTGTTCTAAGGTCCATATGGCGTTTACGCCAAAAACTCCCCCTCTAATCATTTCAAAGCGTCTGTATTTTGGTTGGGACAATTTGGTGGTTAACAGTTGTTCCGACCAGCGCCGCACAGCCGTTCTCACCAACTTTTTCCATTCGCCTTTGCTAGGAAAGTTGCTGTTATCCATGAACCTAAAAACGATTCCTTCTAGATTATATTTCTTCAGGATCTCTATGATGTCCCTAATATACCCAAACTTTGGCCCTGGGCCCTGGGATTGATAGAGACGTTCCACAAATATGCGTTTCGCTAATGCGGTATTTTTGAGCCGACATAATCTGCCCAGAATTGTTAGCTTCTTTTTATCAATTTCTTCCGCAAGAGACATTTCGTTAACCATACTGCGGGCAATGGTCGCACTGGAGCATTTTGGAAAATTTTGAATACATCGTATGGCGCCATTGTGGGCCGCTTCAAGTTTCGCTAGGTGGTTGTGTGTCAGATGATTCCAAAACTCAGCACCATAGAGGGCCCGCGGAATGACAATACATCGATACAGTTTCAAAGCGGTGAGACAACTCATGCCGGCATTCTTTGTGTTGACTGACAGGATGCTCATTAAGCCCCTCTTAAGCTTTTTAGTCGCCTCCTCCACCGCACATGTTGAGGAGAGATTGACATCGAGGTGAATTCCCACATGGTTGTATACCTGGACTTCTTCCACACGCTCGTTATATAGCGCAATCTGACATGCATTTGCCTTTTTAACTCTTCGTAATTTGCTATCAAAAAACATTACTTTCGACTTGGTTGGATTATATTTAAATTGCCACCTTCGGCTGTAGTTTTCGCAGACGCTTACCAGTGCCTGCAAGGCAGAATTCGCCGCTATTTGTGCCATCGGGGCACCACTCCTCGCCACTATTTGTGCTTTCTGGGCAAAGCTCCTAGCCAGTATTCGTGCCATCGGGGCACCACTCCTCGCCACTATTTGTGCTATCTGGGCAAAGCTCCTCGCCACTATTTGTGCCATCGGGGCACCACTCCTCGCCACTATTTGTGCTTTCTGGGCAAAGCTCCTAGCCAGTATTCGTGCCATCGGGGCACCACTCCTCGCCACTATTTGTACCACCGGGATACTGCTTTTCATCACCTTCGCTCGGCATGTCGCCCGCCATCTTAAATTCTAACGCCCGACACGACACCCAATGGCACGCAGGCCGATATTGTTACCTCTCCAAGTCGGACTGTGACTGTGTCACACGCATAGCCACCTTCGTTTTCCTGGCTCAGGACATGATCGCTTAAGGAATTCCAAATTCAATATAGCCCCTCGGGATTTATAACTAAACGCCCCTCTACCCCTCACCCTCCATCCCGCCCCATCTCCACATTCAACGCTCTTTGGCCCTTTTCACGACCCATCGGACGGCTTTACGTTCATGAACTGGATGTAGGACACATTCATGAGGACCAACTGTGACCTTTTATACCGATTTAAGTGGCAGAAGGGCAATTGCAGTTTTATGTTTTACTGTCACAACGACTCCAGCACAGTTCTTGCTTGATTACACGCCACCCGTCTCCCACTCCCCGCGCCTAAAATCCCAGCCGCCTTTCTTCGTAATGCTCATCGATCCGACTTATCTGCCACCGCAACCTCAAAACCCCAACAGTCACGTGCCATGGTGGCATATTGATCGCCACCACGTGTTGAATTCCCAAAGCATGCCTAAAAGAACCAACTTTACAATTATTATTACGCCGGACGTGGCTACTGACTTCCAAGGAGTTCTACTTATGAAACACCATCGATTGATACATACAGATATATTCGTGATATATATATATATATATATATATTTATATATATATATCAAATTAACCCAGCTAGCTGGCCACTCATGACACAGCGAACTGAAGCATATAATATATATAATAGTCATATAATACGGTGTGAAGTAGGTTGTTACAGTTAACATTAGGTCCTTCACGATCTCAAGTAGGTTGTCAGTCCATTTGCAAGAATTTGCCCACGTTACGGGGCTTTAATATCAGACCCGTCGGAGGCAAGTTTACTAGATTAATTGTAATATCAAGCATTGTAGACGGATTATCAATCAAGGTACCAAGGAATGCCTGCGGCAAGATTATTATTCCCTTTACTTGCTACCAGTGTTAACGGGAAAAGGATCAGTAAAAGCTTGGATTATCCATGTGCAGCGGCGCCCCCTATTAAGAGATCAGTGCACGTCATACGTCAACCTGATATTGTGTGGCCTTCCACCTCATGAGTCAGACTGAACTTTGTGTTCGCGATCAATCGATTTAATGCCACCCAGTAATGACCCATGACTTCGATAGTAAAACCGCCGATGGCCTATGCCATTTACCATATAATTTTCATTGGTAACATGGTGAAACGGGTTGGTCCGTTACACTGCATCTGCGCCCTCTAGCATCCAAAGTATGGGGGGAGGGATGCCTCCTGTGAATCGCGAATCCCCATGAATTAGGGAGAGCAATATTGAGTGTTCAAACTGAGGCCTGCTCAAGACTGGGCGCGGAAAACACACTTCAAAAACACACGAAGAATCCACAGATTTCTATAACGGAAGGCGGTAAATAGGAAACTGAACGTAGCAATACATTTTCAGCAACTAATTTCTTATAGATACATCGCAATATACTGCCAGGAGTATTTAGACATCTGTCAGTAATAATCCTATTTGTAATCATTTGGGTTATTTTTATAATCGACCGTAGATCTTTTTACAATGTTATAACGTCATGACAGCATCGTGGGGGCATTAGGTGACTCTTGTGTCAACTTCAATATATCTATCATCATCAAATCAGCTAACGTTTAGCACGTCTCAGTATTTTATTATTAACTCATTGTATCCAATATTCGCTTAATGGGGTCTCCGTGTCATAGCCGAGACATGATCCAAGAGTGATTATCGTAAGACATGTTAATAGATAGCTAGAATTATTTAGCACGGATTTCTACAAAAATAATATGGGCTCACAAAACATCCATGGATTGATGGTTGAATCCGCATAACAAGTAAGGTTTTCATCAAGCGCTATTTTGGTACCGTCTAGTTCACATTAAGCCAACTTGAAAATTTAAATATTAATGAATAGGCCACTTCAGTTATCGATCATTTCGCCGCAAGCGCATTTTGTCACAGTCCCGTGATCAGCTGGGAACTGTCATCCCAGGTAAACAGTTGGTGCCACGCTAAAACAAATGTAGGTCATATTATTCGTCTGTGTTTCTTTGCCTAAATTATAACGCCTCAAATAGTGGAAGTGAATACTTCTTTCACTTCTTGGCATCAAAGTGACATCAAAGGTAAACAAGGTTAAGATGATGTAAAAATATCTTGGTACCAAGAATTTAACGCTGTACTGATGTCAGCGACCAATAGTAGGCAAGTATGGTACGTTTAATCTATATTAAAATTTAATCGCAGGCAATAAAAATCGCTTTCTTCATGTGGCATTGCACCAAGAAAGGTCAGGCGTCGGACAAGAGGAGTCAGCGCCACCTATGAATAGAGATTGGTCCACGCCGATAAACACTTCGAAGCCGACGGATATTAATCAGAGCCGTCAGCATGTAGAGGGCGCTGTTCTCCATCATGTTTTGCTCCCAATAAATCTGACAAGGGGCCTTGACCAACCTGAGAGCTACACACACGGACCATGGTTGCTTCCCGGCGCCACTCACTCGACGGTGGCTCCCTCTGGCGAATGCCGAGCATGTTGACACGCTGGGGTTGCCCGGTTAACGCCTTATTTCGGCCGCCAGACTCTCCACTCTTGCGTCGTTGCCAGGTAGTCGTTCAAGCTTTATGGATGGCTGAGTTTGTTCGCAATACAATCGTGCCGTGTGGACCTAGCCTTAGATTACTAACAAATGACATCGTTTTTATCCCCATCGAGACCCTTATTCTGATGTTGACACGCGTCGTACCTTCGCTTCATAATGAGACAAATAGTACCACCCGCAAATAGACGGTCCGGAGAAAGACAAAACACAACAATAGATATTTGAACAACACGGAAGAACAAACAGCGCCAGTTGATTGATAGCCATCAACCACACACACAAGCGGAATGACGTCTTCAGCAAAGAAATGTTGGACGCTAAGTGGACAAAACTTAAAGAATCAGGAAGGACGTAGCATGGGACTGATTGATTAATCTGAAGGGTTTCTGTCCGTTTTGTCGTGGAGTTTTTCGAAAATGTAGTCCATGATGTTAAAATCCTAAAATTTATTATTATTATTACGTTTATGCCTAAATGTCGTCCGGATCGCAGGAGAATCAGCAGAGAAATATTTATTAATGCGACAGAATGTATGCATAAAAAGGAAACCGAGAAAAACATAGGTCAGCCCTGGGTCACAGTAATATAACTGGATTGTTAGCAAAGTAAATCGTCTCTGTGCCAAAGACAGCCACAAGCCACCTCAATCTGTACTCGATGTAATGGCCATTGAATAAATCACAAGACTGACAACTTATCTAAGGTTACTTGGTGCAATAGCAGATGAAAATGTCTGCACTTGTGGCCAATCAATACAAAGTGTTACAATTGACGTTCAAAGACATCAGTCAAAAATGTAAAAATGTATAATGTTTTATAATATATAATTCACAAGACATTATATCTATTCTAAAATTCCCAACATACTAAGTGACGATCTACAATCTTCACGTTACTTATTTTAGTATACAGAAAAGATGATGTACATGACTGACAATGGTTCCTGATAACCAATGTATCAACTATGCCGGTTAAAGCAATATACTTACATGCGCCATCTTAGATTTTTTACATTTTAGAATCAAGACTAAAGGTATCTTAAAGTTATGATGCATATATGTTTTATATCTCTGAGAGTCTGTAAAACACCAATTTGAACATAAAACTGCGCGGTTTATTTATATCGCGTGCGGATGTGATAGCGAGCCGCGGTCGACATCACACAGAAAATACCGAACAACGAACAGGCGCGCAGGGATATAAAGCCGGCCACCAACTTCTGCTCCGGTGATTAAATGGCTTCTCTCCGGATAGCCCACAGGCTTTCAGGATTTTAATTCAAGACAGAATATACTTATCTGACATGGGCAAGAGGTTGGTAATACAAAAAATTACAGAATATATTGCTTGAACATTTATGAGCTTGATCCAGAAAACCGGTACAACGTTGGCGGGTCTTGGTTGGTTTAGAATTGGGTGGCTGGCTGTGGGCCTGCCACTGATGGTACTAAACGTCCTTTACTTGGAATTAGTCCTTGACAGATCTATGTGGAATTGAGTCCGGAACTGGAGTCGTTGGGGTTTAAGAGGTTATTAAGGGTAGAGTAGTGATGGGGGAAATCAACACATGGCCGAGCTCGCCATTATTGGTAAATGGAGGACAGTCGGTCCGCCACAGTTCAAGTCAGCTATATAGGGCATAAACACCGAGGCATAGAGAGGAAGCTGGAGCCATTAAATCTACACCATTTACATACTTGAGATTTGTTCCTAGGAGAAGTATCGAGGTGTGATTCATTACGCTGTCGGCGAAAACATATAAAAATGCCTTTCCAAGGAATTTCAAAGGAACAACAGCAGATAATGAGCCATGTTTTAGTTATTGTAGAGAGGGCAAGTTTGGAATCGGGACGGACTAAATAAGGCACGAAACTTACGATTGCGGTTTTTTCGCGTTGGAGGTTACCAGGAATCGTTGATTGTCAAAGGAGGCCATTAATTTGCTACATTCATATAGAAGTCATAGAACGTGTCACATAAACATTGCCTTCTGGTTACGGTCGTGTGAATGCTCTCCAGAATGGCAAAATTAGCTATCATGTGCGGTTCTGCGATTTATGTGGTAATGAGAGGATTTTGGTGCGTGGGTGCATGTTTCTGCCACCACCTCTCTACAAATTACGGCTTTCTAATCTGAAGACGGTATCAGAACCCTGTGAAATATATACTGGCCTGTCGGTGTAGAATTGCGTCCAGGCCATATTGAACGGTTTGTCATCCGCCGACGCGGAATGAAGGAACTCGATATATGTTCCAATTGCGCCCCGTGACGGGCGAAAATTGTCCTTCTGCAAATACCGCCACGGCGCCTGCCAGGGCCCGGATGTATGTGTCAAGCTTTGTCATCCTCGGAAACCTCGTCAGCCTGGAGTATCAACACGGTGACCACCATCGGCTTATGGCAGGATGTTATAGGGTGGTCGTCAGCAATTAGACGTGATGGGCATAAAACTAGTGTGCTTTGGTCGGTGATGGGCCCCAGTTCGTCCATACCAGACGTCTAATGGAGCGGTCAGGGATATTTGTGTATGTTTGCATGGGCTTATTGTATTTCGCACGTACTTCTGTGTGCATGGGAAGGGTCGTTCCCCATGTTAACAAGGTTCCTGGCCTGACCCTGCATGCTTGTGTGATGACCCGATTCTGGTTCTCACATTCGCTTTTTTTGCCTCGCCAAATTGGGTAACGTTACTTTCGTCTCCATTCACTCCTCGCTTCCCACTCCGGACACAAGCGTTCTCCTCTCCGTGGCTGGGTAGCCTCCCTGTGACAGCTCTCATTGTCGGCGAGAGAGCGTTGCAGCTGAAACTCATGCCCCTCCCTAGCATTGACGATTGATCCCCTCAACCAGTACCTCCACCCCTCCCCCCCCCCCTCGCCCCGACCAACCCCATCCCACTCCGAAGGTCATGCCTCTTCCTCTCACTGATCAGGTCTGGCTGACCAGACCCCGCCCTCAATTATGTCCATCCGAGCCGAGCCGCTTCTCATGGCAATGGGAAACATTGGCTTATAGATGGAAAAATATCATGCATCTACTTACGTTCAATTTATTTAGCACAAACAATCCTTGACATGCTGCGGCCGCCTTTGAGCCAACAAAAACAATTTTGACCGTGTAATCCACTCATCGTGCGAACCATGAGGTATTGCCACGCAATAGATGTGACAGCATGTCGTATTATGTAAGTTGATCGCCGCAGAGTGTGTCCTGAACAGTCTGAAATATCGCGGTCGCATTTGGTAGTTTGCCATGATAAGGCTCTCCATTTGAACTTTTAATAATTATCCACTTATTATCTTCCCACCCCAGCATAAAAAATGGATCAGGCCTTTGATGAAAAATGCATTGTATGTCAGCCAGGTTTTTGTACACTTGGTTTGAATGAATGATATTTGACTTGACTTGACCTGGCATTGTTTTCAGACTAGAGTAGATAGTTCCATGTTCAATATATACTTGAAACCAATGAATTACCTCTCAATGACGTCAGAGGTGTTATCCCCTTCTGCGGGGCTATTTTTGTGCATTCCGTATTATCAATATTAAAGCGACGCGTCACTAATCTCTGCGTTAGACGACGTGCAATCGCTCTTACTGAACGTCGCCACTGATGGCCGTAAATAGGATCGAGTTGCCCTTTCTGTACCAAAAGTTAAGCTATGTTAATGACGTGCAAATCTCTTCTGAGTACTTTCGCTTTCGCATAATACGGAACCTCCAGGCAACTAATTGCGCCAACTGGAAAGGCCAGCACCCGTCCGGAGTGCTAATTCAGTTTTTCTGTTGGTGCGCTAGCGGGAATCATCCATCTAGATCGTCTTTGGTGGCATGTTAATCAGCTGGCGGTTGGGACATCAGTGTTTGGGCGATCCGTCCTGGTGTGGAGTCTGCAAGCTCCATTGTCGTTCCGCTGGAACGTAATTGACGTTTAGATGCAATAGATTTTGACGAATTAATTCTGTCGGCAACTTCGAGGGTGGATCGATGAATAATTTTAATTAAGTCAACGGCGCTATAAGAAACCGAACTGGGTAATTGGTGATCAGTTTTTTGGGCACCTCGTGGCACGAACCGGTGTCATTAGCGCCGAAGTTGAAATGCAGGGCGTGTATCAGGTTCTTTCTGTCTCATGATAGTAATCATCATCTCATCAGTTGTCAATAATATATTGACTTACGATTACGATTACCACAACCCACAGAACTACAATTCCCTAGTGCGATTCCCGGCCCTGGCACTTAATCTGGGGTATAATTCCACCATTCAGCCTTAATCGTACCCGACGCTTCCTTGGTCCAGTTTAGCCCTTGCGTGAACAAAAGCGGGCCAAGGCACTAATTATTGCTTATTTCATTATTATTAGTTATTTCATTTCCTAAAGTACAGAAATGCGAGGGCCTAAAAATTTCTCTTTTTGCACTAAAGTAATGTTAGGATAACAAAGAGCAAATCTTACCACTCCTTTTCCTTTTTGTGTCATTAAAGGCGACTAATTTTCCTTACCTTAATTGGTTCCCGTCACGACTGTTAATGCTTGCTTGTGCGCCGTCTTTGATGACATGATCATCAACTGGCGAGAGCGGCTGGGACACTGTGCTTGGACAAGCGGCTCGGGTGTTCCGTCTGCGAGCTCCATTGTCATCGCACTCCCCAGCTGGAACGTAATTTATGTTTTGCGATAGTTTGGAGCGACTTCATTTCGACGGTAATTCAACAACTAAATTGAGTAATTGGTCAACAGTGTTCTGTAACGCAAGACGGTGTCATCCGCGCCGAAGATAAAATGTGACGCGTACGAAGTCTGATAGGGAAAACGAGGCAGTACAAAAAACGCAGTACAAAAAACTGCGCGTTATTGCGCAAATCAGTACTAGATACATCTCTGTAATCTCCTCAAAGAGGTTTCTCCAGTTATGAGTATATGGCTTGAGATATAAGTAATATGCGGGTAGTGTACACCGGAATTAAGAAAGCCCGGGACCCCACGGTCATTAAAACAGCCCCCTTAAAGTCACTTGATGGCGAGGTTATCACAGATCGTAGCAAAGGTGTCTCGCTGGTTGGAACACTCTGGGCTTATTGTACGCTCACAAGTCTCATGTATGGACAACTCCGGTTGATGCACTAGCCCGACTGTGGGTTATGAACGATCTGGACACTTTTCGAGCTGGGTCAGGCAATCGTCAACGACAATTGATGATGATGCGGGCCAACCTACCAAGCATTCTTGCCCTTGTGAAACAACGTCTTCGTCACTTGGAAACGTTCATCGAATGCAAGATGAACGCTTTCCAAAGCATGTGCTCTACGGTGAGCTTGCCAATGGCAAAAGGCCAACTGGACGGCCAAAGTTTAGGTTGTATGTTTGCAAGCGTGACATGAATGCTTTGAGTTTTAGATTAAAATTCTTGGGAGGATCTAGCATTCGAAAGGAGGGAATGGTCACGTGTCGTGCATGAAGGAATGGCCCACCACGACGGGCTCTGGTTTGAGAAATTGAACTTGAAACGCCAATCTAGGCATCCAGTGAGTACAAACCAAGACCTATCGACAGGTCATCGATGTGACGATTGCAGTAAGCTCTGTCGGTTACAGATAGGCTTATTCAGTCATAAGCGCAAATGCCGCGACGCAATTCGCATCACCTGATCAATCAAAGCTGCAAATCCATCGTCTTTCGCAGATGCATGGATGCCAACCATTTTCCATTAGCTCTCCTCATACGGAATAGATGGGCATAAGGAAAATCGACAAACTTAACAGTAGAAACAGTAAAACGCATGTCCAACATTTTACAACAGAGTTGCATAGTCATATAACATAATTGTCCATTGTAAATGGACTAATATAGCTCCGATTTTTATCGGTATTAATGACACTATTATATATCATTATGAATTAATAAAGTACAGGGGCAAAATCTCCAACTTTGCAAAAACAAAATGGAGCCCTCTCTCAAACTGTTTAAAGTTTAACAAAACTGTGATATGAATTGACGAACTTGTATATCTGTATTTATTTGTAGATTTGTATTTATGTTATGGAAATTTAAAAAAAAACAAGTAATGCGGTCTTCACTTACGAAGATTACTACGTTTTCTTCACAACAAAAGTCACATAAATCGTTATATCGTAATCCCAATGCATATAATTTTTCACTTGTTGCCAAAATACGATGTAAAAGTCTACATTGGAATTCTTCAAGTTTCATATATCTGGTAATACGGTAGGACCTACGACCTTGAAAAAGGCACAATAACATTCTTCTTCCTTTGAATTACCATTTAAATCAGCTTTACATCCGTTGAAAGGTGTACTTGGTGTTGTGGCAATCGTTGAAATCAAACCGTTGCAGACCGATTTACACGTTTTGCGGTATTTAAATAAAGACAGAATAGGGATGGTTGTTCGTTGGTTTTCAGAACGGCTTTCCATCGAGATGGTACACTTGCTATAATTTCATTATAATGCAGCACGTCCAGTTTTAAGTTGAAATTTGTTACAGAGAGATCCATGAGTCATACCGTTACCCTCCGTGGTGGACAGATCTTTAACATGCACAATTCCTAATGTAATCCACGGTTCGTAACATATAACTTGTTTGCAATCTCTGATATGACAATCGAACAAAATAAACCGGCAGAAATGGCATCATAGCACCCACATATTATATAGCCCCAGTCTCAAGTCATGTAAGACAAGATACGATAAGATTTTATTTAACGTTTGTATATAAAAGTAAAGCATGATTTATGGTGCAATGAAGATTATCAGCGCCGCGATCCTCGTAAAGTAAGCGTATATTGAATTTATCAGCTGACGTGGTGGCAGTTGTTGGCTATCTAATGCCTATACAGTAGCCACTCCCCTTATGAAGATACATCATCCACAATCCTATTATCTCCGAGATATTCGTGTGTAGGTCAGTCAACTTCCCGGAACTAAAACATGGAGATGGCGAAGGGATACTGTGAATGATGTTCATGAGGCATGTCGTCCCACGCCATACAATGAATCCTGTGTCTGGCTTATCAGCTGATAGATCCCTACCATCTCCGGTTAACATGTCCCCACTGTGAGTAATACCCAGGGAGACTCATTAATATCAAGAGTGTCTTACCGAGTCAGACATCCACCGTGTCGTCCGTGGAAACAAGCAGATTGTGTTGATTAAGTACCTAAACGCTCCCTCCTTTCACCGCTCCCCATCGTGTCCCTCCTAGATGGCAAGGTCTGACTGCACAAGTATAGGTACCGGCACCAAAAGTTTCCCCATCTGGGCGGTACGGGGGGGGGGGGCGTGACTCCTGACGTCGCACGGAACCTCTTTGTCAAAGCTGGGATGCCGTTAATGCGAGCATAAATCCAGAAAGATGCACTGCTCAAGACAAGAGGGATTAGAAATAAAAGGAAATAAATGTGGCTGGGCTGTACATTATGAGTGACGACTAAAGACTTGTCGTCCTATATCTGTCGCTGCATCGCGGCATCGGTAAGTGGATAATTGATCTTATCACCGACGAGTGGTATGAATGTACCTAGCTGGCAGCTATTCGCAATGCGGAGTACAGATATTAAAGATTACGGATTGTTTCATAGGTTCCTGAAAGTATCCATATAATCTAGCTACCCAAAGACGGCCCCATCAGGAAAAAACCCATCGATCAACAGATGCACGCTCAACGGATGCACTCCCTTTATTTCCGCCCTTATTTTTTAATGGCCAAATACATTATTCGTTTGCCGTATCGACACAGATAGCCACGCGAAGCACCCGTTCATAACCTAGTGACAATGACAGGGGCGGTGGCTTCTCAGATGGGAATGATGTTCTTTATTGCATTGGACTCATTGGAAACAAGCTTTTTTTTCTGCAAAATAAAAAGTGGATGTAAATAGGACTATAGCCGTGGGTCAGGGCTAGTTTAGCCAAGTGAAATGCACACTTAAATATTCATGAGCAACGTCACTCGCAGTCCCGTCGACCCCAAAAGCGCTATTTTTAGCATTTAAGGGTATTTCCCGACAGGCACTCGGGTTTACTGTCGCGGAAAACCATTTAAACATTTCCAACAGAGTTCATTCATAGTATGAATGCCTTGGTAGACTCTATGCCAAAATTCACATTGAACGCGTGCACAACCAGCCCGAAGCGCTCGTCAACTTATTTGTTGCCAGTCGGCCAAACAGCGTCAGTGAGTGTCACTGAATACGTGTGTCGGTGTGACGGACACTGTAGCCGTAGTGTCTTAATTAGGCCTAGGCCTGACGCATGGCCCTCACCTCAACCCTAACGTTAAGTAGAAAGCATACTATCTGACTATAGACGCGTGTCCGTTGTCGTCAAGGAATTTATTGCGGGGGTGGGGGGGGGGGGGGGGGTAAGGGCCCTTCAAGCAAGGCAATGTCAATGACTGTGAAGACTTTTTTTTTTTTAAATAATTTGTTAGGGATAATATGCGAACCTTTTGCGGTGTGGAGCCCCATTTTAGCAGTGGAATCCCCAGAGCCCTCCCCCAGGTCTCTATAGTAAAAGTCGCTGGTAGAACCAAATAACTCCCACTAACCCTTGACACAGGGAGGCGGGTAGTGGGTAGCATCGACATCTGTTATCGACAGGTGTGAATGGCTTATTCAGTTTTTTTCAGAGAATTCATTAACATGGTTGGGCATCATTCACGTTGACAGCTTGTTATCGAATGACCCCTTATACGCACTGGTCGCAAGTTTTTAGTAACATACATCATGTAGGTCAGTTCTGTGGGGTAAGTTTTTTTTTCATGACTGTTATCTCCTAATTATACATCACTGGATGTCCAGGGTCCCTCCAAACCATATTTGTATAATAGTGTCTCCCCCCCCCACCCTGCCCACCCTGGGTTCTTGCCTGAAAGTATGTACACTCTTAATAATACAATTTGATTTGATTTCCCTTATGCGACAGCGTGAATGTCAAAAAAGAAAAGAGATTGAAGGAGCCTGATGAGGGGGGGGGGGGGTGTTATATGTTAGCTATGAACATTACCTTGTCCTTTACTTACAATGAACAATAGTTTTCCCCTAGTTTATCACGAGGGACACAGCCCCACGAGCAGGCACCAGTACTAGATAGACAGTACTCATGATTAACCGTACTATGTATACTTGTGAGAAATGAAGGTCCAGTGATTAATTAGAACAGACCTTGGGACGTGCGTGTCAGTGAGCATGAAGAACATAAGCAAACAAACATAACATCCTTCTTCAACATTTTATTGATAGACAACCATAATTCCACTGGCCCAGCTACTTATGGGATTGAAATTTATCGTGTGCAACTAATTTCGTCATGCCTACTGTACTGTCTATAGTCGAGCATAGAGAACCATGCAGGTTGGGGCCGGCACTTATGTCACAAAGTGATTTGACAGTAGATTAAGTTAACTTAGTAGGCCTAAGACATACCATTTCCTGCCTTTGGGATGTACGTATAATTTGTAACAAATCGAAAGGCAGTCTCAATTTCGTATGTTCTGACCGCTGCCAGCGCCTCTTTTGCGCTGGCGAACGATCGCGTTCCTGACAACGCCATATTCCTTCGTGTGAACTGTCAAGTGGTGAAAACCCTTAAATTCTAAAAATAGCATTGTTGGGGTCGACGGGACTGCGAGTGACGTTGCTCATGAATATTTAAGTGTGCGTTTCACTTGGCTAAACTAGCCCTGACCATAGCCGTGTGGCCTATGCTGCGTCGGGTTAAGGATGTAACTACGAGTACATTGGTTCCCTCGCTTCTCCCCACCTTCACAGAACTTGACTTCTTCCCCATCGGTGCGTCAATCATACCCCCCCCCCCCGCCCCCCCGCACCGTCCCCACTGGAGCCCTACATCCAAAGGACTGCTGACCCTCCGTGATTAAACTTCCCATAAGCCCCTCCCTGCGCCGCCTCGGAATAGTCCAGCTATTGCTTAATTCAGGCACGGTCTTCTCCCCTCGGTGGCTAACTTGCTGATTTCTACCGAAGTCACATTGACTTTTATGGCATTCTTGCGACAATTTTAGCGCCAGCGAATAGAAAGAAACCGTCACTCGTCTCCTACGAGGAAAGCAAACTCAAAGCACCTTCCAAATAAAAGGAAAACGAATAAAATTGCCACTGTGCGGGCGGGTGTCGGCGTCCCCAATGAATACCGGCGTTTTAAGATCCTGAGAGGTTTGTTTGGGCACAGGCGCCTCAATCGTGGGTGGGTGGGGCGGAAGGGGGGGGGGCGGCTTCACACATATGTCATATAAAGAGAGAAGGTAGGAAACTCATTTTGCAGCTAGAAAACTCAGCCCGAACAACATCGGTCGATTTCGTCAACAAAATGCTACGACTGCGAGGTTTCCTCACTTCATTCAATGCCTCAACACTTTACTCACGAAAATATCACGTAATCTATTCAAACACACCTTCAAATCGCTGCATCAAGACATTTTTCCGCCAACATTACACGATTTTGACTGTTGCCGCTCAACATGGCCGTTGACTGCCGCAGCGAATTTCTTAGCGCCTATTGATTGGTTGTAACCTCGCGTGTGCCGTTTTCTCGCAAGCTCCTTCGTCTATATGCAAATTACATTGCAGGCTCTTCCATCACTGGTACTCCCGCCTCAAGTAATCGTATCGCCCAACACGTAGTAAAAGTTTTCGCAGGGGGGTGATACGGCGTTAGAATAAGTGGCGCTAATCGAGTCGTGTCTTTGGCATTAAAGTTTATAGGGGTCTGCAAGGGGTAAATGGCGAAACACGACAGAGATATTTGAAAATTCAACATTCGACATTGAGGATCTGGAAAACCGACATCGACACAGAGAGTGGCATTTTAGAAAAAGCGACAGTGACACTGAACTAGATTGGCAGAACAATTGTCCGCCCTTGAGGACTAGACACGGACTCAACAGTTGTGACCAGCAGGGGTGGTGGGTAATGATTGTGTAATTGTATTACATCGAGAGACTTGGGGATACTATGTTTTTCCAAATTAGCTGATTTGCACAATACAATATTTACAGTATTAATGATCGTGCTACCTCAGATATCATCTCTGGCTGTGTGTTCTGGTTTGCCAGGTGAAACATTCCCATCGCTACTCTGGCTGGATCTTACGTTTCAAATAGATAGCTGCGAAACCGGTAAATGTCAGAGGTTTATCACATGGAGGCAAAGTCCTGACACTTTAACAACCGTTTTGCAAAGACAATAAATTGTCTGGTTTGGAGAAAGGCCCCTGACTCCTCAATCTGCGCATTAAATGATTTCATGCCAGGAGTCAGTGCACGACATAAAGATGCCATTTCCTCTGTAGCAATGAATGTGGGATCAATCCCGGACTGTTTTGGCCACCTGAAGGACTAACGGCGCGTGGATCGGTGGTCCCGTTGTGGCCATGTCTGTGTGATCGCAAGATAAAGATCCCACGTCTTTCTTCGCAAAGAGTAGGGGGTTTCCCCAGGGCATGGCTCCACCACTCTCCCTTTCTTCTTCCATTGACACGTTATGATCAAAATTGGTTAAAAGCGTCCTAAGTATACAACCAACCAACCAACCCATTGTCGCGATATGACCAAAATAGTTGAATTGAATCAATCAATCAAGCTAAGCATTTTCACACCAGCCATCGCAATGTGTCCAGTTCAACCAAGCTTCATACAACAACTTCACTAGCTCCGGCAGTTCAACCAAACCTCATGCAACAACATCACTAGCCATGTCACTTAAACCAAGCCTCGTGCAACAACATCACTTGCCCTGGCATTTCAGCTAAGCCTCATAAAACAACATTACTAACCATTGCAGTTCAGCCAAGCCTCATACAACAATATCACTAGCCAAGCCAGTTCAGCCAAGCCTCATGCAACAACATCACTAGCCATGCCAGTTCAACCAAGCATCATGCAACAACATCACTAACCATGGCAGTTCAGTCAAGCCGCATGCAAGAGCTTTACTAGCCATGGCAATTCAGCCAAGCTTCATATAACAACATCACTTGCCATGGCAGTTCAGCCAAGCTTCATATAACAACTTCACTAGCTATGGCAGTTCAGCAAGGTCTCATATAACAACTTCACTAGCTATGGCAGTTCAGCCAAGCCTCATATAACAACATCACTACTGATGGCAGTTCAGCCAAGCCTCATACAACGGCATCACTACTGAAGGCAGTTCAGCCAAGCCTCATACAACGGCATCACTACTGATGGCAGTTCAGCCAAGCCTCATACAACGGCATCACTACTGATGGCAGTTCAGCCAAGCCTCATACAACGGCATCACTAGCCGTGGCTAAAGCGCATCTCCTGTCAGTGGAGCCGTAATCACAAACCATACTTAGGCTATGCACGTCTAAGCTTTATGCCAAAGTGAAGGGGTTCGTGCGAGAAAGTAACTTTTCGCCGTAACCTCACCAGCGCGTTATGTTCGGTTGACATGATGAAGAAATAATACTCACTATAATATTAGCACTTTCTTAGTTCAGAAAATCCATCTCTTGGGCAAAATACTAATGCATTTCGAACCCGACAATCGCTCGACAAAAGTCGATTGGCGTAGCCAACGTGTGGTTGAATGAATACGGCCCATAGTCCACAAACACTCAGTGGGCACATAAAATGCGGCTCTCTGGAGCTTTTGCCGCCTTAATTATTCCTTCTTTTAGTAATAGCGACGACAATTGGTTTGCCAATTGGGCGGCGGCGTGAGTAGACTATAACACGGCACGGGATGCGAGTCGGCAGCATTGGTCCATGCACACAGGATGTTGGTCGGCGGCATTGGTCCATGCACACAGGATGTTGGTCGGCGGCATGGGTCCATGCACACAGGATGTTGGTCGGCGGGATTGATCCATGCACACAGGATGTTGGTCGGCGGCATTGTCGAAGGTGGGCGTGTCCGGCTGACGAACGGCTTCACCGCTCCGCAATAGTAGCCATGGCGAGCGTAATGGTACGAGGTAAAGCGAGGAATGCATTTGGCCACCAGCCGCTGAATTTGATGGCGTCCCATAAAAAAACAGTCCGTCTGGACTCCTGGAGAACAAAGCCAAACCCAAAGATGCGACTTCGATACGGGGCAATGACGCTCAGAAGCATAAATAGAATCCTTTCGAGTATGTATAATTTATACCTTACATAACCGTGTGCAGACAGCGACTGTTATGGGAATAAACTATCAACGCTATATAGCGTGTATTTATGACAGTGCGGTGACATGGAACGAGCATACAATATAGAGCCATCAGCGGGAATAGACCGATCCAGGCTGCCAATCACTCACTGACGTCACTGTTGCTTTTATTCAATCATGGAGCGAAAACGGGTCTTCCACGTGCGTTATGTCTGACAAATAAGTCTGACAAACAACAAAGCAGCATGTTACTTTTTTCTCAGTTTCAGAGGTGAGTACTGCTCACTTGTACCTACCAGCAGCTGATTGTCAATTTCATACTCACGAGTAAGAAAAAAGGACTCGTGGCGTGGCCGGAGCTTAGCGTCGGAGCGTGGATCGGTCTATTAAGTTGACCGGCGAGACATTTTACGCTGACTTTTATGATTCACCAGTGTTATATCAAATCGTGAGAAAATCGGCTTTCAAGAAACGCAAAACAGTTTTTATTATACCGCCGAACACTGTTCAAGTCAATTGTTTACGATCATGCTGAAGGCCTGTACTAAGACAAATACACATAACGCTAACGCAGAAGCAGCGTGTGAACATTTAAAAAATATATATGAGTTTAAGACTTTAAAAAGTTCAAACATTTAATTAGATTACTCATACAGAAAGTTTCTTTCTGCATAACGAATTTCAAATTGTTCGTAGAAGTAACGGGAGCATTTGTCTATCCGTTCAGTATTACCTCTTTAAGAGTTACATAATCATCATCATACCTATCATTTAACAGCAAAAAGCGTCGATAATGCCTACAATTCGATGACGTCTTGTTTTGGTATTGGAACATCATAGCATTGTCTTTATGCGATAATGACCTCAATAAATGAATTCCACCTATGATATTTAGGAATTTTTGCATGGGATACAGCCATTGCTGTATGAGCAGCTTTAATCAAGACGTGAGAATTATGAATGCTACCTCTACGAGCGTTTGTAGAATGGAAAGAGGACCAAACTTTATGTCCAGTTGTGGTGATTGCGAATACTGCTTCTAAATGGGTGATTGGTTATGACGAAATGGCGTCCTTAAAACGACGTCATGTAAACGATTATCGCCACAGAAGTTGAGCTAATTGTCACATGCCCAAAGCGAATGTTTCACTATATACTCCCTCTGCACGCCTTCCAGGGAATAGTGTATGGCAAACTGCATGTGTATATAATGGGTGTTGTGCCGAAGTCAAGTCCTTTTTTCATTACTTATTTCATTAATCTATCGTCTTGTTCTTGTTGGCATCCATCGTCTTTTGCAGACGGACGGTTGCCAACCACTTCATATGCAGCACAAGCACAGTACATAATAAGCTAAGCGTAGCAGTGGTTTCATACGAAATAGAATTGATGTCTCTACCGTAGATTATTGGCAATCGAGGATATGGCGCATAGGAATCTTTAAACTGTACCCGTCTATATATTACATATAAAGTTATATTATATACAACAGTGGACTAGTTATCGCGAATCGATATCAATACTTTCATCTAATAGCTGCCATAGTGCGCAGCTGTTATCCTGACTTTGTGCAATATTCTGAACAATCTGCGTCATACTGTACCAGCTTTAGATCTCGTAATCACCTATACAGTAACTGGCATCGGGTTTATGCGTTCTATTGTGCGATTCCGGGGAAGCTTGCATAAAATATCGGCAACTCGTACGCCAGGCAGATGGGCTGGGAATTGCCACAGGGACGGTGGGGTTTAAATATTCATAAATCAAGGCGGTAATGGCCATCATAGAATCAGTCAATAGAATCAGACATCCCTCCGACGTCTATCGGACTAAGGTTTTTATTTACAGGCCGCGTTAAAGGCCATGGTTAATGATATGGTGGCTAGGACCAAAGGGGCAGCAAGCCCTTACTGGACGTCGCTAGGCCACGTGGTGAATGCACATCCACATTCCGACACGACGCCCCGACCACGCGTGAGTCCTTTTTCGTTAGTGGTCAATATGAAATGGACAATAATAGCTGCTGGTAGTACTAGGTCCAATTGCCTAGTACTCGTGTCTGAAACTGAAAGTGACATGCTGCTGTGTTTGTTGGACAAAACTCACATGGAAGATGTTTTTAGTCACATGATTTACAGCCTGTATCGGTCTGAAACCCATGAAACAATGGCTGCAACAACGATAGCGAATCAACACTGATTTTTGAAACATGTTTCCTAACTGGCACGGGGAGCCTCCCCGGGTCAATTGGTTAGCGCATTTGACCGTAGGTCAACAGGTCTTGGGTTTGAATCCAGGGCATGCGTGCCTAATCTGAAGCCTGTTTCATTCACTCAGCCTAGCTTCACCACCATCCCGGGAGTTTTAGCCATTGCGGCTTAAAACAGCATTTCGTTTCATTTCATGCCAAACTTGCAGAAATATTTGTGGTTTTGTGAAGAATTATTTGAATCAATAGGTGAAAGTGACAGATATCAAAAATGGATGCACGCCGACCGCTACCCCCCCCCCCCCACCCCTCTCCTCCAGCAATGGGGTGATGATTATTGGAGCCAAATGTAAGATGTACTTAGGTTGAGATGACGTCATGCAATCATCATTCATCGCACGTTACGCAGCATAATGATCGGGAAATCAGATCATTGTAAAAAGTACAAATGGCAGCAATAAATGGCTTTATGTCTTGCGCTACGAAAGGGTGATATAGCTGGCTCGCCCGCAACTCGTTCCCTGCATTGTAATAGAAGAACACAAAGAGTTATGTAAGTTGTTGGATAGGGCAATTTATTGCCGAGAATACAAGGTTCAAGAGTATCAGTGGCGGAAAAACCACATGGCCACTGATAAATATGCGGCGGAAAACAGCATCGCTACTAATAAAGATGTGGCGGAAAAACACATCGCCACTAATATACATGTGACGGAAAAAACATCGCAAATGGAAAAATATTTGGCGGAAAACATATCGCCAAGCAAAATGGTGAGGCGAAAACACATCGCTAATGACAAATATAGTGGCAAACACATTGTCATTGAGAATTAAATGTAATACACATCTGTGGCAATCAGATGTTAGACAGGCAACTATTCATGGATACTAATTGATATATATATATATAGATATACCACATTATGCAGTCCACTATGGATATTTATCAAAGGCTATATAAAAATAGATGTTGCCTTCATACATAGCAGGGAAGGTGAGGGGACAAACGCCTCGTACAAATATGGAAATCACTGATCTAGGGATCATCATAGTTTACTATGAATTATTTCTTTAAACTTAACTTAGTTTAGTAGATATTTCTGAAATTATCCAAATACATATGCCGAGATACAAATTACAATAAGACGTGCTAGAAAGATCATTATTTACGATATATAAATGCCTCGCAAATACGGGTCATTACATTTCAACATGTATTATATTTTAAAACCTAATAACTCCTTTCAGCAGACAATTCTGAAATTATCCACTCGCATATGCTGTAATACTAATAACAATACGGCTTAATGATACAATGATTATATAGGATATTTAAATACCTCGTAAGCACATCTCATCTAGTTGCATACTGTATAATTATTGCTTAAACTTAATGACCTCTTATCAGCAGATATTTCATGATTATTATGCTCAGACACTGTTGACTCGCGTCGGTGCAAAGTGGAGGCGGTGTGGAGGAGGTGGTTTATTTCGTTGGTGGTTGAGAATCAAGTGAACCCCCGTGTAAACTGCCGCTACATCGTCTCGCGGTTGACGCTAATCGGTAAACAATCCGCGTTGTCAGGGGGATTCCACTTGGACGAGTCCATTCGTTCTTCTCACCATCGGGTAGGGGTGATACCAACACGTAGTCCCATAATGTAGTACTCCAATAATTCTCCGCGCAGCCATTAAGTAAATTCTGATTAATCAGAATTATTATATGTGGCTTTCGTTTTTGTGCCGTTGTGGGAATAATCTGAGACATGGAACCATCATGAAAGCCAGGTGCCATACGCACCTGATTTATGCGGAGATTTGTAGCTAGGTTTGCCCACGCATATGCCTCGCTCCATCTATGTGGGGCAGCGCGCTTTGTTAATGTCATGACATTAACAACACACAAAGGGGCAATAGAACAATGACAAGAGATGTGCGGAAGACCAGGCAGGACATTTGTAAGAGTACATGTGTTTGGTGATGCCTTCTCCGGCATGGAGCTATTAATAGGGATCTCAGGTAGAGAGGAATATTCTCAAACGCTTTGCGAAGGCTCACATATTATTTTTGGCTCCCAAGACGCACCCATGTGGCTTTTTGTCGATTTTTCAAATATGCCTGTGTCGCGTGTGGTCAATTATCCCTTCCAGATCCCTTACTTTGAGGAATTCGGCGAAGAAATCGAAAACAGTGACGAAACGCTTCAGAATGGTGGGCAAGCTGGTGTTTTGCCATATCATGTGGCTTAGTTTTGCTATTGCTTGAATTTCATCTTTAACAAGCACTTTTCACGCCTTTCCTCGTCAGTAATCCACGCGTTCGCGTAGGCCGCTTCGCACTTGCCTTCGCAACCATTAATAGCAGTTTTTTTTCTCCAACGCTTTCTCCCGGTTCTTGTCATGCCTTAATGCCGCACTTTCTTACAATACTTGACTCGCTCCATCTCCATGAAGTGGGGGATTACCGACGTCACTAACCTGTTGGATGCCATCACGCAACAATTTAGACCTATCGACCAAGTAATGACGTAGGTCGTGGAGGCCAACGCCCTCTGGTGGGACAGCCATTCGGTCGCCAGAAAAGGCCATCAAACTGGCCACCACACAAAGGCGCTATCGGCACGTGTTTCTTTTTTATATAAGCTTTATTTATTTCAAGAGGTTCACAACAACGTATATTACATGTAAATGTTCACCTCTGGGAGAGTGATGGCAGGTGACCATATATCGATAAATTCAGATGACGTCAAAACGCTTAGAGTCACGGACATAACGGTGAACACTTTTAAATAATTGTTGATTCTGTGCGAGGGCGAGTCCATCGCAACCGTGTAATAGCATGTTATTCAACTTCAGTTTTTCGCGTTTTGACATCGGGATAGTACTGATAGGGGGTGTTGACATCAAGAACAGGGGACCGATCTCGCCCATTAACCTGGCACGGAGAGCGGCACATAGAGAATGATCCACGCCGATAAACACGGATATTAATCAGAGCCGTCACCATGTAGAGGGCGCTGTTCTCCATCATGTTTTGCCCCCAATAAGTCTGGCAAGGGGTCTCGACCAATCTGAGAGCTCTACAGGCACCGCCCATGGCTGCTTCCCGGAGCCACCCACTCGACGATGGCTTCATCTGGCGAATGCCGAGCATGTTGACACGCCGGGGTTAACGCCTTGTTTCCGCCGCCAGACTCTCTACACTAACGTCGTTGCTAGGTAGACGTTCAAGCTTTATGGGTGGCTGAGTTTTTTTGGAATACAATCGTGTCGTGTGGACCGAGCCTTAGATTACTAACAAATAACAACGTTTTTATCCCTATCGAGACGCTTATTCTGATGTCGACACGTGACGTATCTTCGCAGCATAACAACAAACATAGTACCACCGCAAATAGACGGTCCGGCGAAAGACAAAACAGAATAATAGATATTTGAACATGAAGGAAGAACAAACAGGGCCTGTTGAAGATGGTCGTCACTGAATCTGTCGCGATAATCAGGAAGCACTTAGGATGGCACTTACTGATTAATCTGAATATTTCTGTCCGTTTTGTCGTGGAGCTTTTCGATTTTGATGTTAAAACGTTTATTATTATGCCCTTTATGCTTAAATGTCGTCAGGATGGCAGGCGAATCGACAGAGAAATAGTTATTAATGCGGCAGAATGCATTTATAGATAAGGGGACCGAGAAAAGCATAGGTCAGCCCTGAGTCACAGTAATATAACTGGATTTTGAGCAAATTAACTCGTCTCTGTGTCACAGACAGCCACAACCCAATTAAATCCTTACTCGATGTAATGGCCATTGACTAAATCACAAGACTGACAATGGAACTTAATATCTGAGGTAATTTGGTGCATCCGAAGGTCAATAGCAGACGAAAACGTCTGCACTTGTGGCCAATCAATACAAAGTGGTACAATTGACGTTTGAAGACATCAGCCAAAGTTATAGAAATGATTTATAATAAAAATTCATCTGACATTATATCCATTCTGAAATCCCCAACATACTAAGTGACGATCGACAATTTCACATTGTAGTACGCAGACAAGATGATTTACATGACTGAGGATGGTCATGTCACAACGTCACAACAATATCGGTTAACATTCATGAGATTGATCAAGAAAACCGGTACAACGGTGGCGGGTCCTGGTTGGTTTAGAACTGGGTGGCTGGCGGTGGGCCTGCCGCTGAGGGTGCTTAACGTCCATCACTTGGAATTAACTCTCCACAAATCTACTTGGAATTGAGTCCGGAACTCATATGGAGTCGTCGGGGTTTAAGAGGTTTTTATTAATGGTTTATTCGTGATGGGGGAAATCAACACATGGCCGATTTCCCCCCATGCTCGCCATTATTGGTATATGGAGGACAGTCAGTCCAGCACAGCCCATGTCAGATAATGCTAGGTAGGCCGCACCGTAAATAGAGATGATGTTGGGGCCATTGAATGTGAAAGGGGCAACACTCTTTACATACTTGAGACCTGTTGCTAGGAGAAGTATCCAGATGTGAATGCATTCCGCCATTACCGCAAATATATAACCACGAATTCTAAAGAAATAATATAATATTTTACTTATTAGAAAGATGAACTGTTTGGAATCTATCGGTGGCGGCTCTACGATTTATTTGTTAAAAAGAGGGCCTTGGTGCGTGGGTGAATCTTTCTGCTTTCGCCCCTCTGCAAATTACATCTCTCTAATCTGCCGACGGTATCAGACCACAGGGAAATATCCATTGGCCTGTCTGTGCAGAATTGTTTTCAGGCTCTATTGAGAGGTTTGTCATTGGACGAGGCCTGACGCGGAATGAAGGAGCCCGATATATATTCCAATTGCTCCCGGTTCCGGGCGAATATTGTCCTTCTGCAAATACTGTCACGACGCTGCCAGAGCCCGGATGTATGTGTCAAGCTTTGTAATCCTCGGAGACCTGGTAGGCCTGGAGTATCAACACGGTGACCGCCATCGGGTTATGGCAGGATGTTATCCCGTGGTCGTCAGCAATTGGATATGGTGGTCATAAAGCTGTGCTTTGGTCGGTGACGGACCCCAGCTCGTTTATGCCACACGTCTAATGGCGCGGTCAGGGCTATTTGTGTTTGTTTGCGTGGGCTTACTGTATTTTGCATGACTGCTTCTGTCTGCATGGGAAGGGTCGTTCCCCATGTTATCAAGGTTCCTGGCATGACCCTGCATGCTTGTGTGATGACCCCATTCTGGTTTTCAGGTCCGCTCTTTTTGCTTCGCCAAGTTGGGTACTTTTGTCTCCATTCACTCCTCGCTTCCCACACCGGACACAAGCGTTCTCCTCTCCGTGGCTGGGTAGCCTCCCTATGACAGCTCTCATTGTCGGCGAGAGGGCGTTACAGCTGAAACTCATGCTCCTCCCTAGCATTGACGATTGACCCCCTTAACCAGTACCTCCCTCCCATCCCCACCAACCCCAGCCCACCCCGAAGGTCACGCCTCTTCCCCTCACTGATCAGGTCTGGCTGACCAGATCCCGCCCTCAATTATGTCCATCCGAGCCGAGCCGCGTATCATGGCAATGAGGAACTGTGGCTTACAGATGGAAAAACATCGGGTATCTACTTACGCTCAATTTATTTAGCACAAACAATCCTTGACATGCTATGCTGCGGCGGCCTTTGAGCCAACAAAAGCAATTTCGACCGTGTAATCCATGCATCGTGCAAACCATGAGGTATTGCCACGCAATAGATGTGACAGCATGTCGTATTAAGTTGACCGCCCCAGAGTGTGTCCTAAACAGTCGCAATAGCGCAGTCGCATTTGGTTGTTTGCCACGTTGAGGCGCTCCATTTGAAGTTTTAATAATTATCCACTTATTATCCTCTCACCCCATTATGGAAAATGAATCAAGCATTTGATGCAAAAATGCCATTGTATGTCAGCCAGGTCTTTGTACACTTGGTTTGAAAAATAAATGATATTTGACTTGACTTGACTTGACATTTCAGACTGGAGTAGATAGTTCCATGTTCCATATTTACATGAAACCGATGAATAATATGGACCTCTCAAGGACGTCAGACGGTATTGTCCTCTTCTGCGCGGCTATTTTTGCGCATTCCTTATTATCAATTACAAAGCGACGCGTCACTAATCTCTACGTTAGAGGACGTTCGCTCTTACTGAACGTCGCCAGTGATGGCCGTAAAAGGATCAAGTTGCCCTTTCTGTACCATAATTTGCTATGTTAATGAAGTGCAAATCTCTTCTGAGTACTTTCGCTTTCGCATAATACGGAACCTCGAGGCAACTAATTGCGCCAAGCGGAAGGGCCAGCACCCGTCCGAAGTGCTAATTCCGTTTTTTTGTTGGTGCTGTAGGGGGAATCTTCCATCTAGATCGCCGCTTTGGGTGGCATGTTAATCAACTGGCAGTTGGGACATCAGTGTGTTTGGGCCATCGGTCCTGGTGTGGAGTCTGCAAACTCCATTGTTGTCGCGCTGGAAGGTTATTTATGTTTTTGCAATAGGTTTTGACGAATTAATTCTGACGGCAAATTACAAGGTGGATCAATGAATAATTTAGGCAAGTCAACAGCGCTATAAGAAGCCGAACTGGTTAATTGGTGATCAGTTTTTGAGCTTCTCGTAGCACGAACCGCTGTCATCAGCACCGAGGTTGAAAGGCAGGGCGTGTATCAGGTTCTTTCTGTCTCATGATAGTCATCATCTCAACCAGTTGTCAATAATATATTGCCTTACGATTACGATTACGATTGCCGCAACCCACAGACCTACAGGTCCCTGGTGCGATTCCGGGCCCGGGCATCTCATCCAGGGTATAATTCAACCATTCAGTCTTAATCGTACCCGACGCTTCCTTGGTCCAGTTTAGCCCTTGTGTGCACAAAAGCAAGCCAAGACACTAATTATTCCTTATTTCATTATTATTAATTATTTCATTTCCTAAAGTACAGAAATGTGAGGGCCTAAAATTTTCCCTTTCTGCACCAAAGTAATGTTAGGATAACAAAGAGCAAATCTTACCAGTCCATTTCTTTTTTGTGTCATTAAAGGCGACTAATTTTCTTTAACCTAATTGGTTCTCGTCGCGACTGCTTTTATGGAAGTTGTAATCACAGCCGACCAATTTCCCTTAACTTAATTGGTTTTCGTCACGAATGCTAATTTTTGTTTGTGTGCTAAACATGTTATTTTTGATGATATGATTATCAACTGGCGGGAGCGGCTGGGACACTGGGCTTGAGCAAGCGGCTGGGACACTGGGCTTGAGCTTGCGAAGTCCGATAGGGGAAACGAGATAGCGTCACCCGTCAGGTGAGGATAACGGACCAGGAGGGCAAAAGGGTGAGCGGGGTGAGAGGCCGCTGCCATGTAAAGGGCGACCGGTGCGGCCAACAAAGACAATCCCTGGCAGCGCCATCTGGCGTGCAAGATTGCGCACGACGTGTACATCCGGCAGAGACCATTGCTAACCCCGGCATCACAATCTCCTCATGAGACAAAACAATCAATCCTTCATCAAAGCTCTTCTCTGAATAAAACTTATTATATAGACTCACACGAAGCATTGACTCTACTTAATGCTTCTCTATCCTCTGCTCAAAGTACACCGTCAAAGCGTCATCCCAGTTTGCGATCCCCCAGTCGTTTGACCTTTCCCCGCGTCGCTAACGTTCATCAGTCACTTCCGGTTAACCATTGTAAATCACCTCGCCGCCGTCAGCCATCGTCTATATGTGTCCATATCCGCCGTTAACCTCGAGGGGTCCTTTCATTCGTGCTGAGTCTACCGGCGCAGAATTTGACGCTTATGTGCCATAAAACTGATCATTGGGTAAATATCAAGAAGGCTTCATAAACCATTTCTGTAGAAACATCAACTGTCCATTTCCTTCGCGGATATTGACCATGGAAACCTTTGCGTTACATTTGCTTTGCGCCCGTCACCTGTTTTCAATGTACACAATTGCAAGATTTCAGGGGAAACTATGAAAACAACCATTAAATCATGAGAAATGATATTTTTCCTTACAAATGTCAGCCGTCTGGCCGATTTTTTTGATTTTTGATAAAATTCCGCCGAGAGGTCGTCTGGACGTCTGGCGATTTATTGTTCGAACACGAGAATAATGTCTCTTCGAATTCTTTTTCTGTGAGCTTTCTGCCTAGTTCCACTGGCTTTTGTACAGACAGAGCGGAGTGTTCTTTTGGAAACAAATCCATGTCATCCCTTCAGTATTGTTTTTTCGGCGTACTGTCTAAATAAAAGGTTTTTAGTTCATTAATGACATCATTCTGGTCTTGAATAACTTTACCATCGGTTAGCGTTAGTCTGTTAATAACTTTCCTATTATAATTGCGTGTTTCCATAGTTAAAAAGTAGCTATTCCCCCTTTTCAAACTACGATTTTTGACATCTTACATCTTACAATCATTCTGTTCGTTAGTATTTCGTCCTTATTTTTTTTAACTAGAATAATATCCTGCAGAAGTGCTTCGCCTTCTATCAGTATCTGTTTTAATAACTTAAGTCTTTATCCAGCGCCAAGAGAATATTATTTTCATTCTGCGAGGAAAAGATGATTGCATTAACTTTCACATTATTCTTAAGCATTCTTTAAACATTATAGTTTCTTTCACCCCGGCAATGTATTCGTTACTTTTCAAAAGCGAGCAATTGAATTTCTATTAACCCTTTCCCCTCACCGATAAAGTTGTACACGACCTCATCGTTATTGCGGTATGATTCGAACAGAATCGAGGAAAATCGAGGAAAAAGTATAATCTGGTAAAAACTAAAGTGGGATCTGGGTTGATTCTACAAAATGTCTCTTTCCAATGTGTTCCGTTTGAAAGCGCGACTTTTACAGTGTAAGCTCAAGTTCCCTAGGGAAGGGAGGGGGGTTGCAACCCCCCTAATGCACCCCCCTAGATCCGCTCCTGTGCTAAGACGCATATGCACTTTTCGTGCGCAACCTCTGTGTGGGTTATGAATACGGCCTCTGGAGTCCATTTCTCTGAGTATAGACGGACTATATGACTGGTTTAGGATGATGGTGGATGGATGTTTGAGACACCTCTGTGCGCATAGGTGCATACGATAAACCGGCAGAAATGGCATCATAGCACACAAGAAATATGTTTTCAGACTGCAGTGATGTTAGACGAGATAAGATAAGATTATATTTAACGTTGGTATATACAAGTGTAGGTCAGTCAACTTCCCGGAACCAAACCATGGAGATGGCAAAGGGATACTGTGGGTGATATTCTCGAGACACTTCGTCCCACTCTATACAATGAATTCTGTGTCTAGCTTATCAGCTGATAGAGCCCTACCATCTCCGGGTCAACTGTCCCCACTGTGAGTAATGCCAGATGGAAAGATCTGATTGGACAAGTAGGTACCAACGCCAGGGCATCCCCCATGCTCCCCGCAAGGTGGCGCTACGCAAGCTTTGCTTTACCGTTGCTCTCGGCCGGGGGCAAATTTCAAGATTCTTGAAAAACGGTCAAATCAGCTGTAATTTTTTGCAACATCATATTTTTCAAGAATAAAACATAAATATAACGAGCTTTGTGTATTTAATACAGCAAATAACATTTTATACTATTTCGAAAAAGTTATAGTTGTGACAGAACTTTTTCTTCTCATCACCTGGTTTCATGTGTTATTAGGCTTAAGCTGGGTCCCAGCACTAATTTGTAGAAATGCCCGACGCATTTTTCCTATCGATTTGCGCAGCGCCGCCCTGGCGAGCGAGTGTCAAAATGCAATGAGGATGTAGGCGACAACAGAGGTATAATAGAGCCCTAGCGGAGTGAGTCGAAGGCAGAGAGTGGGGCGGGGGGAGGGGGGGGGCTACTGACTTCGCACAAAACCCCGTTTCAAAGCTGCGATGTCGTTAACATGAGCATAAATCCAAAGGTACACAGCTGAAGACAAGAGGGATTAGAGGGAAGGGAAGCAAATGTTGAAGCTATTCGAAATTTGGAGAACATATGTTAAAGGCTACGGATTGCTTCAGAGGTTTCTGAAAGTATCCATACAGTCATCTAGCGACCCCAAAACAAGCGATGTAGAATAAGTACATTAATTCCCTCAGACAGGTCTGTGAGCAACAATCCCCCATCAGGAAACTCATCGATCAACGGATGCACTCTATTTATTTCCACACTTAATGGCCAAACACATTATTCGTTAGCCGTATCGACACGAGAAGCACCCATTCATAACGTGAATATGACAGGGGCTGTGGCTTCCCAGTTGGGATGAGGGTTTTGTGACATTGGACTCATGAAGCAAACTCCTTAGAGTCCACTCCACTCACCCAAGGGATATAACATGGATAATGATATAGTGGATACTCTGGTGTTGAGAAATTATGGGCACAAGGAGAGGTTGACGGCGATTAACATGTTAATCCAGTATTCAGCCACACACTTGAAATAGCCCTTCTGTGATAGCCTGACTCGAGCCTAACCCACACGGTTCAAAGCTTCATTATACACTTCATGTCTGTGTAGTCACAGCATCATGTCCTTCCTTGCAAAGAGTAGGGGCTTATCCCCGGCGACATGGCTCCACTGTCACTTCCTTCTCCCATTGACGCGATACTACCAAAAGCGGTTAAAGCGTCCTGATTATACAAAATGTTTACACATTTCATCAGAACAAAGAGATCAAACGCTTTATGACAATTCGACGTTTTTATTGCTATTGTGTTTGCCCAGATTCTGCCACATATATACGATTATATTGTAATTAATAATTTTCTAAATAGATATGTGGACCTGCTTTTGAGTCCCATTTCAGCGCTACTCAAACTGATATTTACTGATACGCGAACGATACATAGCACATATATATAATCATAAAATGCGGAACATCCATAGATATAGCCATAAATTGGTTATTCCTACCTTGACATACATTGCTACATCTAATCTAATGGCGCATCGTTATCACCATTGCTGTTAATTCTATGGCTAATAAACAAAGGCACAACACAGCTATACTGATAGTCGTGTGGCCCATGCTACGTCGGATTTAGGATGCAGCTATGAGTACATTGGTTCCCTCGCCCGTTCACATCTTCACATACCTTCACTGTTTCCCCATCGTTTCCGGTGCGTCGATCATACCCGCTCCCACCGCCCCCCCCCCCCCCCACCGCCCCCCCCCACCCCATTTCCCTGGAGCCCTACATCTAAACGACTGCTGACCCTCCGTGATTAAACTTCCCATAAGCCCCTCCCTGCGCCGCCTCGGAATAGTCCAGCTATTGCTTAATTCAGGCACGGTCTTCTCCCCTCGGTGGCTCGCTTGCTGATTTTTATCGAAGTCACATTGACTTTTATGGCCTTATTGCGACCATTTGAGGGCCAACGAACCGGAGGAAACCGTCATTCGCCTCGTACGAGGAAAGCAAACCCGAGACACCTTCCAGTGGAGAAACAAACAAAGGAAAACGAACCAATAGAATTGCCACTGCGCGGACGGATGTCGGCGTCCCCAATGAATACCGGCCTTGTTTAGTAACCAGGTTTGTTTGGGCGACTGACCTCTCTGTGGTACAACATATACAGCGGCCTTGAACGATGGGCTAGTTGCTGAAAATTGGGCATCGCTGGAAGTTTTATCGCCGGTTTATGGTTGGCTGGAGGCGGACGGCTCCAGGACCCAGCGAGGGAGCAGTTCTGTTAGGAGTCACGACCTGGTAACTATATCTCGTGACGAATGTCCGTTACTTTACGAGACACCCACAGTAGCAGCATGTTATGCGGGAACACGGGTCATAAGCCATTTGTTTCTTGCCCAATGTTATTGAAAAGCCAGTACGGTCCATTCCCATTCACCTTTAACTGCAGAGATTATGCTGTTGTTTTATCTGTACCACAGAGATCCCGCTCCAATAAACCAGACGACCAACAGGATGGTTCATCACACACTTAGAGTTATATGGCTGGTTTCTGACAGACTCGGTTCCCTGCCTCCTTGGAAGCGTTTCATTACGACCTCGTAACCCTATATTTGATTGGTTGGCTGTATGTCTCACGGAATTGATTTGTATGGGTATTCTTTACCACGACCATCATGGCACATGAGCCTGTTGTGGCTGTGCCAACCTTAGCAACAACTTGTCTTTAGCTTCCTCCCTTTGCTTATCACATACTTTGTAAATCAATATTTTGACTGCATCTGGTCGTTTCTCATAAGAAAAACAACATAAATAACATCTTACCTAGTATATCTCTCTCTTTCTTTATTGGTTACCCATAATCTTTTGGAATTATGCGTGAAAAATCCATAGTTGAACAGTTTTTCCGGTGTGGCTCAAGTAAAGGTCAAGGCCTGCCGGGAGTTAGTGCGCGCCATGAAGACCCCCATGTCTTTTCTATGCAATGAATGTGGGATCACTCCAGGAGACATAACTCTCCTTAACGTAGACCTTTCCCATTGCCGCGCTCTCGATAGCTTGATCGCTCAGAGGTTTAGAGAGCTCGACCCGAGTGCTCTGGCCACATGAGAGCTTCACGGCACGTGGGTCGGTGGTTCGCGCCCGGCTGAAGCCATGTCTGCGTCGTCGCAGGATAAAGATACCATATCCTTCTTTGCTTCTAAGCTTACCTTGCCACACCATCCATCGCAATATGTCCAGTTCAGCCAAGCCTCATACAACCACATTGTTAGCCATTCCTGAAGGGAATCTCCTGGAGCCGTATTTATAAACCACACTGGCTATGTACGTCTAAGCTTAGCCCAAAGTGGCGCGATTTGTCGGGTTCGTACGAGAAAAGCGTTCGGCGACATTGGTCCATGCACACAGGATGTTGGTCGGCGGCATTGGTCCATGCACACAGGATGTTGGTCGGCACCATTGTCCAAGGTAGGCGTCTCCGGCTGATGAACGGCTTCACCGCTCCGCAATAGTAGCCACCGCGACCGTAATTATACGAGACAAGGCGATGAATGCTGACTACCAGCCTCTTAATTTGCTGGCGTCTCATGAAAAAATACGAATCATCCGTCGGGATTCCTCGAGAGCAAAGCCAAAACGCAAAGATGCGGCTTGGATAGGGGATAATGGCACCCAGATGCATAAAAGGAATCTTTTTTTCGCGTATGTATAATATATACCTTACATAACCGTGTGCAGACTGCGACCGTTATGGGGATAAACTGTCAGCGCTGGATAGGGTGTGTTGGTGCCAGCGCCGCGATATGAAGTCAGCATACAATATAGAGCCATCAGCGGGAATAGATCCAGGCTGTCAATCATTCACTGACGTCACTGTTGCTTTTATCCAATCATGTGGCCAGAAAAGGTCTTCCATGTGCGTTTTGTCCGCCAAACAAGTGTGACAAACACAACAGCATGTCACTTTCAGTTTCAGACGTGAGTACTTCTCACTTGTACCTAGTACCACCATCAGCTATGATTGTTAATTTCGATCATGTGGCGTAAAAAGATATTCTACGTCCGACAAACAAGTCGGACAAACAAAGCAGCATGTTACTTTCTTGTCAGTTTCAGAGATGAGTTCTTCGCACTTGTACCTACCATCAGCAATGATTGTCAATTTCATACTCACCAGTACGTAAAGAGGACTCAAGCGCGGGCGGGGCTTAGCGTCGGAGCCTGGATCATTCTGTTACCTTGACCGGCGAGACAGAAGCTGATTTTTATGGTCCGCCAGTGTTAGATATCAAATCGTGAGTTAAGGGCCATCTTAGGTGCACGTGCACAGGGAGCTCGTGCCCCCTCCCCCCCCACCCCCCGATTTTATGCGTAAAAAGGCCAATTTCGTCCATTTAAGGCAGCCCTTAGACTGGAAACTGACGCGTTCACCCTCATTTCATCCGCCGATCGATTTGGAAACGGTTTTCCATGCCAACAAAAATGTCGTTATGTGCAACGGAATTTTTAGAAGTGAGACTCGCAATTTACGCATATTTCACCATTCCGGAATGACGAACACCAACACCAAGAGCTGGAGAAGCCATTCCGGAATGACGAACACCAACACCAAGAGCTCGAGCAGCCATTCCGGAATGACGAACACCAACACCAAAAGCTGGAGAAGCCATGACGGAATGACGAACACCAACACCAAGAGCTGGAGAAGCCATGACGGAATGACGAACACCAACACCAAGAGCTGGAGAAGCCATTCCGGAATGACGAACACCAACACCAAGAGCTGGAGAAGCCATTCCGGAATGACGAACACCAACACCAAGAGCTGGAGAAGCCATTCCGGAATGACGAACACCAACACGAAGAGCTGGAGAAGCAATTCCGGAATGACGAACACCAACACGAAGAGCTAGAGAAGCCATGACGGAATGACGAACACCAACACCAAGAGCTGGAGAAGCCATTCCGGAATGACGAACACCAACACCAAGAGCTGGAGAAGCCATTCCGGAATGACGAACACCAACAGCAAGAGCTGGAGAAGCCATTCCGGAATGACGAACACCAACACCACGAGCTGGAGAAGCCATTCCGGAATGACGAACACCAACACCAAGAGCTGGAGAAGCCATTCCGGAATAACGAACACCAACAGCAAGAGCTGGAGAAGCCATTCCGGAATGACGAACACCAACACCACGAGCTGGAGAAGCCATTCCGGAATGACGAACACCAACACCAAGAGCTGGAGAAGCCATTCCGGAATGACGAACACCAACATCAAGAGCTGGAAAAGCCATTCCGGAATGACGAACACCAACACCAAGAGCTGGAGAAGCCATTCCGGAATGACGAACACCAACACCAAGAGCTGGAGAAGCCATTCCGGAATGACGAACACCAACACCAAGACCTGGAGAAGCCATTCCGGAATGACGAACACCAACACCAAGAGCTGGAAAAGCCATTCCGGAATGACGAACACCAACACCAAGAGCTGGAGAAGCCATGACGGAATGACGAACACCAACACCAAGAGCTGGAGAAGCCATTCCGGAATGACGAACACCAACACCAAGAGCTGGAGAAGCCATTCCGGAATGACGAACACCAACACCACGAGCTGGAGAAGCCATTCCGGAATGACGAACACCAACACCAAGAGCTGGAGAAGCCATTCCAGAATGACGAACACCAACACCAAGAGCTGGAGAAGCCATTCCGGAATGACGATCACCAACACCAAGAGCTGGAGAAGCCATTCCGGAATGACGAACACCAACACCAAGAGCTGGAGAAGCCATGACGGAATGACGAACACCAACACCAAGACTTGGAGAAGCCATGACGGAATGACGAACACCAACACCAAGAGCTGGAGAAGCCATGACGGAATGACGAACACCAACATCACGAGCTGGAGAAGCCATGACGGAATGACGAACACCAACACCAAGAGCTGGAGAAGCCATGACGGAATGACGAACACCAACACCACGAGCTGGAGAAGCCATTCCGGAATGACGAACACCAACACTAAGAGCTGGAGAAGCCATTTCGGAATGACGAACACCAACACCAAGAGCTGGAGAAGCCATGACGGAATGACGAACACCAACACCAAGAGCTGGAGAAGCCATTCCGGAATGACGAACACCAACACCTAGAGCTGGAGAAGCCATTCCGGAATGACGAACACCAACACCAAGAGCTGGAGAAGCCATGACGGAATGACGAACACCAACACCAAGAGCTGGAGAAGCCATTCCGGAATGACGAACACCAACACCACGAGCTGGAGAAGCCATTCCGGAATGACGAACACCAACACTAAGAGCTGGAGAAGCCATTCCGGAATGACGAACACCAACACCAAGAGCTGGAGAAGCCATTCCGGAATGACGAACACCAACACCAAGAGCTGGAGAAGCCATGACGGAATGACGAACACCAACACCAAGAGCTGGAGAAGCCATTCCGGAATGACGAACACCAACACCAAGAGCTGGAGAAGCCATGACGGAATGACGAACACCAACACCACGAGCTGGAGAAGCCATTCCGGAATGACGAACACCAACACTAAGAGCTGGAGAAGCCATGACGGAATGACGAACGCCAACACCAAGAGCTGGAGAAGCCATTCCGGAATGACGAACACCAACACCAAGAGCTGGAGAAGCCATGACGGAAATACAATTTACATGCGTAAGTTATGGGTCATTATTATCAGCTTAACTCATTATAGATAATGTGTTGAGCTGAGAATGATTGGCAAGCAAGCTGACAAAGAAACGCAAAAAAAAAAAAAATGAACATATTTATTATGGGGGCCATTGAATTATGAAATATATATATAGCTGTTCGTGTCTTGATTTATGAGGCTGTCTTGTCAATGTAGATTTGGCGTCATCTCAAGTCCATCCCATATCGTTATGAAGCTTACAAGACACGCATTGGGACTTTTACATTTAGCTCAATATAATCGTATTGATCCGACGTCGTCTAGATATGTTGATTGAATCAACCACGCCAGAGACGGGGTGTGGTCGATAAGACATTTAGGTTGTCTGGATGGATTTAAACGCCATCTTCATCATATACCATTGCGATTTGTCAGAATATGCGATTTTTTCCCATATCGCATTTAATTTTGTCAGCGTCATTTTATTTGCTTAACAGATATCGAATTGATCACGAACCCCAACACATTGTTTTTGCCTTGATGAAGAAAAAAAGTTGGTTGGTTTGTTGTATATTCAAGAAGTGTTCACCACTTGTGGTCCTATCGCGTCAATGGGCAATGGCAATGGCAATGGGAATGGAATGTGGAGCCATGTCCCCGGGGGTAACCCCCTACTCTTTGCGAAGAAGGACATGGGATCTTTATCCTGCGACCACACAGACATGACCACAACCACCGATGCACGTGCCGTTAGGTCCTTAGGTGCCCAGAGCAGTCGATGCAAGCCCTCTGTCACATGTGTGTGTGATTGAGACTTGGGTGTAGATTTCAAAGTATTGCATATTGATTAGTAGGGTATTGGTAGATTTCGTGTTGTACGGATGAGTTGTGATATGTTACAGTCAGGTGTCCTGGTATGGTGAGTGTTGGGAGTGTCTGAGTTATTCAAGTATGGCACGATAGTTTGAATAAGGTTTTCGAGGTGTGGCTCTGCGACGGGTGAGTTGAAAAAGATTTTAAGGGTGTGGTTAGCATTATAAATAGCTGGGGCAAATGGAGGTGCAAGGCAGATATGGGCTGAGTGCCGCTGTGAAAGGCTGAGTGCCGCTGTGAAGGGCTGAGTGCCGTTGTGAAGGCCTGAGTGCCGTTGTGAAGGGCTGAGTGCCGTTGTGAAGGCCTGAGTGCCGCTGTTAAGGGCTGAGTGCCGCTGTTAAGGGTTGAGTGCCGCTGTGAAGGGCTGAGTGCCGCTGTGAAGGGCTGAGTGCCGTTGTGAAGGGCTGAGTGCCGTTGTGAAGGCATGAGTGGCGCTGTGAAGGGCTGAGTGCCGCTGTGAAGGGCTGAGTGGCGCTGTTAAGGGCTGAGTGCCGCTGTTAAGGGCTGAGTGCCGCTGTGAAGGGCTGAGTGCCGTTGTGAAGGGCTGAGTGCCGTTGTGAAGGGCTGAGTGCCGTTGTGAAGGGCTGAGTGCCGCTGTTAAGGGCTGAGTGCCGCTGTGAAGGGCTGAGTGCCGCTGTGAAGGGCTGAGTGCCGCTGTTAAGGGCTGAGTGCCGTTGTGAAGGGCTGAGTGCCGTTGTGAAGGGCTGAGTGCCGTTGTGAAGGGCTGAGTGCCGTTGTGAAGGGCTGAGTGCCGTTGTGAAGGGCTGAGTGCCGTTGTGAAGGGCTGAGTGCCGTTGTGAAGGGCTGAGTGCTGTTGTGAAGGGCTGAGTGCCGTTGTGAAGGGCTGAGTGCCGCTGCCAAGGACTGAGTGCCGCTGTGAAGGCCTGAGTGCCGCTGTTAAGGGCTGAGTGCCGCTGTGAAGGGCTGAGTGCCCCTGTGAAGGGCTGAGTGCCGCTGCCAAGGGCTGGGTGCCGCTGTGAAGGGCTGAGTGCCGCTGTGAAGGGCTGAGTGCCGCTGTGAAGGGCTGAGTGCCGCTGTGAAGGGCTGAGTGCCGTTGTGAAGGGCAGTGGGGCCAAAAAATGCATGCATAAAACGTTCGTCTAACCATTCTCGGCGTTTCCCTAAGACTTGATTCGCCTCTGGGTCTAAGATATAATCACTATGATCCGTTGAAGCATGTTAACTTGTGTGATCTGTTTGCCGGAGGCCTATATATCCCCTTAGTGCGAGATGAAATATGATCCGGGCAAAATGGATTGCCCCTAATCCAATACTTGCGGTAGTAAATCAGCCGCGATGACACACGTGAGCCAAAGTCCAATGGCCGATTGATGTTGCCAGCGGTGGTCGGTACTTACCCTTTATATCACCATTGCACATCACTGCAGCCTCTTCATGGGGAAAATGGTATGATCGTTCAACATTGTAATATCATACCATGTCTATTTATCTGCGCAGGGCACTGGGTTAAGGTTATGAGATGTGGTAATACTTGACCTTCCCCCGAATCTTACCCATCCCAAGATCTAATAATGCCTGACTTTAAATGTCGACAGCCGCTCATCTGGCATATGGCCAGGCAGCGTGTCACATAACCATGGTTACGAGATGACCCCATACAAAGAGACATAGGTGGGTGCAGCAAACTGACATGATGTGCGGCATGTAGTCTAGAGTTATATGGCCACGCGACAATAACAGCGTGTAATCTGAGGTCATCATTGGACGGATTGCTACCCGAGGGCCATCCAGCCAGTGCAGGAACCCTCTGTCACCAGCCTGGCAACCACGCTCACACCGCGCCCACCCCTCCCCACCCCCATCCCCTTGCCCCCAAAAGTGTAACCCTAACTATCCAGGTTTGGTTATTTTCTTTTCTTGCTGTCACATAAATCCAGGTATATGAGCGCAGCTGTACAAATTAAATTATATTGATTAATAATTTGAATTGTTAATCCCATCTGGTGTTTTAGTAATTACCAAGTGGCTTTTCATTATGAATACGTCCTCAGCAGTCAATTACCTTGAGATAACCCTACGCCCCCCCCTCCCCACCCCTTCCCCCCGGGAAGCGGTGCATTCACTCCTCACTGGGCCCTATCGCCATAATAGACGTGGGATCCACAAAGCTGGCCTCCAGGTGGCGTTACCCTCGCACCAAGAAATAGTTGGGAATGCCACACACCAGCAACACCGTCATCCATCCCGCAGGTGCGGACGCTGTGAGAGAAAAGGAAATACACTCTCATGTTAATATTGTCTAAATATATTAATTGTCTGGAAACAAATGACATGTTCCATTGATGAATTGGGTTATTAAAGTGGTTACATACTGCAGATTATATGCCGCTTGTGTATCGCTGATTGTATAGTCTACAATGAATGGATCAAGGGTTAAACTTACACCCCGAGGTGAGCGTTGCAACGGGTGCAGCAACATAAACTTCTACTCGAGTGTCTAAATGGGTGTTTGTGTCAAGTAACATGAGTGTCAAATGATCGAGAGATGCGGGGAAACGGCCATTTAGACCCGATTTCACGCCCCACTTTTGAGCGCCTGCTGACTTAGAGGTTCAAGCATTCCACACGCAGTGTTCACGCGCGCCGGCAAGTGGCACTCTGGAAACTTCTGTCGTCAGATATGGTTTTAGGTGGGTACCTGTTGGTGGGAGCAGTAAACAATATATGCCCACGTTAATGACGTTTCGCCACAGACACAAGTTAGTGCTGAGAGTATGTATATACTTATATATAAATATCTGTTATATATATATTCATCATTATTATACTTTTAGCTATTAAAATCGTTACACGCCAAGATGAATTTGTCATTTCTCCACCGAGTTCGAACCATGACACCTGAATCTGAGCCAAGTTTCCTCGATCCTGATGTCGTTAGCCGGGATGTTTATTAGCCCAATTTAGCCTTTACACCACTATTGTTTAGGTCATCAAACTATCCATGCTTATCTTCGTTGCACATGCAGCCTTTACCTGTCAACCTAGCCCTAGATAAAACAATAATAGGAAATTAGATAATCTTAGATTTAACTATTTTTATATGAATGTAAACGAGTTTGACTGGCCTTTGGTATCGTAAAATAACACAAGAAATATAGATTAATCTGCATGTGAAGCACCCGGTAACGTAAATACAGGTTCTCAGAACCGAACGCGATCAGTAAAATCCTAAAGTCCTAATCTATTGTTTTGTACTTTGGGAAGTAGTCAAGCGATTCTGGATTGACATCTATGCGTGGATAGGTATGAGATCTACAATGAAACTGTCTTACGACGAGAAAACCGTTTTGTTTCTAGGCTCTTCTACTGACCAGCGATGACGAGATGCAGCCCCGCGGGGGGTGGGGGGGGGGGGGTCCGAGGTAAAGCCGCTTTTTTTTCTCAGCCGAAATCCCCATGGTCGGAGCGTGTTAGAGCCATATTCAGCTTGGTATTTGTTTGCGACAACCCGCTCTATGAACGCACATTTTCAGAGACCCCTTCCCCCTCCCCCACCTCTGATCGAAAGTTTTAAAATATTCGCTCTTTATGGGTATCCTTTTCATCACACATCTCTCAGTCAGGCATCAAGGCACCCGCGGAATCCCCCACCAGATTTGTATAATAGTGCCCTCCTGGGCATGAAGCGCTGCAGTGAATGGCACATATGGAGGTACCGGCCACCGGTCGGCCACTGCAAGTGTCCTGTTGATGTGTTTGTGCGTGTCTTGTGTCAAACCTCCTAAATAAATTTGTGCAATCAAAGACTCAAGGATTACAACGTTAATCCAGGGGGGGGGGGCGCCCTCTGAATCCAGATTCCCCCATAATTATAAAGAGCAGTAAAGAATCTCCAAAATTAGGACACTATACCTGGGCTCAAAAAACAACTTTGATGGTGATATCGCGAATATCGGAGAATTCGCAGACTGCTGTAACGGATCGCTGTAAATATAGAGAGGGTCTTCGCGTTGAACCAGGAATTGTACCGATAACGATCTCGCAAAATTGACAACAGCTAATCGCGAATCTCCAAGAATTCCTAGATGCCAATCGCGGAGGTCGGAAAAGGTATTCCCCCTATAAATGGTGGCTTGAGGCCTTTAGACAAGAGCTGGATACCATATTTGTGCTGAAATAAAGTATATAAATAAAGTATGTGAAAGAAAGAGAAAAGACACACGCCAAAAACACACAGACGACCCGCAAAGCCACTGATGCTATGTAGGGCCTACCTATCCCATAGTACGTGACAAACACAGCAATATTGGGCCTCACAAGAGTCATAATATGACAATGGCGCGAGTTTTCGGGGCGTTAGGCAATTTTATTGGCCCGACATCAAGCTGTAGCAGCCCGCCAATTTTCATTATCGGCCCGAGGCCGATATATCCGATTGACCAATACATATGAAAGATCTTTATCTTACAATTAATGTGATTCATTGCTGCTATTTTTAAAACACAAACTCATGCCGCACGACTTCTTCAACGAGCACCGCCCTCTCTCCATTTTTGAAGAGCATCACTAATTAGCATCAGCGCGTATGACGTCAAAGGAACCCAACGGATCGCGCGCGGCGTGCCCATTGTAATTACCCCCACCTTACTCCACCGGGACTTTGACAGTTTGAACCGTATTGACAAGAAACAGGAACAACACCCGGCTCACTTCCCCCGTGCCAGGGTCCTGGGCCTTTTTGAGAGGCTGAAAGCATAAGAAATGGCAGTTGAGTCCAGTTCGGTTGACCAGTAAGAGGATCATATCATGGTGAAGCATATATACTGTGGCACACACGCACTCCACAGGCAATCCTGAAAGTCAAAGGCCAGAGTAGTAGGCCCTAGAGAAGCTGTAGTTTTAGGAAAGAGAGAGGGGGGGGGGGGTAGAACGTTAACAAGTGAATCTGTCATGACAGCGGGAACGACTCTTTCAGCATAACTCACGCAGGTCTCGCCCCCAGCATTTATTACATATCCATTTCGCGACAATTCATTCAAAATAGTTTATGCCCTCTCGTCACGTTTTGTTTATTACATATGAATTTCAGTTTCGCTTGAGAATAAATTCTAACAGCTACCTGGTTAGTATGCATGTAATGCAATTTAGATGAATATGTCTTACCACTTGTGAACATGGTTCAATTTCTTACAAATAGGGTATGTTTTGGTAGAATAACATGAATGGGGTGAGACATACCGGATCAGAGACATGACTCTATACTTAGTATATACGAAGGTGGCACTGGTTTTACCATATCTTTCACATCTGTGTTCTGGTGTTTACCTGTCCTGATATAGCCATACATGATCACTACACACAAGCTGTCTTACACATTACCTAATTACATTACATCGCTGCTTGCAGGCTGTGTTAGAACAGGTTCAGACCGTACAGCCTTGACACTTGATTGGTAGTCATACGAACAAGTGTCAAGACTGTGTCAAGACTGTGTCAAGTAGCTTTGTGTATGATCATGAATGTAGGCATGATATGAATTTGTAATGCACTACACCAACGGGTCCACCCCCCCCCCCCCCCTCCCCCTTCTCCACCACTCCACCCCTCTCTTGTTCTTTAGGAGTCGATAATAAAATATATACCGCCCACTAAACGTATCGGTCTGTCAGTTAAAGTGTCCCTGTCAGCTCCTGCCATGGGCCTGGGGCTGGTCACCAGGGGACCAGATAGGCACAGTGTCAGTGACTGCATGTGTTGCTGGTTCTTGTCAGCCAGTGGCGGTGTAAACCACTTCTTTGAAGGTTCGTTACAGAGACCATGGCAGGGATAATTTTTGGCTAGAGTTTTTATCCGAAAGCCTTGATATTCTCAACCTCGAGACAAAGTCAACGTCAGTGCCGAAAATGGGCCGCGAACAGAGCTGACACTGTTATGACACCGCGTATTTCGAAGATATCATCCCTATATAAGATAGAAATATGCTCCAAGGATTATTATGAAATAAAGTTCTTGCGACGTGGCAGCAACTGTTTAAGGTCTTTCATTGTCTTCCTTTGTCGTTGTGTTGCATGTACTAATTGTTACTTCCGACGCTTTCGGTTGGGTAAAATCCCAATTCGCTGTCCATGATGAGGACAATCAGGACAAGTTGGCGTATAACATTAAACTGAACTTTTTTCAATATGTTTTTGCTTGAAATATATTTCGGGAGGTATATTGATGCGTCATGCTCGGTTTACCTGAGAGATATAACCGGGCTACCAAAGATGTTTTTTATATTTTTTATTTAAACATTTTTTCTGTGGTGCCCCTGAAAGGAATGATATCGGGCAGGGTCACCTCTAACAAGAACTAAAACATATATGCAAACATACCTGATGTTACATACAATGAAACGCAAGCACATATAATACGAAATTAAAGATATAGGTGTGTGACTCCTGACTAGTACACAGTTATTCGCATGTACGAGGGAACTTAAAACCAATTGGATGCTACAATATAGTCTTGTACAAAACCAAATAACTTTTCGTTGTCGGAGAATGACAGATCAGGGAAAGAAAGAAATGCACCCATTACACGCATTGTTAAAAGCATTTTAGCATGTGAGTTTAGTATTTCGGAACACACATAAGCAACAAACAAAACATGCAGTATAGGTAATCCTTGTTGTCTGTAACAAGGTGACGAACACATTTACACAATACTGATAAACCCACGTGGTCGCCGACAGCAGCTGACAGTCAATGTATCCGTCATTCATCTTACATTTGGGTATATTGAGTTGGCCACATGGTCATTGAGTGGCAATATTATTATCATATATTTGTCTTGGAGATGAATGCAATATTATAAAAAAAACATTATCTCATAAGAGCATAGAACATTGCATATATTAACTTATATTAGCATATATTAGTCCATATTAGCATATATTACCACGGGTGGGCGAATAGGGTTTATGTAAACCATATGGGAACTGAACAATACAAGCAAAGCGTTGTATTTGTCGTCAGAATTAATGCAGTGCAACATCTGAATCCATAGGTTATAGCGGCAATCTAAACAGATATAATTAAGATGATATTCAAATTTATCACCAAAACACGGTGTGTAACTCTGGAATGCAGTCTATTAAACTAGGAATAGGTGAACAGGGCTATTATTGCCACAAACGATTACACAGAATTTTAGCCCTACTCGTATATTTCGCCGGGAACCAGCCCGTTTACAAAAAGGCATTTCTATAGGAACCGGAACTAGCCTGCCCGCATAAACCCAATCCCTCAAACGAGGACATAACAACAACTGTTATGTTCCTTGGAGTCTCTACATAGTTATGGGTGGTCACGAACCAGGCCATGCTGTGTATAGGGGTCTAGAAGGGGGGGGGGGGAGGGTCCAGTGTGTCCAGTATCATTTTTTTCTAAATTCTCAGTGTCGAATGTCGATTTTTCACTACATTCCATGTCGCTTTTTGGCTAAGTTCAGTGCCGTTTAAAAAAAATCGGTGTGGACGTCTCTTTTTTAGATCCTCAGTGTCGGAATTTGGGGGTCAATGTCGAATGTCGATTTTTCAAATATCCTTGTCACGTGTCGCCAAAGATTGGCTTCAGGTAAACCCTGGCACCCTGGCTACAGGTATACCCTGGCACACTGGCTCCAGATAGACCCTGGCACCCTGGTTCCAGGTAGACCCTGGCACCCTAGCTCTGACTCATGGATACCCGAAGCACCCTAATTCCCCGGGGGACCCTGAGGACCCTCTGCTCCAGTACCACCTGTCTCCCCCTCTGGCCCGAGCGCCCCTGATGGGCCCACGTCCCCGGTTGTACCCGTTGCTCCAGCGTCTCCAAAAGATCCCCGATTCCCGGTGGATCCCGTTTGTCCCTCAGATCCCGTGGCGCCGGTTCTCCCGCGCGGTCCCTGTGCTCCCGGGACTCCAGTCAGACCATCGGGCCCCGTCATCCCGCCCAGACCCGGCGGGCCCTGGACTCCCGCGGCTCCCGCTGGACCCGTGACTCCGGTCGCCCCCGTGTCGCCATGGAATCCAGGGGCTCCTTGCTGTCCGGTCGCCCCGGTTGAACCACCGAGTCCGGATGCGCCAGTGGCTCCAGATGTGCCGTCCCCTCCCGTGCTCCCGGTCGCTCCCCTGATCCCAGACAGACCGGATGCACCGCGGGGTCCTGTGATCCCGGTGGATCCCGTAACTCCGGATCCCGAAGGCCCGCGGGATCCGGTCTGTCCGGCGGGTCCGGGAGATCCGGGGAGACCGGGGGGTCCCTGAGGGCCTGGCGGACCCGCCCGGCAGGCGGCGCAAGGAGCGGCGGTGGGTCCCGCCGCTCCGGTCACTCCCGTACGGCCCGTGGCTCCCGTCAGACCTGTCGCTCCCACTCTGCCGGGCTGGCCGGTGGCTCCCGTACGCCCCCAGAACCCAGTGTGTCCCGTGGCGCCCCCGTGACCAGTGGCTCCCGTGGCGCCCCGCCGGCCCGAGGCTCCCGTCGACCCCGACCACCCGGTCGCTCCAGGACCCCCTGTGGGTCCCGTCGCCCCAGTGGCCCCCGTGTCGCCCCGTGGACCCATCTCCCCGGGGCCCCCCGACGGACCCACTGCTCCCGACTGTCCCGTGGCTCCAGTCGCCCCCGTCACGCCATCCCTGCCCGTGGCTCCCGTGGCTCCCGTCCTGCCGGGGCGTCCCGTGTTGCCCGTGGCGCCTGTGTCCCCGTTCGGACCCGTGAACCCAGTGGATCCGAAACGGCCCTGGAATCCTCGCAGACCCGTTATTCCAGTGGCTCCGGTGGCTCCGGTGGCGCCGTATCCAGGGGGACCCATAGATCCTGGCGGCCCCATGACCCCTGGCACCCCCCGGAGACCCTGGATCCCTGGGGGCCCGGGCGGACCTGCGTGGGTGAGAAGGAAACAGGTTATCCACTTGTAGTTATGTATCAAGCGCCGCTCATATTTTAAGTCTCAATTATCGTGATTCGCGCATACCGGCTTTCCATAGGAATATGAGGCGATGACGTGTACACGCGGGTTGTCGCCCAACTAAAACATAGTCCACCCACCTCTAATATCTAAGTATCTAGGATTTAATAAATGATTAGATAGCTCGAATAAAACTTGTTACTTTGAATATGGCTTACAGCTTGTGCTGTGTAAATGCTAAGATGGCCGATTGTGAACAAATTGACAAATCGAGCATGGTTTCAGCCATTTCATCCTAGATGAATAGTTCATTTACTCTGATGTATTTCAGGTATGAATTTGATATATTACAATACAGCTCAATGTGGAAGACAGCTGAAGTTGCATTTGAAAAAAGTAAAACGTTTGTGCAACACAGTTGTGTTACTTATGTTCGGGTAGCATTCTCACAAAGAGATCAAATTAATATCATCAATTTATCAATATACATCAATGACTATAATAGGTATTTAAGAATAAATAGCCGCAAAATATTCCTTCAAGCTATGTTCCCCTTCCCCTTTCCCTTTAAATAAGCTCGTATCCACAGCGTATCTACAGTTTCAGCCCATGCAATTTGGCTCTTGAAAACAAAATTGAATAGGCCGTGTAATTTTCAGTTTCGATATTTCTTTGACTTTCACATGAGAATACATCAATTGGTGTCATTGGGGGCGGAAGGCGTCATTTACCTCTTAAGACATTTCTGTAGGTATATGCGGGCTGCTTGTATTTTGTATGCTGCCCTCACGTATCTGCTAGCGCTTGCTCAATGAATGGGGCAGATATCATATACCCTTAACGGCGTTTTCTGGAGGTATATGCACGGTCGGTTATTTGTACGACACATTTAGTACACCAATCAAAGAATTTAAAATAGTTACACATAGTCTTTGATAACTTTGATAAATTTATTACCCTACATATTTTTATGCTTACCTATACAGTCGCCTGGAGGTTGAGTTTGGCCGCAGTCACATTCACCCACTGTGCCTTTCTCGCCGCTGAACTCTCCAAAATACGCCGTCAGGAAACCGCCGCTGTAGCCCAAAGCGAGGCCAAGAACCAGGATGACGGCTCCAAGACATTCCCGACCGCCTCGTTGTGACGTCATGGTCGAAGCAACGCGGCTGGAAAGTAATGATCAGTTTCTCCTCAGATTTGCCTCTGGCGCCCCGATTGGTTTGTACTGATATCTGTAGCTTTTCAAGTAGAAAGAGAAAGAGTAATGCAGCCGCTGAGGAGAATACAGCCTTTATATGCCTCGGCCGACCTCTTCTGCTCCGGCATTACGCATGATCAACTATTTTAGAACTATTATATATATATATATATATGCAAGATCGCGGTAAAATATCCGGGTGCAGAAAAGTACACTAGGGCTGTAGTTCATTCAGTTCAAGGAACTTATTTTCTTTGGGCCTCTCCCAGCCATCAAGTTACGCTTGGGCGACAGACCCTGGCGGGCATATAGGAGAATCATGTCCTCCTCGTGTCTCCGGGTGTCCGGGTCAAGCCCCTCACATCCTCATCACATGATCTAGCGATGACTCACGCGCAAAGATATATATTTGCTGGGATTGACTGTCGTATAGCCATTTTTTTTAGTCTATCACGATTCGCTATGTCAAGAAGTGACGTTGTGGCTAAATATGTCGTGTGAGGCTACTTGGAAGTGTCCACATCGCAAGTCGGGGGTGGGGAGGTGAGTAGGTGTGTGTGTGGCGGGGAGGGGTGGCAGAGGGGCGAAGGTGTAGGGGGCAACAGGCCTGGTGTCATTGGTCTCATCCCGTTGAGATCACCGGGGGTCAAATATTATGTACCTGCGCACAATCCGCGCCCCCCCCCCCCCCTCCCGACCAACACACACCCCCGCGCCCCCTCCCGCCACACACACACGCACACGCCCCCACCCGCACCCTGCCATACACACACCCAAGCGCCCATCCCTAGCCCTCGCATCCCCTTGCTTGCCTGCCGTATATGCAGTCGCTTTAAATAATTTCAAGACGTAATCACAAACCAGCAATGGAGGATCGATCAAGTGCCTTCTTCCAGAGAAATAGGTGCAGCATCCTGGATCCAATAACCCGGAGACCATACATCACCAGGGAGACCATTCACTTGTGATCACGTGGCACACCCAGCGAGTGAGGGTGACCTAGGTGTGCTCGACCGTGCGATTAAGTGCCTATGGTCGTGCAGTGCAGAATGAATGTCCCATGTCTTTCTTCGTAAAACGTTAAAAGGTTGCTCACGCAAACGTGGCCCGAGTCTGCCGTGAACACGGCCCGAGTCTGCCGTGAACATGGCCCGAGTCTGCCGTAAGCATGGCCCGAGTCTACCGCGACCTAAGACTAAGACAGGTCAAAGGGTCCTACTTCAAGCAAGCAAGCAACCGGATCGGCGGTGTAAGGTGGCTGACTCAACCATGCATATCCCTCCACAAACACATGTGTGCGGTAAAACGCCACTACCGAGCGGTGAAAGGGTGGGGGCGGGGGGCGGCTTTACCGCGGAACCCTTCCACATAGCAACTAAAATAATGTCATTGTCTGTGCTTTAGTATATTTCAGACAGTGCGTTCTGGGCTGGCGGGGGGGGGGGGTCATTATTTATACCATGCTGGGTTTGGGAGGGTTCATCATTCCAATCAGGGGATGGGGGTGCCTGTTTCATTACACATATCGGCTAAGCTTGGATAGGGGTATGTTTGTCATATTACGGGGTACCCAGCCCCCCCCCCCACCCCCCCATACCAGGTTTGCAGCAGCACAACCCCGGGGGCTGTCAACGGAAGGTTCTCTGAATATTAAAAATTATTAACTTATAAAGTTAGCTTTGACCTTTTTAAGTAAAGTCTTCACGTGAACGATGTGTCTGAGTAATCCAGGGGCATGGGGGGGCGTCTTTGAAATGTGCGTCCGTAGAGCCGATTTAATAACCCTTTCGAACGGATTTTGGAGGTGAAAATTAGGGGGGGACTTCATCGCAACCCCCACCCCCCCAAAAAAAATGGATTGCCGTACTAAAGTAACCCCCCCCCCCCCCCCCCACACACACACACCCGGGTGAGTAATCAAGTGATGTCACATTTACTGTCATTTAATTCTGAGCGCCAATATTGACGATATCATACGGGATAACATCTTGATTGATCACTGCTAACTTATACATGTATACATGTAAAAATATACATGTCCCTGAACGGTTTTTCTCATTCACCCTGCATCCGTTTTCTATTTCACATTTGTTTGTCAGTTCGCCCCAACGCACGTGGAAGACCTTATTTCACTACATGATTGGATAAAGCTACAGCGAATAATGGACAGCCTGGTTCAGTATATTCAGGCGGCCCTGTCGATTCGCTTGCTTCGTGTGTTGAATAGACTGTTGGACAGATATGTTAACCCAAGCAAGAATATTTGTCATCTCTCCCTCTTTCTCTCTCTCCCTATGTATACATATATGCATAGATGTATTTCATATTTCAATGGCCCCCATGATAATTATATTTATTTATTGGATTTTTTTTTATTGATTTTTTTGCATTTCCTTGTTAGCTTGCTTGCCGATCATTCCCAGCTTAACATGTTATCTATATCGAACAAACAAGCCTTTGGCTTCTGCTCATATCGCGGGAGAAATGTCTAGAAAATTTACTTAATGAATGCAATTTGTCTTTTGCTTTTGCGGCAATAAACTGATTACTATTATTATGATTATTTATTACGTAATAGCTCACGTTGACATCAGTCGAAATCAAGATAATTTAGATATTTAGATTCATATCAATCACGCATTGCATTCAATCCATTATACTACGTTAAATATAGATAACGTATTATTTCGAATTATTGTATCGTATAACGTGGCTGTAACAAAACGTATATCGACAGCGAAGGCGATGAAATTTCAGCTTAACAGAACCGACGATATACCGCGTCGGTAAATCAGATATGATCTAGAATTCACAATTTTCAATTTCCAGGATACCACACAGTGAATAGAGAACATGAATATCATGCAATAATATATGACGCTTTCTTCATCAACATCTTAGTTTATGAACCAATTCTATAGTATGCGCCATTTTATACAAGACTGATGTAATATGCGTTATTGCGCTAAGAATAAATGACTCCCTTGGGAGACAATGGACCACAGTGGGGTACACATAAAACGCGTTTTAAAATGTATTATCAGAAAGTTTCTCGGACCATGACTGTTTTGTATATGTCGATGTATCTGTCAACTTTATACTAGAGCTACCGTTGGAGTTGCCTTCTATGTAATAGCTGATTTATGTCCAATATTAATTGTTAATCTTTATCTAATTTGTAGTGTGGCCGCCCCGCCGGCGTATCTCATGGTAAATGACCGCTTTTTCGTGCACTTTGGTACGCCAATGTGTCCTAAATTATGCAACTTTGATACCTACATGGGTCTACTTTGGGGGGCGGTTGGTACGCCAATGGGTCCCCTCGATTTTTGTTGTGGAAATTCGAAGAATTTTCGTCATAGATTTTGTCAAAGTCGTGCAGCTTTCTCAGCGTGGTACGTGGATGGGCCCTATAATTGTACACATGTCTTGGTACTTGGATGGGTAAGATTTTAGGGCTCCGGGAGGCACCTCGTACTCTTTGGATCTAGTTTGTATCACCCCCCCCCCCCGGGATGTGGCCGCCTTAGTGAGATGGCGTGGAATACGTACTGCATACAGACCAACCGGTGGCGGGTTCCAATCAAGCCTAGCGCGAGATGTTTCCTCCTCTTTGGTTCATCGACCTACGGATGCTTTAGGCAGGTCTAGTCTATAGGGGCGTGTGATGCGGTCTAAGCACCGAAATCATCATCTTAATTCACGCACACCGCCCCCCATAGGTTATATATATGGCATATAGGTCACCAAACGGTCCTTTTTCATGTTTCCCAACGCAGTGTTTCATTTCGCCTACGACCAAAGCCGTAGGTCTCCCTTTGATCTCCCCGCCTATACCTGCTCATCACCCTCTATCCCAGGCCGCCCTATTCATGTGTCGATGACGCTGGCGTCCCTTTGGTGTGGACCTTCACATCCCCGACCTGGTGCCGCAGATCGATGCTGTGATGGTGGTTTACGGTGGATGTCATGCCCAATATCGCTCACCAACCCCGTCATCATGTTACAATTGAGTCCAAGGCGTTCAAAGTGCAACTTGGTCTGTACATACAACTGGAGGAGACGGTTGGTAGGTTGTATATTCAGGACGCTTTACCCAATTCTTGTCATATCTCGCGTCCATGGGAGAAGGAAATGACGGTGGAGCCATGTCAACGGGGGTAACCCCATAATCTTTGCGAGTTCATGGGATCGTTATCCTGAGACCACGCAGACCTGGCCACTGCTTGGCTTGAACCATCGATCCACGTGCCGTTAGGCTCTCAGATTGCCAGATCGCTCCATGCGAACGCTCTAACCCACTGAGCTATCGGGCCGGCCAACGGAAGGAGCAACCGAAGGAGCAAGCGTGGTAATGGTGGTAAGTATTTGTGGAGGGAGGGGTTAATTCCCTGAGCAATCTGTATCATATTACGACTCAAAGATTAGGGCCCCGTGTTCACAAACATTCCTAAGTAAAGTCCTGAGCAAATTCCCAGGAATTCCTTGGAATTTGCTCAGGACTTAAGAAATAATATGGAGTTCTCAAATATTCCTGAGCAAAAGTGTGAGCAATTTCCTATGACAGCGTGTGAGGTGTCCTGAGTAAAATCTTCAGAGACAAAAGTCAAAATGGTGAAACAGTTGCACAATTTGTGTCTCATTCGAGACAAAGAAAGCCCAAAGGCGCGGAGTCTTAAGTTAAGGGACCGGAGCAGTCCCCTAGAAATCTACACAGAGGATGCAGTGAGGCATCGCTTTCGACTGCGACCGGATTTTATTTCTTTACCTGCAAAATTAGCTTTCTTATAGAAAAAACAACATACGTTTTTGATTCTGGCCAAAAAGATCGCTTTTCTTGATTGACTGCTTGACAGAATTATGTGCACACTATAGATCTGGATCTATATCATTATTATATTAACCGGTAACAAAGCCTAGATGCAAACTTCATTGTTATGACGACGATCAAAAATAAAACAAAAGTGCATTTCATTTCATCGGGGCGGGGGTCACTCCGTAATAATAGGGTTATCATAGATATCGTTACCGAGTGGGTTGACCCTTTTTATTTGCAAGTCATGCATTACAATTTAAGTAAATAATATTTACTTTCAGTTGGCCATATTCATTTTCCATTGACCTTCAAAAACATTAAAAATTATCCATCATGTTTGCTCTTTCTATTCGCACTCAATGATTCCAGATAGCGATATTATTTTAACGACTATGAATAAAAGTGTCGCTTCGATTTCGCAGAACTTTCAGCACAGTATAAGGGTTGTCACGAACAAGTGACATGATAAATATTATAGGAATTGAACCGGCAGTTTTTGTGTTGTTGCCTATGAAGCGCAACGTATTCGAGGCACTTAAACGTCAGAATCAGCGTTTGGACGAGTTTTACAATTGAATGCATTTTTATTTCAATGATACTGTTAAATGTGTCGATTTCCGTGAACTCCTTCAGGATTTTATATGGATTGTTATGAGGAATTGACAAGCCAAATTTGATAGCAATCGAATGGGTAGTGACCCCCTCACCCCTTGATGACAAGGCCAAGTGATGCGCGTGATGTGCAGCCAAGATCTTTGCAACATTGTATCATTTATTTTCTAATTGACGTCATTAGCCATGGATACACGCACTGACCATGGCGGGCGATATAGCAGTATAGGCTAACGTGACAAGTACAAAATGTTATTCCGACCCAGTGGGTTCGTCATATATCCATGCATGTACATATGTGCTCAGACTTGCCCGTTTGGTCGCCCGCCAGCCTGCAGAGGTGGATTAGATAACGTGGATTTAATCGGCAAGTGTAAGTGTAGTCTTGTCTTGAGTTAACGTGTGGGAAATGCACACACAGTCAAGTGAAACTTTTCAGTAATTAATTAAGAATAGACAACATGGCACATAGATTTGCTAGCTAGACTAAAGATCTATAAACTATCTTTAGAAGCTTTATAATTAGTTTAAGAAAACAAGCCCCGGATTACATGTTTGAAATCAGGGACCGTATTTAATATAATAAAGACCATAACGTGACAAATGAAAAGTGTATTTCCGTCATGGCTTCTCCAGCTCTTAGTCGTTGCGTTCGTCATTCCGGAATGGTGAAATATGCGTAAATTGCCTGCGTCATTCTAAAAATACGTTGCCGCTCGCACCTCGCGATGCGTAGAGGGAGGAGGAGGGGGGAGGGGGTGGTTAAGTGAACAGGAGAAGGCTTAAGACAAGGAGAGAGAAGATGGCGTACATATCACTTTGAAAGAGAGCCCCATCATTCAAAAAGATGCGGGGGGGGGGGATGGGGGGGGGGGGGGGGCGGTCCGGACACCTAGACCCTCTAGTCTGGGTCCGCCACCAGAATAATTGCGTAGCTTTAACTAGCGTTTGATAATGCGGGCCCCCTGCTGCTCACTAAAGTAAAGACCCGTGAATCTACTACCACTATCACTTAGCCGATACCCCCACAACCCACAAATATCGTTTAAACCACTTTGGTGCCCATGCAAGTTTAATTTGGGCCAAGAAACCTTTCGGATAATGACATCGATTTGGAAGACAAGGTCACACCACTTTAGCGAGTTTAGCTTACGATACACCCGACATAATTGCCCAGACTAGCCGCCACGGAGGACAATCTGTCTTAAATATGATACATCCTTACAGCACATGACACAAATACAAGTGTGTTCGTGTGGACTCTTTAACCTTAAGGATTTTGAGCCATTTCGACTGTACATAACCGGTATGGCACGGTATAGCCCTACAGTTTGAAAGTACCGGGAAACCCCAATAAAATCCCAAACAATTAGCTGATGAAGAGCAAAATGCAAGCTTACCTACTATTCTTCTTCTTTGTTCTTCCACTGACGCGATATTACCAGAATTGGTTAAAGCGTCCAGAATATACAACGAATCCGTAATGTCATATATCACACGAAAAAAAACCAAATGCAATCTCTGATTTAATACGCACATCAATGTCATAACGACGAGCGCAAAAAAGTATGAAATTAATGCTTACTCGATTATTTTAACGTTCAATCGCTTTTCCTTTTTCTCCCTTTTCTTTATTGTCGCCTCGGTAGATATATGAACATGAAGGCCGTGATAGCGTCTACGACTCCTTCTGTTATAAACCGTCAAATGTCATGACAGCAACAAAGCACTGTCCCAAATGGATACCACGATGGCCAAACCTAGCTCCAAATCGATCCATAAATCAGGTGCGTATAGCATCTGCTGATTCCATACCCAGATTATTCCCATAACGGCACAAAAAAGAACTACACAAAGACGTCCCTTGCTGCCATTTGTACCTTTTGCAAAGATCTGATTTCTCGATCATTATGCTGTGTCACGTGCGATAAATGATGATTGAATGACGTCATCCCAACCTAAGCCCATCGGAACCTTTGGTTCCTATAATAATCGCCCGGGACTGGAAGAGAGGGGGGAGGGGGGCGGCAACGTGCATCCATATTTGATAACTGTCATTTTCGCCCATTGATTCAAATAAAGCTTAACAAAACCACAATATTTCTATTTTTGGAATGAAATGAAACGAAATGCTGTTTTATACCACAATTAATGGGTAAAAATCCCGGGATGTTGGTGAAGCTAGGACCAGTGGATGAACAGGCCTCAGATTAGGCGCGGGGGGGCCTCCCTGGTGTAGTGGTTAGCGCACTAGACCGCAGATCAATAGGTCCTGGGTTCGAATCCGGGCTCGGGCACCTAATATGGGGCATGTTTCATTCCTTCATCCTTCATCGTCTCGGGAGGTTCCTTGGCCCAATTTAGCCTGTATGTGCACAAAAGTGGCCTAAAACACCAACATTCCATTCCATTCAGATTAGGCGCGCATGTTCTGGATTCGAGCCGACTAACGAAAAAGGACTCACGCGTTAGCGGGGCTTAGTGTCGGAGTGTGGAACGATACATTCACCGAGGTCGAGTACGGGCTTCCTGCCCCGTTGGGCCAATCCACTATATCATTAACCATGGCCTTTAACACGGCCTGTAAATAAAAACCTTAGTCTGATAGATGTCAGAGGGATGTCTGATTCTATTGACTGATTCTATATGGTGGCCATTACCGCCTTGATTTATGTATATTTACAACACCACCTCCCCTGTGGCAATACCCAGCCCATCTGCCTGGCGTACGAGTTGCAGGTATTGTATGCAAGCTACACCAGAATCGTACAATAGACCGCACAAAACATCAGCCCAGTTATTGTATAGGTGATTACGAGGGTAAAAGCTGGCAAAAATATGACGCAGAGTGCTTAGAATATTGCAAAAAGTCAAGACAACAGCCACGCACCAAGTCCGATTTAGATACCGATTCGCAATAACTAGTCCACTGTATATAATATAAGTTTATAATTTAATGTAAAGGCGGGCATAGTTTAAAGATTTTCGATAAAAAGTCCTCTGTGCCATATCCGTGATTGCCGGTAAGCTGCGGTAGAGACGTCAATTTCAGTTTTTTATGAAACCACTGCTACTCTGTGGTTATTAAGTACTGTATTTGTGCTGCCTATCAAATAAATAATTAAAATATATGTATATATATAAAAGAACGATATGATCATTGTATTTAAGTTGGCTGTTGCATCACATACGTTTATCGCGGGACTTCGGCACAGCACCCATTATGCATTCATGCAGTTTACCATGTACACTATTCCCTGGGTGGCGTGAAAATGGAGTGTATAGTGAAACAAACACTTTGGGCATGACAATTAGCTCAGATCACGCGATATCCAGTCACATGTTGTAAGTTACACACGAAAGACGCTATTTAGTCATAAACAGTCACACACCTAGCAGTAGTATTCACAATCATCACAATTCGACATAAAGTTGGGTCCTCTTCCTATTCTACAGACGCTCAAAGAGATACCGTTGGCAATGTTGGCATCCATCCATCAAAAGATGGTGGATTTGCAGCTTTGTTTTGGTTTAAGTAGTAAGATATGTTTCACGGCATTTGTGCATATGACTAAATAAGCCTATCTCGGACAGACAGAGCTTACAGCAGTCGTCGCATCTATGACCTGTCGTTAGGTCTAGGTTTGTACTCGCAGGACGCATACCTTAATACACATTCATAATTGTAACGTCTTGGCTAACGCTGATTATGCAGCAATGTCTCCCATGCGAAAGTTCTTAAACATTTTAGGTGCAAATCATTTGTTGAGGTCATCATCGCATTAAGGCAATGCTATGATGTACTAGACCTAAACCGAGAGTCTTTTAGAGACCTTATCTGTCAGACCGGTACAGGTACGGCTAAAGGATATTTGCTTCAGCCATGGCTAGTAATGTTGCATGAGGCTTGGCTGGACTGGACAATTCGCGATGGCTGGTGTGGCAATGTAAGCTTAGCCTAATTAATGGATTCATTTAGACTATTTCGGTCATTTCGCGACAATGGGTTGGTTGGTTGTATATTCATGACGCTTTAACTTCGGTCATATCGCCTCAATGGAAGAAGGAAGGGAGCGTGGAGCCATGTCCCCCGGGGTAATCCCCTACTCATTGCGAAAAAAGCGGATTGAGTAGTCCGGGACCTTCCTCCAAACTGGACAATTAAGTGTCTGTCGCTATGCACATGCGATGAATGATATAGTTTGGCCATTTCAATCGGTTTCCTTGCGATGTCAGCTCAGTCTACAGTCTGGTACAGACTGGGTTTGTTACAGACATAGGGATACAGGTTGACGGTATAACGTCACCACGTCCCCGCTAAGGTAAACATATTTGGGTCAAATGGAGGGTGAGTGGGTGGGTCAGTGTGAGCGGGTGTTGGCTAGTGGGGTGGTAAGGAGAGACCAACGGGCTGGAGAAGGAGATAATTGGTGATGGTGATCACATTACCCAACCCCCGACTTCTTGGACACAGCTACATGTATTCACACAATATTTAGTCAGATTACACTGGCGCACTCACTTGTGACCTGCGGTGACGCCAGGTTCCGCTCAAGTCGCAAATTGCCAACCCTATCTCGCACCCGAATCAATGGCATTGATATTCCATGAGTTGTTGGTTGGTTGGCTGGGTTACCTGGAGATAGCTATGAGCTATATATTGCGACAATGGGAACGGTCGAGGGCAGGGCGGAATCCATGTCCCCCATGTTGTGGGGTTTAATCACCAAAACTTTTCGAGGAAAGATACTTAATGTTTATCCTGCTCGACTATGGACTGTGTAGGAATGTAATAAATTAAACCTATTCGAACACTTGTTTCCCATCAAAACCCTGCCAGGATCTTTATTGCTATATTTCAAGGCCTGATTATTCCCAAAACAAATGTTTCTTATCACTTAGTTGTCACTAAAAGATATTACCAGTTTTGTTAAATGTCTTTCATGTCAGTGTACTAGGCAGGTTTGTCAAAAAAATGCGGGAAACAAGTATTCGAATAGTTTAAAGTATTATTTCTTCCTTTAAAGTGCCAATGCTCGCCTGTCGTGGGTCTATAGTATTGATTGACCGACAACAACGGCAGACGGCTCAACAATCATTCCCGAGATCAAGAATGGCGCCTCAACGCAAGAGAAGGTAAATAGCCAACCTGCCGGACTCAGTCATCCATCCATACGATAAACCTGACATTTACCGGCCACCCAGCTATCGATTGGAAAAAAAAGACGCAGCCAGAGTAGCGATTGGAGTGTTTCACCAGGTTTCAGCCAGAGCTAAAACAAAAGGGATGCCAAGGTTGTCGCGCGGGCGTTTCTTTGGGTTAGTGTGACCTTGGCGTAGATTGGTCTGATAACGATCGTACCCACGTGGAACCATAATATTGTCCGCTCGGAATGATTATTTTTGAGACCATTAGTAGTTTTGGCTATTACCACGCGAACACCCTTAACGGCCAAGCAGGGGCGGATCCATCAATTTGAAAAGGGAACTGGGGGTGGGGGGGCGTCCAAACTTGCAGCCGGGGGGGTAGGGGGTGTCCAACACCGCATCAGATATCGTTCTGCATCAAAAAGGGGGTTCCGGACCCCCATGACCTCCCCCCTCCCCTCCCGCTGGATCCGCCCTTGCCAAGGATTAACATGACCAAATGTCACAAACCTATAGCCTATGTCATGGAAGTGAGGAGACGTCGGGGGACGGGGGGACGACGGATGGGTGGGCGACATATGCCACGCAGCACCCCTATCGGAGGTAAGGTGGGAGGAGAGCACTCTTTCAACCATTCGTTGGGCGTAACATGCCACGTTGTCCCCCTATGACAGCGGGCCCCCCCTGCAGTTCGGGTATACGCGCGGGAGAAGGCACTGGTTATGGGGGGGGGGCAAATTGTCATGGGCTGAATATATAACGATGACCAGGTGTCCCCTTACCCTAGAATGGGATGCCCGATCCAAGTGGTTTAATGGACATAGGGTGGGGGACACATCGTCATGGGCTGCATATAGAATTGCTATGACCAGGTGTCCCCTTAGCTTAGCATGGGATTACCGATGCACGTGGGTTAAGGGACATGGGGAGTGTGGGGAGGGGGGACATGATGTCATAGGTTAATTACAGCCTGATTTTAACTTTGTCGTTATCTTCACCCTGTGGGTGACGCAATCTCGTTTCCTCTTTCGCAATCGCATTTCGCACGCATCGCATTTTATCCTCGGCTTGTGTTCCCGAAAACTGTTAACCAATAACTCAATTCAGTTGTTGATTTACCGTCGAAATGAAGTCGCTCCAATCTATCGCAACACATAAATGACGTACCAGCTAGGGAGTGCAATGACAATGGTGCCCGCAGGCATTACACCCGAGCTGCTTGTCCAAGTATAGTGCCCCAGCCGCTCTCGCCAGTTGATGATCATGTCATCCAAGATGGTATGTTTGGCCCACAAACAAAAATTGGCAGTCGTGACGAGAACCAATTAAGTTAAGGAAAACGGGTCGCCTTTGATTACAACTTCCATAAAAAAAGAAAACTACTGGTAGGATTTGCTCTTTTCATTCTATCATTACTTCGGTACAGAATTATATGTCACGGCCATCACATTTCTGTACTTTAGGAACTGAGATTAATTGGTGACTTGGGCTGCTTTTGGATAACTGGATCAAGGACGCTCTGGGTACGATTAAGGCTGAATGGATGAATTATACCCTAGATTAGGTGCCCGGGCCCGGATTCGCACCAGGGACCTCGAGGTCTGTGTAATCATAAACGTAATCAAACGGATTTATTAAGCACATTCGGGTCACGACACCATCATATAGGGTCATGCATAGTGCGATTGTGCCCACGTGAATCTTAAATCTTCCTCTTTACAGGCCAAGGATGTGCACAAAACGTGTACAAATGTTCCGACCGATATGCTAATTATGTTTATGCATATCCGACGAAAGTGGCGAAGCGGGGCAGCTCCACTTGCTTACAACACAATCCTCCCCTACGAGGTGCACCGACAAATAATCACCAATGAACCAGTTCGGTTTCTTATAGCGCCGTTGACTTACCTAAAGTATTCTTTGATCCACTCGGTAATTTTTACAGTCAATTTATTCATCAAAAACTGCTGAAAAACATATATTACGTTCCAGCTTGGAAGCGCGACAACAAGGGAGCTTGCAGACTCCACACCCGGGCCGATGGCCCAAACACACTCTCCCAACTGCCAGTTGATATGCCATCAAAGACGGCGATCTAGATGGAAGATTCCCGCTGCAGTACCAACACAAATCTGAAGTAACACTCCGGAGCTGGCCAATCCCATTGGCACAAATAGGGGCCTGGGGATTTCGTGCAAAAACAAAAGTACTCAAAGGATTTGCACTTCATTAACATAACAACGTTTGGTACAGAAAGGGCACTTTCTACCTTATTTACTTGATGTTCACTTGCGAATATTTGTACTTTGAGGCTGTGAGCCTACAGTGCACAATAAACTTATTATTACAGAAAGGGCATTTGATCCCAGTTCACGGCCAAGTTCAGTGGGAAGCGATTATAAGTCCTCCGGCACAGAGATCAGTGACGCGTCTCTTTAAGATCGATAATAAGGAATGCACGTAAACAGAAGAGGATAATAACTCTGACGTCATTGTGAGGTCCATATTATCCACTGCTTTTAGGTGCATATAGAACATGGAACTATGTATTCTAATCTAAAACAATGTCAGGTCAAGTCAAATACCATTAATTCAAACAAAGCGTACACAAATCTGGCTGACATACAATGGCATTTCTCATCAAAGGCGTGATCCATTTCTCATCGTGAGGCGCGAAGATAAGAGGATAACTATTACAACTTCAAATGGAGCGCCTCAAAATGGGGCACAACCAAATGCAACCGCGCTATACTGCGACTACTCAGGACACACTCTGCGGTGATCAACTACACAATACGACATGCTGTCACATGTATTGCGTGGCCAATACCTCATGGTTCGCACGATGCGTGGATCACACGGTTGAAATTGCCTTTGTTGGCTCAAGGGCTGCCGCAACATAGCATGTCAAGGATTGTCTGTGCTTAATGCATTGGACATAAGTAGATACCAGATATTATTCCATCTGTCAGCCGCAGTTCACCATTGCCATGATAAGCGGCTCGGCTCGGATGGACATAATTGAGGGCGGGATCTGGTCAGCCAGGCCTGATCAGTGAGGGGAAGAGGCGTGACCTTCAGAGCGGGATGGGGTTGTAGGGCGGGGGGGGGGGTTGAGGGGGGTAAAGTTTAAGGGGACCAATCGTTTCTAGGGAGGGCGTGAGTTTCAGCTGTAACGCTCTCTCGCCGACAGCGATAGCTGGCATAGGGAGGCTGACCAAATACCGAGAAGAGAACGTTTGGGTCCGGTGTGGGAAGGCAAGAGTGAATGGAGACAAAAGTATCCAACTTGGCGAAGCAAAAAAAGCTGATATGATAAGCAAAGTCGGGCCACCACCCAAGCATGGAGGGTCATGCCATGCACCATGTTAACATTCGACCCTTCCCTTACAGACACCAACAGAAGCCCAACACACGGACCTTGCGAACAGTAATCCCAGGCAAACAAACACAAATATCCCTGACCTCTCCATTAGATGTCTGGTATGGACGAGCTGGGGCCCATCACGGACCAATGCTCACTAGCTTTATGACCATCACGTCCCATTGCTAACGACCACACTATAACATCCTGCCATAACCCGATGGCGGTCACCATGTTGATACTCCAGGCGGAGGAGGCCTCCGAGGATGACACAGTCTGACACATACATCCGGGTACTGGGAGGCGCCATGACAGTATTTGCAGAAGGACAATCTTCGCCCGTCAGGGGGCGCAATTGGACATATATCGGGTTGCTTCATTCCGCGTCAGGCGTCGGCGGATGACAAACCGTTCAATATGGCCTGGACGCAATTCTACACCGACAGGCTAGTAAATATTTCTTAAGGGTGTGATACCGTCCACATATTAGAAAGCCGTAATTTGTAAAGGGGAGGTGGCAGATAGATTCACCCACGCAGCAAGCACCTCTCATTAACACCTAAATCATAGAGCCGCACCCAATAGCTCATATTTCCATTATGGGGAGCATTCACACGACCGTAACCAGAAGGCAATTTTTATATGACACGTTCCATGACTTCTATATGAATGTACAAAAATAATGGCCTCCTTTGAAAAGCCAACGTTTCCTGGTAACCTCCAACGCGAAAAAAATCGCAATGGTAAGTTTCGTGCCTTATTTAGTCCGTCCCGATTCCAAACTTGTCCTCTCAACAATAACTAAAACATGGCTCATTATGTGCTGTTGTTCCTTTGAATTCCTTGGAGTCATTTTTATATGTGACCCCAACGACCCCATATGAGTTTGGGACTCAATTCCACATAGATCTGTCGAGAACTAATTCCAAGTGATGGACGTTTAGCACCCTCAGCGGCAGGCCCACAGCTAGCAACCCGGTCCTAAACCAACCAGGATCGGCCACCGTTTTATCGGTTTTCTTGATCAATCTCATGAATGTTAACCGATATCGTTGATACACTGGATATCAGGAGCATAGCGTCATAATACGGATTTATCAATCATGGTACACCACCTTTCTTTCATACTTAAATACGTCATGTGAGATTGCAGATCGTCACTTAGTATGTTGGTAATTCATATTCTTCGTTGCCAGCCTATTTGTTTCAGAATAAACATGATGTCTTATGAACTATATGTCGCGTTACAAAATTTTACAGATATGGTGGAATTTACATATGTAAAAGTAGCCTACTACGTTCATAGTATGGCAGCATGCAGTTATAATATCGAATGATGCTAAAGAAATTGTCAAGTATAGTCCTATTTAAAATAGCAAACAAAAAATTGGAATACTTAAGCTTTAAAGAAATTAAAGCAAGAAGTAACTTATGGGTGTATTGCAGTGGCCAACATAACATTTGTAGCAAATGGTGACAACAAAATTTCTATATATGTTGCTGATGTCTGAATGCCAATTGCAACACTATGTATTGGCCACACGTGCAGAATTTTTCATCCGCTATTGACCTTCGAATGCACAAAGTCACCTCAGATACGTTCCATTGTCAGTCATGTGATTAAGTCACTAGCCATTGCATTGAGTCAGGGTTACAGTTTTTTTGCAAAAAAAATCCAGTTATATCAATTTGACGCATTGCTCACCTATGCTTTTGTTGGTTTGCTTTTTTATTCATGCATTCTGCCGCATTAATAACTATATCTCTGTCATTTTTCCTGCCATCCGTACGACATTTAGGCATAGACTCGAATATAATTATAATCATGGGTTAGTGCAAAATTCGCAAAAAGCGCAACGCCAAAGCGGACAGAAGCCTTCAGATTAATCTGCCAGATGGAGCCACCGTCGAGTGGGTGGCGCCGGGAAGCAGCCATGGTCGGTGTGTTTAGAGCTCTCAGATTGGTCAAGGCCCCTTGCCAGACTTATTGGGGGCAAAACATGATGGATAACAGCGCCCTCTACATGGTGACGGCTCTGATTAATATCGGTCGGCCTTGAAGCGTTTATCGGCGTGGATCATTCTCTATGTATAGGTGGCGCTGACTCCTCTTGTCTGACGCCCAAGCTTCCTTGATGCGATGCAACACTAAAAAAACTAGAAATGCGATCTAAGGTGACAATTAAAAATTAGCTAATACCCCGAAAGGCTAATCTGGTATATCTTGGCGATGAGTCAATAAAGCCTACCCTATTGGCAGTGTTACGGCTATAAGTATGACGCCACCCGTCACTTGGTCTGGAACATGTAGTGGAACCTTTTCATGCACTGTGACAGAGTGCGCCCTCCGCGAGGCCAAATAACCGCACTTGGCAGTAGCCTATCTTTCCCCATAAAAAAAGTCGACATCTGAGACGTGGACAAACTCTCCGGTCGCAAGATTTAAATGTCCCCTCCTCCCCCCCCCCCCCCCCCCCCGTGGCCCCGTCGTAAATAAATTGGTGGGCTCCCTCGACTCGCAGTTTTCGTCGCTAGTCGTCAGTGGACCACCCTTTTTGAGGAAGACCGCTATCTGAGGCGTAGACCCCCTCGTCGATAGGTTCAATGGACCCCCCCCCCCTCCACCCCCCTTTTTCAAATTCTTGGATCCGCCTCTGCATATCAGTGTTCGACAGCCGTCATACAGGTAAATAACAAAACTATGACGGCCACAAATTGTCCTTCTCAATTCCTCTAACTCCCGGACATTCCCACGGCATCCAGGGGGAGCGTGCAGGAATTCTTGCAGTAGCTCACAACAATTTGTGTCCCCAAACATGAAAACAGTGTGAGTAAAAGCCTGAGACATAGGTACACGTTAGGTATTATTTGGACAGTTTATAATCTTTGGTAAGATCCAAAAAGAACACAAACTACGAAGCTTAATGTAGTGTAATATATAAGGTCAGGGAGAACCCAGGGGACACATAATGTGACAGGGGGGTGGCACAGATATAACTTAGAGTCTAAAAGCGGGGGCACGTGCCCCCTGCGCCCCCCCACCCCCCCCCCCCCGCCCTCCCCTTGGACACGCCCATGACATTTATATTGGACTCCAGTTAATCCAAGATATGCCCATTTTGCCTAGATTGTATTTTGAATGTGATTGCAAGCTCTGTATTTTGTCGATGCTACGAAATGAGGTTTTTTTACGAATAAATGTCGGTTCATCACTGCATCTAGTGCAAACGCTGTATTTTATTTCGTATTTGGCCGTTTAAACCCCTCTGTGGCTGGCATTAAATCGAATTAGTCCCAAGCCCAATACAATTAAAGAGGTGGGAAGTCACAAGATAAACATGGGTCACTTGAGTCTAAATACATTAAACCCGATAGTCCTCATTCCGGGCTTCATGTTGCATGATTTCCATTTATTATCCTTTGGTTTCACCTCAACAGATTTACTGTGCCTGTGGGAGAGACGGCCAGGCGGACGATGTTATTGGGCACAAGCAATCGAGAAAGAGCCGCGATGGGGTCGTTCCAGGGTAATAATACAGAAGAGAGTAAGTAAGAAAAAACGCTGTCCAAGTTTATCAAGTACACTGCCATACCCGAGAAGGCCTCCCCCCACAATATATAGCACAGCCCTGCCTACTAAGGTTTCGGTTCAAAATCGAACAAGACGATATTTCCTTGTGAAATCCTACACTGAGCTAGTGAGTCAAGGATAACCAAGGTGACAAAGATAGGCATAAATAGAGGCAAGGAGCGGTGCCCGGATGGAACAAATAGCGGCGAGGAAAGGTGTTCCGATGGCACAAATAGTAGCGAGGAGTGGTGCCCCGATGGCACAAATAGTGGGGAGGAGTGGTGCCCCGATGACACACATAGTGGCGAGGAGTGGTATATCATATCATGTCTATTCAACTGCGCAGGGCACTGGGTTGAGATTATGGGATGTGTTAATAATGCTTGACCTTCCCCCAAATCTTACCAATCCCAAGATTTAATAATGCCTGCCTTTAAATGTCTGCGGTCGCTCATCTGGCATATGGCCAGGCAGCGTGTCACATAACCATGGTTACGAGATGACCCCATACAAAGAGACATAGGTGGGTGCAGCAAACTGACGTGATGTGTGGCATGTAGTCTAGAGTTATATGGCTACGAGGAAATAAAAACGTGTAATTTGAGGTCATCATTTGGACGGACCCCACACCCCCATGTCTTTGCCCCCAAAATTGAGGTGCAAGCCTAGTTATCGAGGTGACGCTGTTGTCGACGGCAAGTTGTTTTCTTTTCTTGCTACATACTACATACCTGCCCGTGTATGACCGCAGCTTTACAAATTAAATTAAATTGATTTTGTCCCATCTGGTGGCTTTTCATTTTGCCACTAGATGCCAAGTGGCTTTTCATTATGAATCCCCGTAAGCTGGTCTGTCTCTAACAATAACCGGTTTTATACACTTTATAAAAGCATCAAGTTTCGATTCACCCCAATTAAGTGGAGATTTGTTCCTTCTCTTATACCGCAGCTGTGGAAATGCCGGACTTCTTGAGAAATGGTCGATTTTATGATTGTTTCCTGCTTCATGGCGTGAATATTGCGCCCCAGTCCGGTCACGAATCGATCCACAAGGAATAATCCATGAATAAAACGGCAAACTTCACTGGCTTATAAAACGACTATTCCACGGGCTGCAGGTTTGAATGAGAACCTTCTCGGGTTGCTTCGTCTGCCAGTCATCGCCTCACGTACTGGAATACTGAAACCTGAACTGTGGAGCAAGTTTGATAGCTGGCATTATGTCTCGCATTGCATCTTCCATGACGATGAGACCTGACGTCTATCATTATCCCGTGCTAATGAGAGGCGGGATTTATTGATGGCCTAATGGTGCCTACGTGCATGGGATTGTCCAGTCATCTCGGATTTCATCTGTCGGCGCCATTGCTCAATGTGACGCGACCTACTCACGGGCACCGTTCCAATCGCTAGTGGCGCGAGCTTTCCACGGTAACACCGGCGCCGACGGTCAAATTATAACTGATCATTTCTTACTAATTAAAGCATTCTTATGACGTCTTTCTTTTGTTAAGAGTGTTTTTATCCGCGAATTGAAAGTTAATGCGTAAACCAGTGGAATGACAGGTAACAGAGAGCGAGGCATTCATGCGGTACTAGTTTTTGGACGCGCAAGCATGCAGTGTCCACGGAAATCATATGTTGAAGTCCTGCGGGTTTGTCCTGTCGCGTGGCTTCTGGTGGAAGAGACTGCGAACGTATCGGGCACGTAGCCGACAGCAGATATTTACAACAACGTGATTTAAGTCGTAATATGTCATAAATGGTTGAGCGAGCAATTCAGTATTTTCTGCCAGTGACGATATGGTACATACAGCGTGCGTGAACGCTATTTGCCAATTCAACACTTGTCATTCTAGTGTTGAACTATAGTCGAATTATCCGCTCCGATGACAGTAATGCATTTTGACAATCTCTGTAAAGCTTGAATATCAAATAAATGAAGAGTAATCAATTTATTAACAGAATCTAATGTATTGTATTTTTTTGGCAAGGCGCTACATCAAGTAAAAGTTAGTTGTCATATTCATCATAGCGATAATACATCGAAATGATAGAGAAGCGTTTATACACAATACGATTTACAGAGCTTATGCGGTCTATTCTTAGTATCAGTTGATATTTGTGCGTAAACAATGTGATATTGAGCTTGTACTGCGATCTTGAGCTGTTTCTCAAATAAGTTAAAAGTCAGCCTCTGATTTTGCGTAACTTTTGTGTTTCGTGTGTTTCTTGACGCCTTCTCCTTATTTTGAATCGTTCGATCGGCATTGGACTATTGCTAGGGATGATTTCAGTTGGGCGCGTTAGCCTCTGTTGATCACGTCCAGGTAGAGAGGAATATCCCCAAACCCTTCTGCAAAGGCAGACATGGGATTTCTGCCCTTCGTAAATATTACATTTGCACAGGTGAGGCTCGGACCACGCGCTCATGGGCTGACATAATAGAGCACTCCACTGCAATAGACTTTACGCAAACTCGACTGACCAGGGAGTGACCCCCCAACCCCCCACCCCCACTCTCCCACCCCCTCCCTCTCCCTTTAACCCCATCATAGGCGGTGTTCTTCTATGAAACATTCGACGAAGAAAACCTACACATTAAACGAAACGTCTCACAAAGGCGGGCAAGTTCATGTTTTGACATATCATGTGGCTCATTTTTGCTGTTACTTAAAGTTCATCCTTCACAAGTACCTTTTATTCTGATGAAATATTGCGATTCCTTTCACGCCTTTCCTCGTCAGTATTCCACACGTTCGCGTAGGCGGCTTCACACCTGCCTTCGCAACCATTAATAGTGGGTTTTTTCTCCAACGCTTTCTCCCGGTTCTTGCCATGCCTTTATGCCGCACTTCCTTCTATCTCGAGCGGTGAAGTGGGGGACTAACGAGATCACTAGCTTGTTGGACGCCATCCCCCAACAACCTCGGTCCATCGACCAAGGAATGACGTACGTCGTGGACGCCAACGCCCTCCAGTTCGAGAGCCGTACGATCGCCAAAAAGGTCATCAAACTGGCCACCACACAAAGCCGCCATCGTCACGTGGTTGCCATGACACAGCCTCGGTCTGGTTCTGTGCGCCTCTCAAACCAGGGGAGTATATTCTGTGGGGCAATCGGGGTTTTCCGCTAGGGGGGAATCGACACTCAGTGTGTGATCTGGGCACATAATGGTTGTTAAAGATCAACGGCTTCCGGTGCAAGCTGTTCCTCCCAGGCACATTGAGAGCCGAGGTCAACAGCACACCAAGGGGGCATTAATCCTAGATAGATGGTTCATTTATTTCCTGTTTATGACTCCTCCGATGGCGCTTAAAGAGTTATACGTTCGTGCATCTCCGTCACGTCGGCTGTTGCTGACCGATAGCGATGTAAGGACAGTTGATGCGACAGGTTCAGGCACGACATGGCGTGACCTCATGAAGGTCAATGGTCAAGAACAAATGAAACCAGACATGAAGATGTTCTTCAAATATACCGAATTGTGGTCCTGAAAAGTAAGAAAGCGTAAAGAGGCGTGCTCCTACATGAAAACTGACATATTTCTGCGACATTGCAGCTTTCGTTATAGTGTCCTCTTATGGCCATAATATTTCAACTGGATGTGCCTTAAGCATTATTTTCCTAACAAACAGTAAAGCAATATCGCATACCGGCCATAGTTCCACACGCAAACCCTCCGAGGACGACTAATGCAAGATTGTGCATTGCGTGCAACTTGAAAACAGTTTTATTTCGTCGTTAATTGCGTTGTAAATCTGGGCTTGCAGCGCTAATGATGACAAAGACTGTTATGGATAGTCGCACGCAAAACATCCCATTCATAACGCGATAAAGATTAGACCGACTTTTCCCTTTTAAGGTTGGGCGGGGCTCTCAGTTCCGTCGATAGCGACCGTCTTGGGCAAAAAACACTAGGTTATTACAGGGTGAAATTGCGGTCCACGATTAATGAGGACAAAACTGATTTCTTTCAACTACGAAGTATGAAATACTGATAATGCGCTGAACACCAGCGCAGTGATTTATTGGTGCTTGCGGCAATACAACTTCAGACTGGGACTGTCAACGGGCCATCAACTTGCATCTTATGTGCTATATTAACACGTCTCGAACTGAAGACGCATTCCGTGTGGTAAGTGTGATTTCCGCACAGACAATGACGCAAGTATCATTAGCGTACAAAGAACGCGCATATACCTCTAGACCCGGGGAGGAGGGGGTAGCTCAAGGTCATTGACTGCTGGGGACACGCCGCTGGAAAGGGTGTTTTTTACGGTGCATTATGGTACGCCAATGTGTCCTAAATTATGCACTTTTGGTACCTGCTTATGTCGACTTTGGCGGACAGTTGGGAAAACGTAACTGATTTTGTAGACGGCAAGCCATTTTTTTTTGCCTTGTTCAGCTGGTACGTGGGTAAACCCTAATTATTTGGATGGGTAATATGTTGTGGCTCCCAGGGGCACCCCCTTATAATTTTTTGCATCCAGTTACACCCCCGACCCCGTGCCTCTAGAATACGATGTTGTGGGTACATAACGCCAATTTCCATTCATTGGTACTTTAACAAGGTTAATTGGTACATATGTGGAACTCAAATAAATAAGTATTGCAAATAGAATAACATTTGTTGTAAGCAGTGTAATGAACAAAACATTAATTACCAAGATTATATTTCACAAGTCTACATAAATATTTAGTATACAGTGTAGTACAAAAAAACACTGGTTTGACCCTTGCCGCAGTTGGCCCTTAACGCCACGTGATCACGTCCACATGGTAAATACCATTCCAGAGGCGTTTTGAGACATCCACGCATTAGGATCATCACATTACTTCAGTGGTAAACCTGATGCGCCACCAGATATGGACGGGTGGTGTGTTGATGACTAGCTGCCCCACGGCCAGATCTTCCCATATAGAAGGATGGGTTTGAGGGGTGCACACATAAGCAGTGGTGGAAGGGCGAAGAGATAGAGCGGTGGAGCGGGGTGGGTGCATGTTAACACTTAATCAACGCAATCTACTTGCTTGCTTCCACAGACACGGTAGATGTCTGACCTGGTGGGCCAATCCTGATATTAATGACTCCCCCTGGGTATTACTCGCAGTGGGGACAGGCATCTATGCATAATTATCTCGGCTCGGAGACGCTAGGACTGTGAATAGCGAATCTTCATGTGGGGAGTGGCTATGATATATGCATAAAACTTAGATTCCAACCCAAAAATGCCACCAATTCTGCCGATGAAGGCATGGGGATATCGGCGCGGATAATCTTAAGCTCAACAAAAAAACAGGTTCAGAGACGGTGAAATCGGAATCTCGGAAACAGCATTCGTCGTCAACTTGTTCTCCTGATCCTAAGTTATGTTATCGTTTTGATCTAGATGAATAGATTGATTGATTGATTGATTGATCGAGTTTTGTTTCCTGGTCTGTTATTGCAGGAGCTACTTCCCAAGCTTACTGATATGACATCACAGGAGTCGTCACAGAGACCGTGTAATCCTTGGAAGGCTCCTAGGAAGTTAATTGACCCGGGGTTAGCCTAGTCACATACATGGGTGCAAAAAGCACTAGTATACCCATCGATTCGCTGGAGTTGGAACTGGTAATACAGTCCGAAAATAAATTTCGAGCTACGTGTTTGTAAAGCAATTACATGGTTCCAGTCAGGGGCGTGTGCACTGGAATTCTTGCAATGGGGGGAGGGGGGGGCATAATAGTACATTGTTCCACAAAAATGGAAAAAAGTGCATGTAAAAGCCTGAGACGTAGGTGACCGTAGTGCGTACTAAGTACTATTACCTACTATTTGCAGACTCTATAATCGGTGGTAAGATAAAGAAAAACACATAAACTATTAAGCTTGATGCTTTGTAATATATAAGGAGAGTTAAAGTCGAGAGTTAAAGTCGAGAGTTAAAGTACGATAATACGCCTCTATCCAATCGGACCATTGGGTCAGGTATCGCATGTTGGAAACGAGCTACGCTCCACGTTGTATTTGCTGTAATTGTAATCAAATGATATCAATCAGGCCCATAAGGGTAGAATGAGTTCAAAATGAACATCAATATTTGCGTCGTTGTGTCATAGCATGGTTTAAGGGAATTGGGGATTCAAAATAATAAAAAAACAAAATGAAAGAAAAGTAATTGGGGATAGGCAGTGATAGCATGGTCAACCAGTATTCGTTATATACTGCAATAATATGCCAAGATAAATCTCATTAAACTAGTCCAGGCAAGTTGTTTCTTGGTAATATGGTCCCTTCCCGGGAAGGGGGAATAAACGTTTATACCTTCCCAAAACTAATGAGGATTGGGATGCGATGCACTCGTTAATAACCCAGTGAGAGGGGGCAGCTTTGGCCGATTGAATGTGCGAGTTATTATAATAGACCCGCTGGGGACTTATCAGTCGCAATCTCGGAGCAATGCGGCAGTGGTTTTCATGGCCATAAATGCCACAAAACAGTACGTTATTCAGTGTTGCTGGGTGCGGTTGCCGAGGAACAAGCGTCAGTTTTAGCTTCACCCATCGTTGTAGCCAAGCATCTCACGGACAATAATAATAAAAATTTACCGCGATTGCAATTAAACCTTACAAAATCTGCATGTTGTGAACGAGGGATGGATTGTACTGTGGGGAAATGATGCTCGAGGATAATACGCAACTGAACTGTGTGATTACCCGTGATTATTATATAACTCTCAACCTGACGCAGTGTCAAAAAAATCGTGATCGGTGTAAACTATAAAATTGAACCTTAGCTATAATTAGAGAACGCGAATAAAAAGGGATTGCATTTGGGCTTTTTGACAAGAGCAATTTCTGGATGAAACCACTATGCTAGCCATGCCTCAGGATAAAAACACTCATCTGCAGAAATTAAGTTTAAGTGGATTGGTCAAAAAAGTACAAAGAAATGCATGAAGGCTGTGCAGATTTCCCATATTTATTAGTCACCGTTCTCCGGTGATTTACAAAAGCCAGGACCGACAGCGACCCCAAGAGCCAGATATAAAAAAAACAAAAATGGGGCCAATGATATCAACGACGCTCCTAGTCCATGTGTTTACGCGGTCGTGGCGTTAATTGGTTGGATTGATATCAGCCTGAGGGCGATAATATGGAACCCACGTCAAGCCTAAATACCGGCTGTACTCTTAACGGCCAAGGGGTAATTAACATGTACAATTGTCCCGACCGGTATGCTAACTGATGTTGATGTATATGAGGAAGAAGTGGGACACAAAGAACACACGCCTCGCATTTAAGCCTCGGCGTGGGTGACACCAGGGTTGCGTTCCGGAGCACGGACATACCCACAAAATAATATGACATCTCACGAACGACTCCCGCCTAACTAGGTATACTTGTATTGTAGTATGATAGTCGACATCTATATAGTCGACATATATGCATCACAATTTGGAATCGGCACTATGACATGTTTCTTCATAAAACTATCACTGTCATTAGCATTCTCTTCGACAACGTCCCGTTTTGGCTATTGCATTTCATGATGTTTGAGTTATGGAATATGATACCAATTTAGGCTTTGCATATGAAATACTTGAATTGACATTTGGTATGCCGGCATTAAATATGTTAGCAAATTAACATTTCAAGTTATAAGTTACAAGTAAATACATAGTGTTCTTTAAATGCAGAATAACCCTAAGCTCTATAGAGGGGAGGGAATGTCTTTTCCGATCTTCGCGATTGGCATCCAGGAATTCTTTCGCGATTGACTGTTGGCTATTTTTGAAGATCGTTTTCCTACCATTCTTGGTTCAACGATAAGACTCTTTGCTCATTTACCGCGCTCCTTTATAGCAGCCTGCGAATTCCTCGATATTTCGCGATATCACCTTTAAGCCTGCTAGGATCATGGATGGCGCCGTCGAAAATAAAGCTGATAAATGAGCCATTTGGCTTGAACAGTCCATCAATCCCCCAAGCCAAAGACAACGGTACAACTAAGCAATGATACAACTTTTGCCCAGAAAGAACCTTTATATTGCTTCTAATTGGCTTAATGGCGTGCAGCAGCGGGAATATTGGCCGCCGGAAACGTGCAGCTATTAAATACTGGAAGCCTTGAGAAATGATCGATTTTATACGCGATTGTTTCCTGCTTCATCGCGTGAATATTGCGCCCCAGTCCGGTCACGAATCGATCCACACTGAAAAATCCATGAATAAAACGGCAAACTTTACTGGCTCATAAGACGAATATTCCACGGGCTGCAACGTTAAACGAGTTGCTTCGTCTGCCAGTCATCGCCTTACGTACTTCTCTTTACATTAATCCTATTTATTAATCCTAGACTTAATGGGGGATCCGCGGTAACGTGTGCCAAAAACAAATTGAATAAACTAAAAATCAAAGTAATTCATGTGTGTTCTGTATACTGTCTGTATATCTACCCCCCGCCTTCCAGCTTTCTATCAGTTTTAAAGCAATACATCTTGGAGTACGTTTCGATCCAGGATGGACAAAGAAGTTCATATTGCTCATATGGCCATATTGCTACAATCGATTTCACTTTGAAGGAGAGACGGCCAGGCGGGGCGATGTTTTTGGGTGCAAGCCAAAAGAGCGCAGCGAGAAAGAGCTGCGATGGGGTCGTTCCAGTGTAATAAAATGGAAGGGATTAAGGAAGAAAAGAAACGTTGTCCCAGTATATCAAGTACACTGCCATACCCGAGAAGACCTACCCCCACAATATACAGCAGAGCCCTGCCTACTAAGGTTTCGGTTCCAAATCGAGAGAGACATACAAGGACGATATTTCCTCGAGAAATACTAACCTGGGCTAGTGTGTCAAGGACAACGAAGGTGACACAAATAGGCATAAATAGTGGCGGGGAGTGGTGCCCTGATGGCACAGATAGTGGCGAGGAGCGGTGTCAATAAAGACATGCATGAAACGTTCGTCGAACTCCCTCTACCATTCTCGGCTTATCCCTAAGACTGGATTCGCCTTTAGGTCTAAGGTAAAATCACTATGATCGTTGGAGCGTGTTGGCTTACTCCACTGTTTGGTCTGTTTGCAAGAGGCCTATTTTTCCCCTTAGTGCGAGATGAAATAGGATCCAGGCAAAATGAGTAGCAAACCAGCCAGGCAACAACGCACCCCCCCCCCTCCCCCCACACCCACCCACATCTCCTTGCCCCAAAAGTAAGGTGTAACCCTAATCATCGAGGTATCGACGGCAAGGTATTTTCCACCTGGTGTTTAAGTCGATAGCCTAATTACCAAGTGGCTTTTCAGTATGAATCCTCGTAAGCTGGCCTTTCTCTAATAATAGCCGGTGTTATGATCTTAATAAAAGCATCAAGCTTCGATTTACCTCCATTAAGTGGAGAGTTAGTTGTTCCTTCTGTTTTACCGCAGCTGTCGAACGAGGCCAAATTTCACTAGCAAAACAGTTCAATCAGTAATAATTTATTTCAAATAATTATACTTTCAGGAATACAACATAAACATATATAGTCTTGTATGACCATGACACTTGAAATGACATTTGGTATTCCGGCATGAGAAATGTTAGCAAGTTAGCAATCTGAAAGCACAAGCTACAAGTACGTACACAGTACTCTTCACATGATGAATAATCATGAGCCTTATGGAGACAATGCGTTGAAACAAACATGTTGTGATCATGGAAGGCGCCGTTAAAAATAAATCCGATAAATGAGCAGTTTCGCTTAAATGCGTCGCGCATTTCTACAAATTAGTGATAGGGACGCAGCATAATCCTAATAACACACGGTATCAGGTGATGAAAAGAAAGGGCTCCGTATTAAATCCACAGATTTGACCGTTTTTCAAAAATCTTGAAATATGCCCCCTGCCGACAGCGGCCGTAAAAGCGAAACTCGCCTAGCGTCACCGCGCGGGGGAGCTTGTAACAGTCCATCAATCTCTCAAAAACTAAAGACAACGGTACAAAGAAACAATGTTTCAGAGTGACTGCATTTATGCAAAACGCATTTATATTGCTTCTACTTGGCTTAAAAGGCGCACAGGAACGGAAATATTGGCCGCCGGAAACGTGCAGCTGTCGAAATGCCGGACTCCTTGAGAAATGGTCGATTTTACACGCGATTGTTTCCTGCTTCATGGCGTGAATATTGCGCCCCAGTCCGGTCACGAATCGATCCACAAGGAATAATCCATGAATAAAACGGCAAACTTCACTGGCTTATAAAACGACTATTCCACGGGCTGCAGGTTTGAATGAGAACCTTCTCGGGTTGCTTCGTCTGCCAGTCATCGCCTCACGTACTGGAATACTGAAACCTGGACTGCGGAGCAAGTTTTATAGCTGGCATTATGTCTCGCATTGCATCTTCCATGCTAATGAGAGGCGGGATTTATTGATGGCCGAATGGTGTCTGCGTGGGATTGTCCAGTCATCTCGGATTTCTTCTGTCGGCATCATGGCTCAATTTGACGCGACCTACTCACGGGCAGCATTCCACTCGCTAGATGGCGCGCCCTTTGTACGGTCCCACAGGCGCTGACGGTCAATTATAACCGATCATTTCTTTCTAATGAAAACATTCTTATGGCGTCATTTTTTGTTTTTGTTACGAGTGTTCTTATCTGCGATTTTAAAATTAATGCGTGAGCCAGGTGAATAGCACTCGAAAGTTGTTCAGAATTCACTAGACTAACGCGTCGTGTATTCTGAACAACGAGTCAACACTTGTCCGGACTTTCCCTCCTCGCCATAATCATTAAGTGAAGCATACCAATCAAGATCGTTGCACCAGTTTATGTTGAACATAGCTCAGATTTAACAGAGAGCGAAGCATTCATGCGGTACTAGTTTTATGACGCGCAATCCAGCTCTGTCCATGGAATTTATTGTTGAAGTCCGCGGCGGGTTTCGCCTGTCGTGTGGCTTCTGGCCGAAGAGCTTGCGAACGTATCGCGCACGTAGCCGACAGCAGATATAACACGTGTGTGTTGATCGAGTGTGTCGAGAACAAGAGTGGGTCGCCGTGATTTAAGTCGTACTATGTCATAAATCGTTGGGCGGACAATCCCGAAATATTTTCTGCTAGTAGCAGATTGGTACATACAGCGTGTGTGAACAGTATGTGCCAATTCAACTCGTGTCATTCTTGTATTTCTAGAAACATAATAATATGGATAGGTGCTACCTGAAAAATGCGAGCGTATATTTGTTAATTCAGATATTCCGAGGGGATACATCTAGATTAATATTCACAATTATTCTCGCTTCGGCTTGCCAAAAAGAATATCTTTGGCGGGATGACGAATGCCTTGCACGTGCTTATATCATTCGGTTGCTTAGGAACTCCCATTGTGACGTCATGTTTATAACATTTTGACGTCACAACTACTTACTATGACAGCAGCCGATGGGCGGTCACCAAGAGCGCTCTGCTTGGCAACAGACATTGTCATTTAGCCCGTCGCTTATAAATTAACTTTAATTTGAAGTATACATACAGTGTTAACATTAAATAATTTATTCGTTAATTTTGTGGGGCAGCTGATTTAATTATTAAAGACATGACATAATAGGCCTCGATCTCTCTTTGCTTGAATACAATTATGCACAGCTGATATTTACTCTGAATTCGAAAACGTCTCATGGGGTTGTTACGCCAAATAAAAGTCCTAAGCCTATGCTTGAAATGGACTTTGAATATGCATGCATGTTACCTAGGAGCTCGCTTGCGCTCGCTATAATTATACCCTCCCATGACTATAAGGCATTTTCACAATCTGTTAAACTTGAATATCAAATAGATGAAGAGTAATCAATTTATTAATATAATTTATTATATTGTGAGGTAAGTATTGCGAGGAAGACCAGACAGAATGTGATATTGATACAAATGGTGTGACAACACACCATATGACAACATTAAGTAGAAATGGCTTAAGAGGCAATAGAACAATGACAAGATACAGGCGGAAGACCAGGCAGTTTGTAACTTCACTGGCTTATAAGACGACTATTCCACGGGCTGCAGGGTTGAATGAGAACCTTCTCGGGTTGCTTCGTCTGCCAGTCATCGCCTCACGTACTGGAATACTGAAACCTGGACTGTGGAGGAAGTTTTAAAGCTGGCATTATGTCTCGCATTGCATCTTCCGTGCTAATGAGAGGCGAGATTTATTGATGGCCGAATGGTGTCTGCGTGGGATTGTCCAGTCATCTCGAATTTTTTCTGTCGGCGCCATCGTTCAATTTGACGCGACCTACTCACGGGCAGCATTCCACTCGCTAGATGGCGCGCCCTTTGTACGGTCCCACAGGCGCTGACGGTCAATTATAACTGATCATTTCTTTCTAATGCAAACATTCTTATGACGTCATTTTTTGTTACAAGTGTTCTTATCTGCGATTTAAAAATTAATGCGTGAACCAGGTGAATAGCACTCGAAAGTTGTTCAGAATTCGCTAGACTAACGCGTCGTGTATTCTGAACAACGAGTCAACACCTGTGCGGATTTTCCCTCCTCGCCATAATCATTAAGTGAAGCATACCAATCAAGATCGTTGCACCAGTTTATGTTGAACATAGCTCAGTGCGTGATTTTGAAGCAGATGTAACAGAGAGCGAAGCATTCATGCGGTACTAGTTTTATGACGCGTAATCCAGCTCTGTCCATGGAATTTATTGTTGAAGACCGCGGCGGGTTTGTCCTGTCGCGTGTTTTCTGGTCGAAGAGCTTGCGAACGTATCGCGCACGTAGCCGACAGCAGATATAACACGTGTGTGTCGATCGAGTGTGTCGAGAGCAAGAGTAATAAATGCGAGCGTATATTTATTAATTCAGATATTCCGAGGGAATACATCTAGATTATTATTCACAATTATTCTCGCTTCGGCTTGCCAAAAAGAATATCTTTGGCGGGATGACGAATGCCATGCACGTGCTTATATCATTCGGTTGCTTAGGAACTCCCATTGTAACGTCATGTTTATAACATTTTGACGTCACAACTACTTACTATGACAGCAGCCGATGGACGGTCACCAAGAGCGCTCTGCTTGGCAACAGACATTGTCATTTAGCCCGTCGCTTATAAATTACCTTTAATTTAAAGTATACATACAGTGTTAACATTAAATAATTTATTCGTTAATTTTGTGGGGCAGCTGATTTAATTTTTTTATATAAACTTTAGTTTGTTTTTTTTATTATTAAAGACATGACATAATAAGCTTCGACCTCTCTTTGCTTGAATACAATTAAGCACAGCTGATATTTACTCTGAATCCGAAAACGTCTCATGGGGGATGTTACGCGAAATAAAAGTCCTAAGCCTATGCTTGAAATGGACTTTGAACATGCATGCATGTTACCTCGGAGCTCGCTTGCGCTCGCTATAATTATACCCTCCCATGACTATAAGGCATTTTCACAATCTGTTAAGCTTGAATATCAAATAGATGAAGAGTAATCAATTTATTAATATAATTTATTATATTGTGAGGTAAGTATTGCGAGGAAGACCTGACAGAATGTGATATTGATACATATGGTGTTGAAGACAACACACAAGATGACAACATGAAGTAGAAATGGCTTAAGAGGCAGGACATTTGTAAGGGTTCATGTGTATCATTTTCTTCATTTTTGCAAGGCGCTACATCAAGTACAAGTTAGTTGTCATATTCATCATAGCGATAATACATCGAAATGATAGAGAAGCGTTTATACACAATATGATTTACAGAGCTTATGCGGTCTATTCTTAGTATCAGTTGATATTTGTGCGTAAACAATGTGATATTGAGCTTGTAGTGCGATCTTGAGCTGCTTCTCAAATAAGTTAAAAGTCAGCCTCTGATTTTGCGCAACTTTTGTGTTTCGTGTGTTTCTTGACGCCTTCTCCATATTTTGAATCGTTCGATCGGCATAGGACTATTGCTAGGGATGATTTCAGTTGGGCGCTTTAGCCTCTGTTGATCACGTCCAGGTAGAGAGGAATATCCCCAAACTCTTTGCAAAGGCAGACATGGGATTTCTGCCCTTCGTAAATATTACATTTGCACAGGTGAGGCTCGGACCACGCCCCAATGGGCTGACCTAGTAGAGCACTCCACTACTGTAGCAATAGACTAACCCGAAATCTACAGGCTACGGAGTGACCCCCACCCCCAATGCCCCCAATCTTTCACCCCATGGTAGGCGGTGTTGTTCTATGAAAAGTTCCGTAAAGAAAGCGTAAACAAAACGTCTCACAATGGTGGGAAAGTTCATGTTTTGCCATATCATGTGGCTTATTTTCTCTATTGCTTAAAGTTCATCTTTGACAAGTACCTTTTATTCCCTTGAGATATTGTGCTTCTTTTCAGGCCTTTCCTCGTCATTATTCTACACGCTCGCGTAGGCGACTTCGCACCTGTCTTTGGAGCCATTAATAGCGGGGTTTATTCTCTAACGTTTTCTCCCGGTTCTTGTCATGCCTTAATGCTCGTTGGACGCCCTTACGCAACAATTTAGACCCATCAACCAAGGAATGACGTACGTCGTGGACGCCAACACCCTCTAGTGGGAGAACCATACAGTCATCAAGCTGGCCACCGCACAAAGGGGCCATCGGCACGTGGTTGCTACGACACGGCCTGGGTCTGGATCTGTGCGCCTCTCAGCTCAGTCTAACCAATTATTAACACGTCACACGTGTTCAAAATTCTTATTTGTCACAAGTTTTACCAACGCTGCAGAAAGAAAGGCTGAATTCGCTGAATCGAATTCCTGTCTAATTAACGGTCGCCGATTACGATTAATCAACTAAAAGTATGTGACAATGGATTGTATCCCATGGAAGTGTATCGTTATAATCCAGAAACACTCTGGCACATGAGACTGAAACAATTAGGCTTTGGAATGGTGAAATTCGCGGTTAATTTAGTTGAAAGAAAACGTAAAATCTTGATGTCGCCACGGGGAATCGAACCCAGGGGAGTAAATTCTGTAGGCAATCGGGGTTTTCCGCTAGGGCCGAATCGGCATTCAGGGTCACGTAATGGCTGCTAAAGATCAACGGCTTCGGTGCAAGCCGTTTTTCTGTCCATCTTAGGCACATTGAGAGCCGAGGTCAACAGCACACCAAGGGGGCATTAATCCTACCTGCATGGCTCATTTATTTCCTGTTTATGACTCCTTCGATGGCGTTTAAAGAGCTCTACGCAAGTGCATCTCTGTCACAACGGCTGTTGCTGACCGATAGCGGTGTCTATGCACAGCAGTAAGGAGAGTTGATGCGATCGGTTCGGGCCGGACATGGCGTGTCTTCATGGAGGTCAATGTACAAGAACGAAAGACACCAGACATGAGACATTTAAATACACCAAATTGTGGCCGTGAAAAGTAAGAACGCGTAAAGAAGCGTGCTCCGACATGAAAAAACTAGACTCATCTCAAATATTTCTGCGACATTACATCTTTCGTTATGTCAACAGGACGTGCGTTATGCATTATTTTCTTAAGAAATAGTGAAGCTTTATCGCATACCGGCCATAGTTCATCACGAGAACCCCTCGAGGATGACTAATGCAAGAGGGTGCATTGCGTGCAAACTTGGAAAAAAGTTTTTATTTCTTCGCTAATTGCGTTGTAAATCTGCATTTGCAGATCTAGTGGTGACAAAGACTGTTATGTATAGTCGCACGCAAAACATCCCATTCATAACGCGATAAAGATTAGACCGACGTTTCCCTATTAAGGTTGGGCAGTGCTCTCAGTACCGTCGGAATCGACCGTCTTTGGCAAAAAAACACTAGGTTATTACACGGTGAAATTGCGTTCCACGATTAATGAGGAGAAAAATTATTTCTTATTTATTGATTTCTTATCACAAAATGATTTCTGAACTACGGAGCCTGAAATACTGATAATGCTGGGACACGAGCGATAACGGGCCATGAACATGCTTCTTATGTGCTTTATTAACATGTCTCGAACTGAAGACGCAGTCCGTGTGGTAAGTGTGATTTCCGCACAGACAATCAGGCAAGTATCATTAGCGTACAAAAAACGCGCATATACCTCTAGACCCGGGGAGGAGGGGGTATCTCAGAGACATTGACTGCTGGGGACACGCCGCTGGAATGTTTCTTTTTCGCGCAGTTGGGTACTCCAGTGTGTCCTAAATCATGCACTTTGGGTACCTGCATGGGGGCTAACTCATATTTCAGCGGCGTTGTGACATATCCACGCATCAGCGCCATCAAATCTCTTCCGCGGTAAACACTTGATGCGCCACCAGAAATGGACAGGTGCTGTGTTGATGACAGCTGCATTATTTCTCCATATCTCTCCATATAGGAGGCGTGGATGGGTTGCTGGGGTGCTCAATAAGGAGTGATGGAAGGGCGAATAAATGGAGCTGTGGAGCCGGGTTGGTGCCTATTAGCACTTAGTCGACGCAATCTACTTTTTCCCGTCCACAGACAAGACGGATGTCTCATGTGTGACAATCCGGATATTAATGACTCCCCCTGGGTATTACTCACAGACGGGACAGGTGACCCGGAGATGGTGTTGCTCTATCAGCTGATAAGCCAGACGCAAGGTTAATTGTATAGAGTGATATGAAGTGCCTCGTGAACATCATCCGCCCTATCCCTTCGTCATATCCGGTCTGCCATTTTTGTTCGCTGATCTATGCATGAATATCTCTGCTCGGAGACGCTAAGATTGTGGATAGCGAATCTTCATGTGGAGAGTGGCTATATGATATATATATAAAACTTAGATTCCCACCCAAAACTGCCACAAAGTCTGCCGATGAATGCAATAAACGCTTACTTTGTGGGGATATCGGCACGGATGATCTTAAGCTCAACCAAAAAACAAGCATAGGGGCGGTGAAACAGGAATCTCTTAAACTGCGTTTGTCGTCAACTTTTTGTTGTGATGTTATCGTTTTGATCTCGATGAATAGAAAAGCCAACGTCAAGGCAAAAACAACACACAGTGTTTCGAGTTTTGTTTCCTGGTCTGTTACTGCAGGAGCTACTTCCCAAGCTTACTGATATGACATCACAGGAGTCGTCACAGAGACCGTGTAATCCTTGGAATGCTGCTAGGAAGTTAATTTATCCGGGTTAGCCTATTCACATACATGGGTGCAAAAAGCACTAGTATACCCATCGATTCGCTGGAGTTGCAACTGGTAACACAGCCCGAATACCTTCGTAAAACCAAATATCAGGCTATGTGTTTATAGAGCCATTACATGGTGCAATTCAGGAGCGTGTGCATGAATTCTGGAAATGGAGGGGTGGGGGTATATGCATTGTTCCACAAGAACATGGAAAAAAAATGCGTGTAAAAGCCTGAGACGTAAGTGGTGCTCATTACGTACTATGTGCACACTGTATAATCGGAAGAACACATAAACTACTAAGCTTAAGGCACTGTAATATATAAAGAGACGCCCTCGCCCCCCCCACACACACCCCCCCATCTGCATCCGTCCATGCAAGTCGTCATTAATTAAAGTCGCAAGTACGATAATACGTCTGTGGTCAATCGGACCATTGGGTCAGATATCAATGCACAGATGTTGAAACGTTAGAGTCGCGATCGTTAGGAAAGATACACCGTCGAAATGGACATATATCTCAAACTATTCACTGTCACGGTTAAACTCGTTTTGAAAGCCATCTTTGTTTATTCAAGTTTCGAATGTTGGATACGAGTTGAGCTCCACGCAATTAAATGACATCAATCAGCCCAAGGGCAGAATGAGACAAATATGAACATCAATATTTGCGTCGTTCCATTGGTTAAAGTAATTGGCGATTTAGAAAAAAAGAAAAAAAGGAAAGAATATAGTTGGGGATACGCATTGATAGCATCGTCAAAAAGTATTCGTTATATATTGCAATAATATGCCAAGGCAAATCTCATTAAACCAGTCCAGAGAAGTTGTTTCGTGGTAATATGGTCCCTTCCCGCGTAGGGGGCATAAACATTTATATCTCCCCAAAACTAATGAGGATCGGCAAGCCATGCACGTGTTAATAACCCAGTGAGAGGGGGCAGCTTTCGCCGACTATATGTGCGTGTTATTACAATAGACCCGCTGAGGACTTATCAGTCCCAATCTCGGAGCAATGCGGCAGTGGTTTTCATGGCCACAAATGCCACAGAACAGTGGGTTATTCAGTGTTGCTGGGTGCGGTTACCGAGAAACAGGCGTCAGTTTTAGCTTCAGCCATCGGGCGGATAATGAAAATTGGCGGGCTGCTACAGCTTTATGTCGGGCCAATAAAATTGCCTAACGCCCCGCTAACTCACGATATTGTTATATTATCGGCCCGAGGCCGCGTAGAGGCCGATAATATATATATATATATGTATTTATATATATATATAGGGCCGCCGCGTGCTGACGGACACACTAATGATTGTGGCTAACGGAGGCCAGCGCTCGCGCTCTGGTGCTTGTGCCAGAGGTATTTCTTTAACAGAGTTACGCTTGTTATCGCAGCAGGTTTTAGGTTCTACGTACCCGATTGCATCCTATATTTTATCTGTTTATCTGAATGTGTATCATTCCCAACTTTCTTAACCTTCTAATGCACGAGATCACCGCAACATGTTTTTCATTGTGGGGCATTAGAGGCGTATTAACCCGCCAATGCAAGCTGTCGTCCTCTCCCCATTGACACGGACGGGGGATCTCGCATTTGGTGGACCCGGTCGGGTTTGACGGCCATATTAATTAATCCCCATGGGTATTATTCAGCATGGGGACATGGAGCATAAGGGCCGGGAGACGGGTGTGGCTCCACCAACGGTAAAACTGTAATTTATTGCATGATATGAAGCTTGGCGGGAAGCGGATCCCAGAGCACGTGTTAAGCAGGTTTTTTTCATTCTTATTTGTCAATTGTCTTCTGCGATTTGCTGAAATGAACGGTTATGAGACCTGATTGGTGATACAATTTACGTGTTCTATTATGGATGGATGCAGTACAGGTAAAAATGCTGAAATATCCTTTCATAGCAGTACCTCGGGACGGATGTTATTATAATGTGTCAACAACTGATCATCCCCGGCATTACAAAAGGTCATAGGCAATAGACGCACAATGCCCCAATGTCTAACGTGATATTTGTGCTAATAGTCAGTGCGAGAGATTTATCATCGCAGACAAAACATGCATGAAATTGATGGAAAGGTGTCGGGAATTGACTTGATATAGTCGCATTTATGCACCAATAGAAATGTTTCTACTATGTAATGCTCTTGAGGTTAAAACTGTCTTTTCCTGAATGTGTATAGGTGTTATCATTGTTGCAGCTATCGTACTTTCCTCCCTATACTAGCGAGCAGCTGCGATCACGTGCACAATTAACCTGCATTGTCCGTTCTGTGATTTGCTCGTTCATTATTCAGTTCACTTTCAAACAAGAGGCAACATGGACGAAAGCAGCATATTATACACATGACAACCATGTTAGCGCGGTTCAAGACCCCTCCTCATCAAAGTGACCAAGTTTCGAACATAATCTGTTATATATTAGACAAATAAATATTTCATTAAGATATGGATCATGGTATGCTGGGGTATTACGTATGGTGGTGACTTTCTGATTTTTTTCCCCTGTCGCCACTGGAGGATAAATCCCGACGTTTCATCAGGCGATATCCCCGTCATGGAGAAGAGACCGGAAACCCTACTTTGCCCACTGCAGAGACAGGTCAAGATGTATGACACAGAGACAAGTCCGCGAACACAACGAGGGTAGAAGGTCATGATTCGACCAGAGGTAGTGGGATGGTAGTCCAGGTGGACGTACTACAAGTAATATTCTAGATATAATCTCTGGATGCGTGGTTGTGGGACGATATGCTTTTCCATCGTGAATAAAGACAGGTCAGGCAAGGTCTAGACAGTTCCGCCCGTACATGACCGTTATAAAGGCTATCGGATCCGGTTGACAAGGAATACGGCGGGGGTGTGGCGGTCACAGCACCAGATACAGATACTACGGTTGCGGCCAGTTGGCTTTCCCGACGCCAACACTGCCACAGTACAAGTTGCTGTAGAATCGGCTGCCACGGAACACATTGCCAAAATACACGTGGCTGTAGGACGTGCAGTAGGGGATCGTGGTTACAGTGCACGTGGGTATAGATCCTTGTCCAGATTGACCGCCATAATAGACGTGGCTGCAGCATCTGCGGCAGAGGAACACATTGCCACAGCACTCTGGCTATAGAACCAACCTGCTATAGAATATGCGGCAGAGGAACACATTGCCACAGCACTCTGGCTATAGAACCAACCTGCTATAGAATATGCGGCAGGGGAACACATTGCCATAGTACACGTGACCGTAAAACATGCGGCAAAGGAACAGTCACGTACTAGAGTACAGGTAGGTCACTTGGCTGCGCCCTAGCCATGGGTCAACATATCTACACCCGGTATGTGTGTCTAATATCTGCCGCGGGAATATCTTACCGTTGAAACAGGACGCGAGGCCAACAGAGTAATATGGATAGGTGCTACCTAAAAAATGCGAGCGTATATTTATTAATTCAGATATCCCGAGGGGATACATCTAGATTAATATTCAGAATTAATCTCAATTCGGTTGCTTAGGAACTCCCATCGTGACGTCATGTTTATAACATGTTGACGTCACAACTACTCACTATGACAGCAGCCGATGGGCGGTCACCAAGAGCGCTCTGCTTGGCAACAGACATTGTCATTTAGCCCGTCGCTTATAAATTAACTTTAATATGAAGCCTACATCCAGTCTTAACATTGAATACTTTATTCGTTAATTTTGTGGGGCAGTTGATTTAATTATTAAACACATGACATAATAGACTTCGACCTCTCTTTGCTTGAATTTATTTATGTACAGCTGATGTTTACTCCGAATCCGACAAGGTCTCATGAGGGCTGTTACGCGAAATGAAAGTCCTAAGTCTATGCTTGAAATGGACTTTGAATATGCATGCATGTTACCTTAAGAGCTCCCTTGCGCTCGCTAATATTTAGCCATTATGCTCCATGTTTATTTGAAAAGGGAGCAATAGCATCGGACATTAAACTGTTGACAGAATGGTTCTCTTGCACTCTGTAGGCTAATACCGCGAAAGGGCCTGTATCCTAATTAAAGGAGGCAGCAGAGGCCTTTTTGTTGTCCCCAGCGGGGCTCCGTATTTTGTTCCTATGTGTCACCCCATATGTGCCACCCTCGCACTAACAGAGAGTGTTCGGCTACATGGTGTATTTACATCGTCATGTGTCCATACCAGGTAAAGCTCAGGGTGATATGAACAAAGCCACGCCAAGCCCCATACCACAAATATGTAGTACAAAGCAATCCATATAATTATTCAGAAGGCAGATCATGCAATGAGTGATTTGGCACGCGGTAACTTTATAAATAGGCTTATATCTTACTATACACGCATGTTCCAATAGCAAGATGTCGATCGTTTGATTTTTGCATGTGATTGAGGACAAAACACGTGCATTGTGTCAAGACCAATTTAACATCATACGTTTAGCGTAAATATGATGCATTATTATAATTCACCACAGCCAATTTGCCACAGGATTATTGCTAAGATTAAGTTTTCTTTGATATTTGCCCCGATATTTTCTATTTTCAGACTTTCTTTGCTCATTCTCCTAAACCGTCCTTGCGCAAAAGCACAGTACCTGTACAACCAGAGCCGTCACTAACTCTTACATGGAGAACGATCCACACTGCCAAACACGTCGAGGATGACGTAGCCTTGGAACCTTCATCTGGCGAAAGGCTCTCCGCCGCCATCTTTAGTCTCTAATAAACCTGACAAGGACCCTTGACCAGCCCGAGAGCTGCAGACTGATCTGCAGCCGCCGACCACGGTGTCCTGCCATGGCGTCAGCCACTCGACAGTGGGTCCGGCCAGCCCGTCCCTGGTGTTTGGAGGACCTAAACACCACGTGTGTCCTGCTGAGATATAATTGTCGCCGCGAGAATCTCCGCTAGGGGGCGTGTGGGCGGATGAATCTGCCTTGCCTTCGTCGCCTGGTAACTGTTTAAGCGTTATCTATGGCTAGATCCGTCGAAATGTAATCAAGATGTCGGATTAGCTGTGAGATTAGTAGTAAATTACGTCGTTTATTTCCGAGTGGCGACTGTATTTTTTCTTCTTGCAACTCGTTTCTGCCTCGCTGTTGTATGCAAAAAGAGACAACAAGAATGTATTAGGTCTACATGGAACGTAAGCAGGTGCATGATGATCCAGAGAGGCCGACGTGTGAGCGATCACAAACGATTATCCATTGAGGCCGGGCTTTGATTACGGAAAATTATGAGATTTTCGTTTGTAAAACATGAAGTAAACGCTAATCTTTGGGCATGTCTTACGTTTAAAGTTGACGGTATTCATTATTATAAGGCTGCTACAGTGACGTAACCCGATCCGAACCGCGCTGAGACTTCCACAATAGACATTCGTTGCCAGGCAAAGTTTTCCCCTTTGAATTTGAACTTGTGTGTTGACGCATTCACCAGATGGCGCTTTTAATGGTACATTCTCTGTAGGATGTATTAATCTATCGCACTCCTTTGCCCAATCCATTAACGGAGCAAGCCAAAGGTAGAAAACGTTATTAATTGTGTGGTGAAGCCACAAAAGGGTACGTAGGACTATGATCAAAACGCACTTTGATAAGTTTTTAAGGGCAAAGGAATGAAGCGCTAGAGAAAAGAACAATTTCCTGTGATGGTTCATTTGATTAGCAACAGCAATTGTGATCCAGTCCCACAATAAATCTACGGTTTGGCACGCTATCGCTGATGTAGGCTCTGGGAAGTGCATGCAGCCTTGCTCTGAATCTGTCTGGCTTCACTCCGGGAGCGACGGCAACACATGTTAAGTAAATACGGCCAAGTGGAAGCCTTCAAAGGGTCATTGATGACGCCAATCCCGCCTACAACGTACACAAGTTATTTCTTTGGCCAAACACGGCTTTCGCAGCAAATCTTCATGCTGTCCGTGGAGCTGGTTAGGCTTCATAGCTTCATATCTTGCGTTGGTAAAAGGCCAGCTTTTGGGTGAATTACTTCGGCAAATTAATGTGTTTACCCATTTAAGTATAAGAAAGGCAAGGGGTTGTGTAAGATGTATGTCTCATAGTTTGGGTAAGTTAGACTTAGCGCTAAGTGGAAGATTTGTCGAGCGATTATCGGGGTTCAAAATGCAAACGAATTGACCCAAGAAGTGGATTTTCTGAACTAAGAAACTGCTAACATTCTATTGAAGAAGATTTCATAATCATGAACACCGCCGCAACGGTATTTATTTGGTTACGTGAAGTCACAAATATACACGAGCTTACTACGCTGTTTTAGTTTAAAATAAACCAAGACCTAAGCCACACGAATGTCTCCTATTACTGCTTTCTCCTGCTAATACCCACGCCCCATAAATATCTGCAATATCACTTTGTAGCGTGACATTTCCTCAATTTAAACCTTTATTAAACGACATTAGACACGCCAATTTGATCAAATTTCAAAATTCCATCCCATGATCTGTGTATAGTGGTCTGGAAGGAGGGGGGGGGGGGGTCGAGTATCCAGTGTCGATAATTCGATTTTTCACGACGTTCGGTGCCGCTTCTTACAATAATCTGTGTCGGCGTCGCTTCGCAGATTCTCAGTGTCGGAATTTAGGGGTCCATATGTCGAATGTCGATTTTTCAAATACGCCTGTATCGCGTCGCCATTTACCCTTTCCGGACCCCTGTCTATGTGTAACCTGCCATGGACACCGGGCGAGGGTTTCCGATAGAGCCACCGTAGCTTAGCTAGATCAATCAAATCACAAATCATTACATTAATCACAACATGCCCATCGGACAGGCGAGATTGAGCGGTACAATAAATGCGTGGTGGTACGGACTACCTTACCGCCCCCCCCCCCTCCCCCCGCCCCCCTTCTTCCGGGAACCGCCACCCCACGGGCGGCACTACGTCCGCAGTGACCCTCGTCATGGGAAAACCTTCGGTTGTGATTGGAGTGGTGGGAATGGAGAGAGTTTATGCATGGGGGCGGGTCATGGCTTACACGGAAAGCTCGTTGAGGACGATAGACGAGGGCTAGAGTTGATTGAGTCTGGGAGGAAAGAATACTGGTGAATCAAGGGGAGCGGAGGAAAGGCTGATTCGTTGTCTATTCAGGACGTTTGAACCACTTTTGGTCATATTGCGTCAATGGGAGAAGGAAGGGACTGTGGAGCCATGTCCCCGGGGGTAGCCCCCTACTCTTTTCAAAGGAGGACATGTGATCTTTATTTTGCGACCACACAGACATGGCCACAGCAGGGGTCGAACCACCGATCCAAGTCCCGTTAGACCGGTTACGGGAAGGAGGGGGGGGGGGGGGCAACGGGGATCTACAAAAACTCCGACAGCAAGGATGGATATCCATAGACGCAGTTAATTCTGGACCAGGCGGGTTTTGTTGCCATATAGAGGATTGATGGTCACTTTAATGCACTTGGCTGGCGACAGATTTTAGTTTAGTATGGAAATCAATCTGGCTAAAATTTAAATCACAAATTAGATTGCGATAAGTCATCTCTCCACATTAGACTCGCTACATCGCTACATACTAATGAGGGTCCACTGTCCAGTCTCGATTTTTCTGTGTCGTTGTCAAAAAGCTATGTCCACGTCCCTTTTTTAGATCCTCGGAATTTGGAGGTCAATGTCGAATGTCGATTTTTCAAATATGCCTGTGTCGCGGTGTCGTCATTTACCCATGCCAGACCCCCATACCAGTGACTGCACTATATTCCCGACAGAGCTATCGCGGAGTTTGGATTCGGTTGCGGCGTTCCATGTCGGGATGGGGGGTTAGGGCGTTGGGGGCATGGGGGTGGAGGCAGGCAGAGGGGTGGAGGCAGGCAAGATGCACACTATATTTCCGACAGGGCTATCGCGGAGTTTGGATTCGGCGGCGGAGGGGGGTGGAGGCAGGCAGGACGTACCCTGCCTGACACAGGAGGGGGCCCTCAGGTCCCGAGGTCGTGTTTGCTGAGGCTTCCTTGACAGAGCCGAGGGCACTGTTAATTCCTTCCCCCCTCACTTGGCGGCGCTGCGCCGCTGGAGACCACCATACCCGATATGGTGGTCACAAGCCAGCGCTGCAGCCATGGCACGGTCATGGATTAACTCGGGTTGGTGCGAGGCAGGGCCCAGGTCATTCTGTCCCTGGCGGCGCATTTCCTCGACACCAGATCTGTTCGTCTTTACACTGGGTTAACAAGTCTTCCCCATGTCGGCCCTGTCAGGCGACTTAATTATATTTGCCCCGGGTTTTTGACCGCGGTTTTAGCCAAGGATTGCCTATGACAACAATAATCCATCAAGCCAACCAAATGCCGCCAGTTCAAGACATTGTTCTTTTTTCCGGCTATTCATTTCCCGTGCCGCTGTGTCCTCCGAGGTCAAACTATCTCGCAAACCTTTGATTTACTTACTTTTGATTTACCGTATAAATGCAGGCATCATTGCCGCATTGGAAGATTCATCAGACATACTGCAGCGCGATGCCTTGTGAAATCAAGACAAGTTATCACAAAAAGGTTGAAGGACCATTTGGTCAATGCAGTTCTGTCAAGAAACTGAGTTCACGGTCTTACTATATAAGTTGTTACAATAAATGCCGGGCGTAAATGTCAACATTTGCCGACCGTATTCCCACCTCAGGCATCATATTCCATATATTTCATAATTTTAAACGTGATTCCGTGTTACTGTTTTTCTTGTCCGATGTCACCGATGTTACTGTGTTACTTGTCCGATGTCGCAGAAAAGGATTACCATAAGAAGCGTCCGCAGCAACGGAGGAGGTAAAAGCTAAAGGCCACATTCATAAATTATTCACTGACAAGTTCATGTTGAATCAATCTGGGTGGCTGTATAAAACGCATAGTTTATAATTTGGCAAGTTTAGCAATTTTAAATCACGATTGAAACCTTTAAACCGAAACCTACATTTAGGACACGAAATGTAGAAGTATCACTATTTCTTGATCGCTTAACGCGTTATAAAGGATAATAGCAAATAATTGTAACAATGCTCCCGAATAAAATTACCGTTAAATATATTTGTCACAAATTATATATTTTAGGATTCATGTATTAAAAGCATTTTTGAAACCAGGGTCCGTATTCATAATCCCTTCGTAACTTACGCACGAAAAAGTGCATTTTCGTCTTAGCCTCACCAGCTGGTTATAATGGCGTTTACGAATAAGAAATCTTCTTCAATATTATTTTAACATTTTCTGAATTCAGAAAATCCAGCTCTTGGGTCATTACGATAAATCTTCCACTTAGCGCTAAGTCTAGTGGCGTAACCTAAGGGGCGATTATGAACACGGCCCTAGGAGCTGGCCTTCGGGTCCGATGGTGTAAGTTCACACCGGGGTCGCGCACTGCCATCTGTATCATAACATTGAGGGGTGGGTGGATGCCAATCGCGGAGATCGGAAAAGGTATTCACCACATGATTGGATAAAAGCAGCAGTGACGTCAGTAAATGATTGACAGCCTGGATAGGTCTATTGGTGCAAGCCGCGAAAACACATAATACTTGAAGGTATTTTTTTTCTGTATGGATCGACGTATTATTGCAATGTTCGCACCCCCCCCCCCCCCCCCACAAAGAAGAAAAAAACAAGAAAGACAAAACAATTATAATTATCTCATCGGATCTGCATCAGAAATCACGGAATTTCGCAACACTACGGAAAGTTGTGTACGCAAGCTCTGCTTTTACCGCTGCTGTCGGCCGGGGGCAAATTTCAAGATTCTTGAAAAACGGTCAAATCAGGTGTAATTTTCTGCAATATTATAGTTTTCAACAACCAAACATAAAAATAACGAGCTCCGTGTATTTAATACAGCAAAACACATCTTGTAACCTTTCGAAAAAGTTCTAACTGTGACAGAACTCTTTCCTTTCATCACCTGATTTCAGGCGTTATTAGGCTTAGGCTGGGTCCCAGCACTAATTTGTAGAAATGCGCGACGCATTTTTCCTATCAATCTGCGCAGCGTCGCCCTGACGAGCGAGTGTGAAAATGCATTCAGGACGTAGGCGATAACAGAGATATAATGGAGCCCTAGCGGAGTGAGTCGAAGGCAGAGAGTGCAGCCGGTACCTGGGCTGCAGACCTGCGAAACCGATTTCGACGACGGTGACCAAGAGGACGCCTGTGTAACCATCACTTCACTGACGCCCCCCATGTATGTCCTTCAGCTCTTGCCTAGTCACGATATCCAAGGTCACCGGCAATCAGCGTGAAATCGACCAACGCCGGGTCGGCAGCCTTTCTGTTAGGCTTCAGTAATACGTAAGGTGGCCGGCCGCTCAGTGGATCAGTAGTTCGCCCCCCCACCCCCGCTGTGGTCATGTCTACTTGGTCGCAGGATAAAGATTCCACGTCCTTCTTCGCGAGGAGTAGGGGGTTACCCCCGGGGACATGGCTCCACTCTGCCTTCCTTCTCCCATTGACGCGATACGACGAAAATAGTGGTCAAAGCGTCCTGAATGTACAAACAACCAGTAAGACGTAAGCAATACGGAAACGAGAAATGAGAAATGAGATGCTAATGCGATTACATAAACCAGTGCGACGATTTCAGCGGCATGCACGCAACCCTCGAACAACGACGACTAAGCAAATCTCACGTCGCGTCGCCTAGCGGCAAGTAAGCGTCAGCCTATAGCAACCTTGCTGGGTCGGTGTTAATGATGGGATGCCCGCCCTTCCCCCGGTCCCCCAACCCAACTAACGAGGATTGCTGCGTTTGGGAGGGTTCGGCGGAAAGGGCCCTTTTTTCATATCCAATATCCGTCCTGAAGTTTGCCAGTGGCCGGCTCTTCGACGCTCGTCCATGCAGGCCCCTTTGGGTTTTGTGTGGCAACTTTTGTGTGGCAAACACGCCCTACGGACGCCGTTGTGTGCCCCCAGGATGACACCAGCACTTCCCAGTCGTCATCTACAAATTTAGTGCCTCTATGAAACATCAGTTGCGTGGAGTAACTTTATAACAAATTTATTTCGGCAGGGGTATTTATTTTATACAAAATGATATCAAATGATATAGGGGTATCCTTTTCATCAACAAATGTCAGGGCACCCACCAAGCAATTATGACCGAGACTCATCATGGCTGACGGTGTCCTTTCCGTGGTCTCACGTGGTGGGTGGTGGGTGAAAATGAAGAAGGGGGAGGGGGGTGTACATATGGCGGCGGCCAGTGCTCGACAGATAGTGACGGCTTTGATTAATATGCGACGCCCCCCGTGAGCACCCTCTGGCGGTCGTTGCTCATTCTCCAGGAAGTGGCGCCCCCGGACGGCCCTGACGGGCAAATAACGTCCTCGCGTTACCATTAATAGAAAACATGGAACAGGTGTTCCACAATTGTCAACTCATTTGATCGAAAACTTCGTCCGCGGAATTCTGGGTAATGGTATCATAGCTGCGCCATCATAGCTTATCGCGCTTAGTTTTATTTCCTCGTCGTCTCTTTTATAAATAACGTATTTAGTTTATCTTGTTTGCCTTCATTACCATTAGTGTCGAAGATATCTACCTTTATATCTGCTATGACTGCTTCATCATCCTTGGGATCTGCTTCAAGATCCTTGGGATCTTTATCCAGCGACCACACAGACATGGCCACAGCGGGCTCGAACCACCGACCCACGTGCCGTTAGGTTGTCAGGTGGCCAGAGCACTCAAGGCGAGCGCTCTAACCCACTGAGCTATCGGGGCGGCCCCACACGTATCGAAACAAAATAGCTTATCAATGAAAGTTACAAGTATCGCAACAATATAACTGCGAGTCTCAAGAGATATAAAGTGGCGGCAGAAACCAAAGAGTGTGGCCACGTGACCCGTTGCGACTGCACACCACGGGACGAACTCCTTGGGGCTCATGGCGGGAGAGGTTTCTTGCGGCTCCGCTAGGCGGCGACCCGGGTGTAAAAGAGGTCAGCCGTTCATCATTTTCCATCTTGCGCATCTTTGGGTCACGTCTGGGGAAACTCTATTGTATTTAGATTCAGTCATCGGGGAAGTTGACATAACGGGTGTTGTTCTTGCAATGGAGAGAGGAGATAAACGGTTGCCGAGCCGGTAGTCATCCAGAAGACGTAGCTTGTAAGGTCAATCAATCAAGGCCCAATTTAGGCTTGATATTTACAAAAAGCGTCTTTCTCCAGTTTAGGTCGCAATTGGTCAAAAACACTTGCTAAACTATTCGAGCGCATTAATAAACACTTCATTCGACATCTGAGTTGCAATTTCTCTGCACGTTTACGCTATGCCCGGTTAATAAAGAGCCGCATTTTTCCGGAGCAAGTGACGTATATTGTGACCCTTCATGTGGCGCCGCCTTACGTTAGAACTGAAAGTTATCTCGCGGAGAGAACTTCTCACAGTGTAGATACCCTTTAGAGGAAACGCGTGAAACGAGACATCTCCGTAAAAAAGCCAGGATTGAAGTTAGAATAGCACCTAGTTATATTTGCGATGATTACGCGCTCTTGCTCTGTCACATAGTAGGCGTCATTTGCGGTTTGAATATAATTAGAGTATCGCCTCCTGATTGGTCCATCGCGGACACACCTCCGAAAAGGGCTAACGCTTGGTTAAAGTGTTCGTGCCACGCCAAAACAACTTTAGCTCGTATTAATCTGCTGTGTTTCCACGCTTATATTATCGAGCTGTAACGCCCCAAATAGTAGAAGGGCATACTTTTTCACTTGTTTTCGCACCTACCAATTGGACTTCTGCGAGCGAGGAAAGTGACGTCAAAGAGGAATACAAACGCACGTGCTTTTATATTGAGACTCAGATTCTCTCTGCTCATTGGCTTGAACTCAACAAAACGCACTCAACCATGAGAACAATACACGCCCTCGACCACAGATGTCTACGCACTGCAGCAAAGCTCACCTGTCAATCTTGTGACATCATTGGGGAATTTCTAAATAACGCTCAGATGAAATGCTCCCAGAAATAAACCCGCCGGGTCTCAAATTTGCCACTTTGACGAACGAGTTTATAGCGATATCGCGGAATCAAAAAAGTCAACTCCCATTAAAACAAATTGCTATTAGTTTATCTTCCCTAAACCAAGTTAACTCTGAGCAAGACAAAATCGTGGCACGAACACTTTAAGCGGCGAAATCGTGGCTGGCGGTCACTTCTAAATTGTATTGTGAGCTAGACACGACGGAAAATTCTGTAATTTGGAGGATAGACACTTGGGTATTATGTGAATCGGTAAAGCAGCGTTACAGGCCAGACTGGCGGTTTCTTTTAACTCTCGGTGGATATGGACATGCATAGCGTAGATTTTGTATGCGTTACTGCTCGAAAATATATTTATAGCTCTAAAACTCGAAGAACGTTTCAAGCTCGCATAGTTTAAAATTTCGTTTCAAGAATGTACTTCGCTTTGAGGAACATATTGCCACAAGGAATAATGAAATGATGGACTTCCTCCGCCAATGGAATGCGTTTTAATAAACGCCACTCCATATTGTCCCTTCCTATTTGTTGCTGTGTATGTCGTAACATGTATTCCTTTTAAAGCATATTCTTGTTGAAGGATGTATTCTTCAAGAATGTATACTTGTTCAAGAGTGTATTCTTGTTAAACTTGAAAATGTATTCTTGTCAAAGAATGTATTCTTGGTCAAGAAAACACGTATACTTTTTCAACCAGGTATTCTTTTTCAACAATGTATTGTTTTGCTAAGAATGCATTTTTTAAGGATGTCCTTCTACAGAATGTATTGTCAAGAATGTATTCTTTATCAAGAATGTATTCTTTGTCAAGAATGTATTCTTTGTCAAGAATGTATTCTTTGTCAAGAATGTATTCTTTGTTAAGGATGTATTCTTTGTCAAGAATGTATTCTTTGTCAGGAATGTATTGTTTGTCAAGAATGTATTCTTTGTCAAGAAGGTATTCTTTGTCAAGAAGGTATTTTTTGTCAAGGATGTATCCTTTGTCAAGGATGCCTGGATGTATTCTTTGTCAAAAATGTATTCTTTGTCAAGGATGTATTCTTTGTCAAGAATGTATTCTTTGTTAAGGATGTATTCTTTGTCTAGAATGTATTCTTTGTCAGGAATGTATTGTTTGTCAAGAACGTATTCTTTGTCAAGAAGGTATTCTTTGTCAAGAAGGTATTTTTTGTCAAGGATGTATCCTTTGTCAAGGATGCCTGGATGTATTCTTTGTCAAGGATGTATTCTTTGTCAAAAATGTATTCTTTGTCAAGAATGTATTCTTTGTCAAGAATGTATTCTTTGTTAAGGATGTATTGTCAAGAATGTATTCTTTGTCAGGAATGTATTGTTTGTCAAGAATATATTCTTTGTCAAGAAGGTATTCTTTGTCAAGAAGGTATTCTTTGTCAAGAAGGTATTTTTTGTCAAGGATGTATCCTTTGTCAAGGATGCCTTGATGTATTCTTTGTCAAAAATGTATTCTTTGTCAAGGATGTATTCTTTGTCAAAAATGTATTCTTTGTAAAGATTGTATTCTTTGTCAAAAATGTATTCTTTGTCAAAAAATGTATTCTTTGTCAAGGATGTATTCTTGGTCTAGGATGTATTCCTTCTCCAGAACGTATTTTTTTCAACAAATGTATATTTTTATGCCACAATTTATACGTTCAAAAAGACAAGCAAAACTGCAAAATACTTTAAATATATTTATTTGGTCAAGTTAATTTGATGCTAGCAACGAATGTATCTTTCACTCTTAAATGATAACTACATGGCCCATATTACGCATGCGCCCTTAATGTATAGAGACGTCATAACGGAAACACCCGAATGTCTAGTAGTTACAGAGTCAAATGGATAAAAACTACATTCATTACCACACTGCTTCGGGGCCTGACACAGTCCACAAACATCAAGCTAGCGTAAACAGCAACAAGTCAATGACCGTTTGATTGTGGTAGAAATTTGCTTATTAATATGCAGTTGTTTCACCAACATTTAATTTCGTGTCTGTACAATTATATTAGATAATAGCATGCTATCTTACCAGCTGATGTATCTAACTTTCCGCGAAATCAATATTAAAACGGACATGGGCATTAAAATCGATATTACGCCGATATTTAACCCTTTGCCGCAAAGTACACCTTTAGACGTTGATCAATTATATAGTGAAGACGAGAAGCAATATCTAACAACATGTCACAACCTGCTTAAAGCCAATTCGATGGCACAGATCGAACTTCAAACACTCTTCTCTATGTTTCCTATGCAGGACACTAAAATCAATACTTTATACAAAACAGTTGATGTATGAATGTGGTGTTCATGCATCACGTCTTGTACGGGTTTTCCCCGACACGAGAACGCAAACAAAGCCGTCGTTCGAATTACTCAATTGTACAACAGGTCAACAAGGAACAAGAGGCATACACACAAAATTCGAATAAAATCGTTAAAATCAATTAAACCGTCATTAAAAGAAAGAGTGAATGAAGTAAGTGTTCAATGGAAAGAAAACCCCGCAACCAATTTGCCGTCATTTTCACTAAAGATTCGGGGTCATTTGGACGTTGTACTTCACCTTATGGGCGGCCCATGCAGAGTTCCTTCACGAACTCCATGGAGGTTTCAGCCCCGAATAATCCTTAAGTTAGCATCCACCTTCACGCCCTTTGTCCGATTATAGTGTGTCCAGACTGGTGTCTCTACTACAGGAATAAATCAACTATAAGGTAAGAATACTTTTGTTCACACACACTGACACGTAAGAGTGAATTGAATCCCTAAGAATAGCCGTACCACATGCACGATACTTGTGCGGCAAGACTGACGATAATATCAGCCATTTACTCCTATTATCAACCATCGCCACATGCACGTTTTCATACAAGAAATCCATAAAGCCGGTTTACGGACACATAGACAGGACGAGAATTGTACACCAGTGTCAAATTCATATATCATGATATAGGTCACAGCATTATGTTCATATAATTACATAGCGAGTGTTTTTACAAAGATATATATATATATAATTTATATATTAAATATTGAAAATATACACGTCATTAACATTGGAACCGAGGATAAAATATGGAAGGAAATAATCGACTGGGTGACGAGTCGCAATTAAACAAAGATGACATATTACCCAGCGAGAAAGTCATCAAATGCTTGAAATCTCCTAAACAAGAATAAACGCTTCAAACAGACCATTTTTTCAGGCACATCGTGGTTGATTTACACCATGGAGTTTTCTTTTTTTTTTTTTCTTTCAACCGTTTGTAAAGAAAAAAAGAAAAAAAAACATGACCGATCGATGCACATCAAGAGATCCTCCAGACCAATTTTCAGCCATTTTTCAACCAATCATGACCACGTGCTATCATTCCATCAATTGCCTTAGAATGAACCACACATTTCTAATATTGTCAGTCTCCGGAAAGAAAAAAGGGTTGGCAGAAATTTGGCATACAAAAAGTCATAAAATAACGTATAACAGATTATTTTTCGTTGTTGGGAGGGTAATAATCTCAACCCATTCAGGAAAAACAACAAATGTGTGTTAATTTCTTCACCACGTGATAATGTTAGGACACGATATGAGGTTCAATTAATCGCTGGGATGGTGGAGGGCGGGTAATTTCAACTTTGAAGAAGACAGTTACCGAACAACTTCACAAATTCCGGGGACTCCGTATACTAGTAAATTACTGCTTCAGATGTAGGCCACATATATACAAAGGTAGTCCAAACGCAACTGCACCAACATTAAATAGATTGGTTGGTTGTATATTCAGGACGCTTCAACCACTTTTGGTCATATCGCTTCAATTTTGTGAAGGAAGGAACAGTGGAACCATGTCCCCGGGGCAAACTTGAGATGGAAAAGGAACAAAACCTCCATAGCTCACGTATTACTCAAGCCTACCTTTCATTACAATAATCGAATTGACGGAGAGGAACCTGGTAGCTTGATTCGATTAGCTTAATTATGAGGGGAGATACATGGGGCAATGATTGGGTGATTGGGGGGGGGGGGGTCATGGCCATATGACTGGATTATCCACAGAAATGGGGCGTGCCGGGACTGTGTGTGGTGTCAGTGTCTTTGGCGAGTCGTTTGGTGTGTGGGTTGGTTGGTTGGTTATTCAGGACGCTTTAACCACCTTTGGTCATATCGCGTCAATGGGAGAAGGAAGGGAGAGTGGAGCCATGTCCCCGGGGCTAGCCCCCTACTCTTTACGAAGAAAGACATGGGATCTTCATCCTGCGACCACACAGACATGGCCACAGCAGGGGTCGAACCACCGACCCACGTGCCCTTAGGCTCTCAGGTGACCAGAGCACTCAATGCGAGCGCTCTAGCCCACTGAGCTGTCACGCCGGCCCCCGTTTGGTGTGTGGGATTTTTGGGTTTGTGGCTTCGTTTTTCACTTGGTATCTGATCCACCACGTCACTGAGAGGGATCAAGGGTGAAGCAGAGCCATGTCACACGGGGGGGTGGGGGGTAGGGGGGGTGGATGCAGGGAGTGTGGGGGGGGGGCAGAGAATCATCATTCCAAGGATGGTCATCGCTAATGATTGTAAACTCCATATATGTTGGCTGGTTTCACACTCGCCAAAACCGACCCCTACAAACCACCAGGTTACGTACACCCCCTCCCCTGCTATTCCCGCCGCCTACCTAACACCAACCCCCTTCCCCTGCCCTTCCCCACCACCCTTGCCAGCAGAGCGAAAAAACAACCTCCCCAACGACGAGCGCTCAGCTCCGTCGATCATGATCATAACGTGTTCCGCATTACACGGCGGGGGCCTATAATATAATAGTATACGCCCCCGCCGTGTGCTGACGGACACGTTATGATCATGATCGACGGAGCTGAGCGCTCGTGTCCCCAAAGACGGACCGTCTCACATGGACGACACGCTTACACACACACACACACACCATACTCTGGGACAAGTCGACGCTCGCCATACAGCACATACACGAGACGGCACGGCGAGCAGACAGGCGCAGCGCCGCTACACACATGGCTGCCGTTACAACTCGTCCCGCAGGATGGTGTATCTGCTCCTGGAGGGCGCTAGCTTCTTGAAGGTCGACTCAGGCGGGGTCGTGGGCTTGGACGGAGGGTCCCTGTTGGCGTCCTCGTCATTGGGCACGTGGTCGGAGGTGCCGCCCCCTACCGCCTGAAAAACACACCACCACATACTGCTAACACGGGTCAAACATCTAAAAACTAGGGAACAAAACCTTTGTTACGACGGCTGGGATTGGCTCCTTTCGGGACGCTGGTGATTTTCTTCGCTTGCTCATGGCACTTCTATAACACGATTGGAATGACATAACATGGTGGTTCGATATCGTGACAATCAAGAACCCGTGTAGCTAACCGCCACTTTGGATGTTGTCGGCGTGATGAACACACACAAAGCTGTTTTGACATCCCCTGACATCACATTTCGACCCGTATTTCTGAGCACTGTTGCTCCACCACTGCCCTGCCCAGTGCATCGTACTTAGAGAGTAGGAGGTTTTAACTCAAAGAATGGAGAACATCATATCAGAGCCTCCCATACGAAACAGTAAATGGTATTTTGGATTTACACCAGGCGTCTTGGGAACGAACATCATAGTAGGACAAGACAAATCAGTCAACCAATCTGAAACGGTTATGCTTGTTATGCACATCTTCAATGAAAGCTTGTTAAATATGTGTTAAGTGTTAAGCAGTTAATGCAGCATGGTTAATAGATGAGGAGCTGCCACCTTCTACATGTATTTCAACAACAAGGGCAACACACACAACGCACAACTGTCTTCATGGCACTTTCCCACTAGGAGTTCACCCAGATGTGACCTAAATTGGGGGCTTTTAGGCAGCTTTAGGTTCCACTGGGCCAAGGAACCTCCCGGGACGATGACGGAGGAACGGATGAAACATGCCTCTGATTAGGTGCCCGAACCCGGAACCCAGGACCTATTGACCTGCGCTCCAGTGACCTAACCACTACACCAATGAGGTCGCCCATTAACGGTTGATGACCGTGTTAGCTAGCGATACCGGCGCTAGATTGCTCGCTGAGACCGGTCATGAGGCGCCCCGCTAGGTACTGAATCATAACGGCCACATACCCAGGACCCCAAGATGGTGGATTTTTGAACACCTTGAGACAGTAATTTCATCTTTTTCGCAATCTGTCCTTCTTCAATGTTATGAGAAATGAAATGCTAAGTGTTTCAGCCATTTTTGCGCTCATGGAGGTTAAATCTGGCTAAGCAACCTCCCCAGACATTGAAATAGTGTTGGATGAGACTGGCCCCATGTGCATTCCTGCAGTCCGGGTTCGAACTGACGACCAGTTGACCTGCAGCTCAGCATGCTGACTAACTGAGCTGAGGCGGCTTCCATATCTATGTTATAAGTAGCTGTTCGTGTACAACTGTATATTTGGGGTATGCACTGTATATTTCAATTAGAATACTGCTCGTACGGTAGACAGAGTTGCACACAGTTGCATTCGTAAAAATCGTGCTAGTGCAACTCCTTCGCTTTCCAGATGTAGTTTTCCAGTTTAAACATTTAAAAAATGTATACCCAAAATTTATCGATGTAGTTCATAGTTCAAGAATCAGAAATACTTTCCAGGTAATGTTTACGGTCAGCCCTCGTGCTAGACATGTCTAATACTCCTTGAGACTAGTTAAATAAAGTGTTCATTAACTGTAAAGGCGGATTCACTCAAGGAATGAATAATCTTTTCCTTTTTTTTTAGGTTTCTTCACCAACTGTGTTAATCACCCTTAAACTTGGAATCCATTTGTAGTTTGTAAGGGTTTATTTTTGTTGGCACTCATGCTGCGCAGTAGTAGTGGTTACGACACCCCTCATCAAATAACTACGCAAGCGTCACAGGTATGAATTGTATTTTGACTTTCTTTTTCCATACGCTTTGCAACCATTTTGAATGAAGTTTGTGACATTTGAAAGAATGACTTAAATATGTGACAAAGTACCTCAGGTGAAGAAAGGACTTATGTATGTGGCAGAACTTAACACTCCTTAATTAAGTAAATCTTCCGATACCAATAACCATACACCAATATTAACCAAATTCTAAGCTACTAACTAAATTACGCTATTTTGCTGAGGATATCGACACGATGCATTTATCTCCTAGTAGCCAGTGTTCAGATTTAAAGGTTTTACCCAGTTACAACCGACGCATCAGTTATAACCAACGCTTCACAGAATTACAATTCACGCTTCACAAAATTACAACCCACGCTTCACAGAATTACATTTCACGCTTCACAGAATTATAACCTACGCTTCACAGAATTATAACCCGCGATTCCGTTACAAACCACCACGATGCTTTTGTCACATCCCACGATGTACCGAGTTGCAACCCACGCGTTAGTTACCTTCCACGATTCAGCGAGTTGCAACCCACGCTTGTTACCTTACGCGACTCAGCGAGTTGCAACCCACGCTTCAGTTACCTTCCACGATTCAGTGAGTTGCAACCCACGCTTCAGTTACATACCAGGTTTCAGATACAACCAACACTTCAGAGTTACAGCCCAGGTTTCAGAGTTACAACCCAGGGTTCACAGTTACAACCCAGGGTTCACAGTTACATCCCAGGGTTCACAGTTACATCCCAGGGTTCACAGTTACAACCCAGGTTTCACAATTACATCCCAGGGTTCACAGTTCCAACCCAGGCTTCACAGTTACATCCCAGGGTTCACAGTTACAGCCCAGGTTTCACAGTTACATCCCAGGGTTCACAGTTACATCCCAGGTTTCATATCACTCCAGTAGTTACAGCCTAGCCCCAGTTCTGTGGCTGTAGGACGGGCAAAAATCTGACAGGGCCCGTCTACATCCACAGTGCCAAGCAAGCATGTGACCGCGGAACGCCTTGGGTTGCCGTCTCACCTCATTTCCGTGAAACAAATTAGGCAACACTCACCGCCAAATCCAGTATTTCTCCATAGATGTTATGTTACATACGACTCGATGGACACATAAGACTCGGTGGGACAATTGTTGTTGTTGTTGTTGACAATATTCGCTCTGGCTCTGCGCGCGACGCGAGCAGTTAACAACTTCCGCCAAGACGAGCGGCGAGTGAGCGGGCGATTCGAAATTTGTTGTGTGGGAAAAGATGGACATGTCATGGAACATCGGGTCTGTTGAAAGATATCAACGGTGCTACCCAGTAACATAACATCTATGGAGTTAAAAAATACTGGATTTGGCGGTGAGTGTTGCTTAGTTTGTTTCACAGAGATGAGGTGAGACGGCAACCCAAGGCGTTCCGCGGTCACAGGCTTGCTTGGCACTGTGGCTGTAGACGGGCCCTGTCAGATTTTTGCCCGTCCTACAGCCACAGAACTGGGGCTAGTTACAGCCCAGGCTTCATCCTCGGCCCCGTCTTCAAGCATAGCCGATGGAACCGCTTGGCACAGTGAAGGCACTGAGCAATGTACAATGCAATAGGACACGAGTCGCGAACAAGCTTGAACATAATTTGCGATACATAATCCTAACATACGAGATCTATATCCTGTAAACAAAAATGCTTATACTGCGATAGTACTTTGTCCATGTATCACAACAAGAGTAAATTAAAAAAATGTATTGACACATTATGCACGTAAATTCACGAAATACACTTTCGCTGTGGATAATTATTAAATCTCCATCTCTAAACGCCACACACAGCGGTTTACCCACTTCGCTTCAATAATCGGTATCCTGGTTTGGATTATATGTGTAGAGCATAAATGCACATAGTTCCCAGACCTCTATTCCAAACCGCGAAATCCATCACAAGACTTGTGCATGGTAATGAATAAAAAGAGTTATATTTAAGCAGGCTGTGAATATAATTACCGTTTTTTTTTTCATCTATCATCTCCTCGAGATAACAAGTTTTAATGCCAGAGCTTGACAACATCAACAGACGGCAGTAGGACGCCTTTAAGATTCACTCCGGTTGTTGAAAACAGTGGGCCTCTTTAGGGCTAATTCACCCCGGCTGTTCAAAACAACAACAAGGGTTACTTATGTCCGCAAGATGAGCGTGGGAGAAAGGCGCGGATGAAACGCGGTACGAGAGGGGAGGGCCGGTCAGATTGGTGACACGAGAGATGATAGCACTGCAAGGTTCCCGCGGAAAATATCGAGGTGTCACAGAGGCTGGCTCGCACTCACGAGATGGCGCCACCAGTCAAGCCTCACAGCTCGTCTCGCAGGATGGTTGGTATACCGGCCACGAGATGGCGCCACCCGTCAAGACTCACAACTCGCCTCGCAGTATGGTTGGCATAGAGGCCGCGAGATGGCGCCACCCGTCAAGACTCACAGCTCGTCTCTCAGTACGGTATAGCGGCTACGAGAGGGCGCCAGCTTGGCGAACATGGATTCGGGCGGCGTGTTGGGCTGTCGCCTCTCCGCCTCCTCCTCGTCCACGAGCTTCATCTGGACCTGCGTGACCCGAACCACCGTCCGCGTCGTCACCTCGGCGGCGCGGTGGTGCTCCCGGTGGTGCTTCTCCAGGCGGTGCTGCTCCCAGGGGTGGGCCGCCTGCCCCTCCCCACCCTCCCCGCCCTCCCGCGCCAGGTCTATTTTACCCTGGACCACGCGTCCGGCCTCACCCCCACCACCTCCACCACCCCCCGCCAGGGGGAGCTGTCCTCCCTCTTCCGCCTCCTGCCGTTGCTCTGCGGCGCGATCTCGCGGGATGTGAGCATTAGGCACGTGATCGGCGCCGATTTCCTTCTCCTGGTCTCCTCCTCCATCCACGGGATCCACGGCCGCCATCAGGATCCGATCCTCGATGGCCATCTCGGGGACGTCCTGATCCTGACCGGCGCCATCCTGTGGCGGGATGGCCTCCGTGTCGTTCAGCCCGACCTCGTGGCCCAGCCTGGCCAGGTGTTCCCGGAGGTCGACCGGCTGCTGGCGGCCCAGCTGCACGAAGCGCACGACCTGCACCTGCACCCCGTCGCTGTGCATGATCAGCTGCTGCTGCACGTCGAACTCGATCACGTTGGGGTCCTGGTTGCCAGGGGCGACGGTCGCTATGGCGCCGGCATCGTCGCCGCCCGCCTGTGAATAAATAGCATCATCATACCGGGGGCAATCCTAACACGGGGAAGCGAGGGAGGAGGGGGAGACGGGGTGGGGGGTGGAGGGGTGCATGTAGCTTTGGTTTCTCTCCCCGAGCGTGCCGTACACATCACGGTTACAATACATCATGCTCCCACTTTAACCATCATGCAGTTGTGGTGACTATGTATGGCGACGTCCAGTAATTGACATCCCTCTCCAGCATGCTGCAGGCGATAGGTTCAGGGTTACATTGGCACAATATGTCTATGTATGGCACACCGTGTGGTCCGCATGCTTATAACGGCGAGGCCGACGCCAGGTCTACGGTGATTGGCCATCATGCAAGGTAAATAATATCCAATTCAATACTATTTATGGCCGCAAGTGATAGATCTACGTGCAATGTGCACCGCGTGATGTTACCTAAAGTATCCAAACTGCAAGATAATTTCGTGTCGCACGCATGATACGTTAGACATGTCTAACATATTGGGGTCAATCAGATTTCCTTCTATGAAGTACATGGGAGTTATTTTCGCTAAAATCGAAGAGCAGAAGTTAATATAATTGTAACTTAATTGAATACTGCGCGGGAGTGTACAGTGGATTTTATTGTGACAGTCATTTACTTCGGCTTCAACCATCATTTACTCAGTATTACTCACATAGAAATCACTAGAATAAAATTATAATGCCTTATGTAAAATATGGGTCATACAGTTCTCGAGAAAAGACTACTTGACTGGCTTCCTCAGATGCACATAATATCACAAGTCAGCTTCAGTTATTAGCCAAATATCAATGACAAATATAAAAATGCCGTTTAAGTGAAAGTTTGATGTAAAAAAACTGAAGTGAATGACTAATTGGGTCAATGTCAGGTCCCTGAACACACCTATTGGCTTCGATGACATCAAGGATCAAAGCAACATTAAGTACGCGTAACACATACAAACACATCAGGCAACCAAATCAAATCGGAAAGAATAATTCGAGCACACTGAAGAAACATTGCAACAAATAACGATGAAGCCAAAAACAAACACAACTTCGAAATATATTTACAAACAGATAGAACAGAATGGCAACTTTACCGGGAACTGTAGCGTCCTACGAATTTGTGTGCAAATTTGTGTTCAACACAGACATTATACCAGATATGACTTTCGAACCCAGAATGGTGCCAGAAAAAAATATACAACACAGTGATTCTACAAGCATTCTATCCCAACGGGACTTTAAATATAAAGTATACAAGTTGTACATAGTAAAAATACTAAGTTAGCCCGATGACGTAGGTCAAAACATGTAACGTTACCGTAATAACGGCTTTATTATAGGCACATACCGACCCGCCGCCCAGCATAGCAACACTTAGGGCGGTGTGTTCGCGATTTACAGATTGTTTCTTAATAGTAGTAATATGTATATCTCATAACGAGAGGTAGTCAGGCACTGGGCATAACCTTGACCCTTCCTCAGTCTGAAGCAGACGACAACCACTTTAACATCGGACACTGTTAACAGATATCTACCAGGACATGCCTCGAGACACTCTGCGTTTCATAATGGAATAAGTCTTTTTGTAAATCTCGTCATCCTATTGCTCTTGTAGACGACAACATCGCTCAATAAGCACCCATTTTGCTATATTACACGAGAGCATTCAAACCCATGCACCCACAAGTACAAGCTCACAAAACATAGTAATGTATATTTGTATAATGGTTGATACCCCTACTACAAAAAGATATCGAGTACTGGGTAATTATACAAGGTCCATGTATATGTGTGAATATATATATTTTTATATATACACTACGGGTAAATCCACTAGATCAGACGTCCCGGTATTACACTGAAGGACACATTTTCGTATCTACACACACTGCGACCAGGTACCTCCACAAAAGACACATTGACAGTCGGGGATTCTATAGAGAGGAGCGTGGAGTGATCAATCGGTGTTTTGTACCAGGTGTGTGTACACATTGGGTTCAACTGTGCAAAGGAGACTTCCAGAATAATAAAGATAGTGAGTAATTTGCGACACATGTTCCAGATTCCAGGCTCCCAATGATACTATAATATACCCACAGCTTGGGTGGTTTAAACACATGTATTTCAAGAGGATTCCTCCCAATAGGAAAACGCTAGTAAAACGAAGTGTCTTCGAACAGTGGTGTCGGCTATTAACATCAAAACATGTAGCCTAGTTACACACATATGTAAAGAGCTAAACTCCTAATGTGTAAACATAAAATGAGAACTGGCCAAATTACAAATGAGAATGCTCCCTTTTGTGTCATAATATATCAAATCCCTATAATTACTTACTAAAAAAATGGCTGCTGAGTTTCTTATGAGGTCTGTTAATGACCATTGTAATAGCAACAGACATGGGTAGAAAGAATGCGACCTGGGAATAGGTAGAAGAGTGGTGCGATCGAGTGATCAACATATACTGCACATGTATTTACAGTGTCACAACGTAATAAAGAGGTTCCCCGAACACATTCGTTCGCCAACCGCATTTTCACAGAGAAACACTATCTACTATAAAGGTGTAGGAGATGAAGCGTGAAATTAAATAACTAAGAACTTCACACCGACCTCACCACAAATGACCGACTTTATACATAATTCATTTCCATCAGATGAAATGACGAGCAATGAACAAAAACAACGCCACAGGCAGATCATGGTCGAATTCCGCATTGCCGTCGACCGCCGCGTACAATTTTGGTCATTGTGAACTCGCTATAGAACTAGATTGGTGACAGCGAACAATTTTCATTTGTTGCGGGGATATCCACTAAATAATATCCTTAATTTGGAAATAGCAACACAATTTAACAGTGTAAAATATTGATAAATAAAAGATAATTATTAAGCATCGATATTTACGGGTTATCCCCACTTATTTGAGAAGAGTCGTCGTCCAGAGTTTAATATTATCATGCGGGATCGCGGTGAGCCATACCCCACTTCCGGTTTAAAATTGTACGCGTACTTGATTAAGCCGCCAAGTTTAAATCCTTATTTGTCGTACCGCAAATAGTGCGATCACGGTCGACAGCCATGCGTCAACGGCCTGTTCAACTCGATGTGGGAAATATCATTCATAACGGGAAGCATACCGTAAATTCCCGAATAGAATTCATCAACGTGGGCGGCACTCACAATATGACGGTAATCCGTAAAGAAGAAACGAACCTGGTACATATATGTGGTAAATTTGCAAGTTCGATCATTAAGCTTTGGAAGCTGGTGATGTGGGTAGCTGTAATTAATGTTTCAGAACCCCGGCTGCAACGGTATTTATGTACTTAGGACCACGGGAGAGAGAAACAAAACCCTCACCAAAGCCTAGATTTAAAACTAGAAACATTTGATGTCATGTTTTTAGTTTATGATGGAAAAAGAAACTACAATGTATAATACCTAATCTTGTTGGATAAGATTACTATAAGCTAGATTAAACTTTTTATATACATAAATTTTTAAGTTTGTTAGACGAAACTCACCCATCTAATGATTTAAGGACACGACACTTACTCCAAGTATGGGACACATATGAAGACCCGCAAAAAGAAAATCATATTTCAGCAGAACCCCGTTGAATATATTCTCTTAGGTTTCGAGCAATCTGTTAAGTTTTTTGGGCATGTTTTATTATATCCATTTGAAAGCATTCATGCAATGTTTTTGTAAAATTTGATATTCAAATGGTGTAAACACAACTTGTTGCTATGGAATGGATAGGAATGTGTTGTGCGTGGTTCAGCTATGAACTAAACGAGGTTTATATATGTACAATAAACGCCAACCGTTTCCTTCACCAGTTTCATACAGTATTCTCAGTGCACACACCATAACCTTTCATCGACACTAAAACAAGAATTTACCACCCATAAGAAGGAAGCGCTGTGGGGTAAATAATCTAGCCTAGTGAGGTGTATGCTACCAGAACCCATGTAATGTCAACCGTCCCTTTCACCCATGTCACAGCATTCAGGGCGAATACCACAACCCAACATCGACACTAAAATACGAATTCACCATACTCAATAAGGAGGTGCCTTCGTGTGATATAGACCGAAACACGCCTATGGCAACTAGATGAATGACCTTTGCCCTCGTCTGTCCTCACCAGTCACCACCATTACACCATGCATAAGCCTTGCTGAAAGGCCTGTTAATCCACCACCGTTAACACCGAGGCCCAGGAACATGACATGTAACATTGGATTAGGGATATTTATATATGCTATGCTCAATGTACCATGTATCTATGCAAATGTAGTAGGTCACCACAGAGTATCTATGCAGTGATACGCTATTATGAAGATATGATATTAGAGAAGTAACCAAACATAATCCTTAGTGATAAGTGAAGCAGATATATTGAGAAACGCTGGTAAGGTTCATAGCCGATAACAAATTATACAGTGTTACCAAAAGTGTGTAGTACTCCGGGTGAATATAGTCGCAGTAGAGATGCCATAAAATCAAAAGCAGAAATTGTCTAAGGTGAAGTAATACATAGATACAAGGACTTATATACATATTCACAGCAATTAATCCTGTGTCAACCTTGTTTCAAATTTGTTGCCCATCAAAAAATGGAATTTTGTGAGATTTTATTGCAATTAGTCGACTAGTAGAGACCGAAATAGTTTCGCTTTACGAAAACACTCAATGACTTATGCTAAGAAAATCATTCGAAGAGTCAGTAACAGGTCGCCACCGAATGTTTGTTGCTGTTATCAGACCGGTAACTCACTATATATCCTCAGCGGTATCTGTTATATGTTCTATATCTAGATAGAGACATTACGTTAACACTAACATAGAACAAAAATTCTTCACCTCCAACTTCAGAAATACCACTGCACCTCCCTCCCCGCTCTTCTTTATTAATGGGCCCGGCCCACTTTACAAATACCCCCCGCCCCCCACCCCCCGCCCCAATCCTCCTCTACAACAACATAAATATATCCCAAAACTTGAGCATCAGAATAGAACACCACAAATAACAAAATACCCCAGTGAAATCCCAAGCAACAGCAGAGACAACGTCGGCAACCTGCTAACTTGAGCCCGCGAAATAACATCATAAAAATAATAGTAAAGCGTAAAAGCGAGAAGAGGGCCAATTCGGAGGAGACGGGAGAACACTTACCGGTATTGCCGCTGGCTTCGTTGTGTCGGGTCCGTGGTGGAACTCGCGGTGTAGCTTCCCGGAGTGCAAGTCTGCCACAAACTGCTTGAGGAGGCCAGGGGTTCTGCGCCAGAAACACGTCCATATAATCAACAGCAGGATCAGACAATGTCACTTAAAGCAGTTATGAAGGCTATTCGCGACACTAGAAGACGTGTATGGGATTAAAAGTATTCAACCTAATTTTTTCCAACAATTCAACCTCATATTTCCCAATAACTTAAGCTCAATTTTTCAAATAATTCAACCTCATCCGTTCAATAAAAAAAGTAGACAAACATCTTGATTTTGTTGCGAGGAGTTACAATATTATTTCTAGATCTGCAGCCCATTTCTTTTGTAATGTCAGCTTAAACCGTATAACCCAACTGAGCATTTTTCAGGATTAAAAAAAAAAGCATTTTCCCAATATAACAAAGAGACGACCAAAGGTCCTAATTTTTACAAATTTAATATCATTTACTGTTATCTACTTTGGACTAAGAAATGAAAAATGCTCGCAGGGTGGAGACACGGATGCAGTTTCCGCTTTAACCGTTTAACTAATTTCTCAAATAAGAGTTTTGAATTGCAAATACCTAATAACGTTTTATCCCGGGATGTTTTGTGATATAATTTATATCAACAGAAATGCTGTAACTGACCATCTCATGTGTACAGCGGATCAGTCTTTCAAACCAGAACCTACATTTACGTTTCGAAAAAATGAATGCTGCTTGATTTCTTGCCAAACCCTTGATTCGTTAACGCGTCATGAGACAATGGCAAATATCTAATATTACTTAGGGATAATATCAACAGATAATATTTTTTGACGGCAAACTATACAAGGATCCATGCCCTTGGCGTTCCCTGTGGACCCAGATCATAGACTTTCTAAAGCACCACACACTTAAATAACGATAATATTAAACCTGCAAACACAATCCATTATTACTTACTCCAAGTCAGTTTTGGGGTTGTTTTTCCACAAATACATATGTCTGAAGCTGTCGATGGCCAGTAAAGGCAGATCGTTCGCCGACTTGCCGAGATGGAAAAGAGGATGAGTAAACTTCAATCCATCTGCTGAGAGGAAGTTGATGCTACCTGGAAAGATAATATAAATACAACATGAAAGTGTGTGCACACAAAGACTGAATTGGGCCAAAGGATGTCCTACCAAGACCATGATATATACCATTGTTGGATGAAACATGTACCAAACGCAGGTGCCATGGCGGGCAATAACACCAGTTGTTGATCTGCACATCAAAAAGCTTGCTTATCAATTCACTGAGCTACAATAGACCGGTCCACACTTCAACACTAAGCCGCCCACGCTTTGAGTGCTTTGTCCTTAATCGTGAGTATGAAATTGATAATCATAGCTGACGGTAAGTACAAGTGAGAAGTACTCATCTCTGAAATCGACAAGAAAGTGACATGCTGCTTTGTTTGTCTGACTTGTTTTGTCCGACATAACGCCCGTGGAAGACCTTTTTCAGATTTATTAAATTATAGAAATTTCCGTCCTATCTGTAGCTCACAATAAAATTTAGAAGTGACCGCCAGCCACGATTGCCAGGAGGCGATACTCTAATTATATTCCAACCGGAAATTACGCCTACTGTGTGAGCAAAACAAGAACGCGTGATCATCGCTAAGATAAATAGCTGCGTTTCTAACTCCAATCATGGCTTTCTTACGGAGAAAATCTTCGCAAGATGTATATCAATTTGCTTGGGTGCTATTTTCTATGAAACACTAAGATCATGGTCTACTGCGCGGCTTGGAACTGCCGCAATTCATCCTTTATCCTGCGACCACACAGACAGGGCTCGAACCACCGACCCACGCGCCGTTAGGCTTTCAGATGACTAGAGCACTCAATGCGAGCGCTCTAGCCCACTGAGCTACCGCGCCGGCCCCTGTTAAGACAAGAACAGAAAGACTCAGGGAGATGTTGCACTTGGTTGGTTCACCCATTAATTGCAAGTCCCACTAACTTTTTTCTTGCATCAGTTCCTTGGCCACAATTTTCCTGTAGTTTTCCGGCGTCTCAGTGTCCGTAGGACTGTGGAACAGAATCATGAAGGGTAGACCCTCCTCCGTCAGCTCCTGATGATAAAACGGAACACAGGTTGAATAAGCTACGGATTGACCTTTAGATAAATATACCCGCATACAAAAAAGGGCTATACGCATAAAATAGGCCTATAAATATCATATGTATATTGTAATAACCTTGTAATATTTATTAAATACATGTATACATTAAACGTTTGGCATACAAGACAAAAACTACAACTGAAGGGAACGTTGCTAAAAATGATCATAACATTTGAATCCCAAAACAAAAAGTACATTTGCTGTTTTTCTCCAAAACAAAGGCCTATGTTTTAAGTCAACATACACGTCGAGTTATTAGTCTTTCACACATCTCATACCATCTCATACACCGCCAGCACTAAATGTCCGTAGAACCGCTGTTGCGTTACTAACATAGCTTATACCGCTTTTGTGCACCTAAAGGTTTAATTAGGCCAAGAAACCTCCATGAAGTTTTAGTCAACGAGCTTGGCTTGCGACTAATAAAACAGTGCTTATAATAAGGAAATAACGGTAATTTTTTTGTGACGGTCCCGGTGATGATATGCGCACGTAGCCACGTAGGCGGCGTCTTCAAAGAGGAGTGCTGACTTCCCGGACAGTTTATCTTCCCGACGAGCTTGGCTTGCGACTGATACAGTAGTGTGACTTATGTATGGTACTGCAAACTGCTCGTACTAACCTCGCTGTCTTCAAAGGTCTTCAAATCTCCCTGACAAGCGCTCAGAGACTTACCCTAATTTCCTGTCTATAAGGAGAATCTTATCCTCAAAGCTTGTTTCCCGCCGCGTTGATATTTTACGTACTTACGCACAGTACTGCTGGTACTAACCTCGGCATTTTCGAAGGTGATTTCCCTGACGAGCGGCACACACTTGTCGGTGGCCCACTGCAGGGCGTGGTTGTAGTCTCCCAGCGGGCCCGTGTACAGCACGTCCGGCTTGTCCGCCTGCGAGGGTGGGCAGACAGTTGTAGAACAGGGTGTGAATGTACAAACAGTGTACATGGAGGACTGGGTGGATAGATGGATGGCTTGTCCGCCTGCGAGGTCACAGGGTGGGCAGACAGTTATAGAACAGGGTGTAAACGTAGACACAGTGTACATGGGTGGATGGATCGACGGATGTATAGATGGATGGATGGGTGGATGGATCGACGGATGTATAGATGGATGGATGGGTGGATGGATGGACGGATGGATGGACGGATGTATAGATGGACGGACGAATGGATGGATGGATAGATGGATGGACGGATGGATGGATGGATGGATGGATGGATGGACGGATGGATGGATGGATGAATGGATGGATGAATGGATGGGTGGATGGATGGATGGATGGATGGATGGATGGATGGATGGATGGATGGATGGATGGATGGATAGATAGACGAATGGATTACTGTCAGACCATCTTGGTTCACGTATGGGTTACACCGGGACGAGGAACCCCTGCGACAAGGAGGTGAAGGGATGAAACGGCCAGACACCAGCGTCCTTGTAGTACTGCAGTCGAGATGGATATCTCTCGACCGCAGAAGCTCGCTTAGAGTGATGGGCGAAAATGGATGGATGGATTGATGGATCCAGAATATATGGATGGATGGATGAATAAATTGATGTTTCACGCCACGTTTGTGTATACACTGGTTAAAGAGAGCAAAGCGATTAATATAGTGCAAAGGAAATGAAATAAATTCCCAGTGTTTCAGGCCGCTTTGTGCACATGAAGCCTAAAGTGGGCCGGCAATTGGGGTTATGAAGTGCCGACTAAACCTTTAATGTACTCACCCCAGGAGGCTTGAATATTATTTTGTTGCCAGATATTCTTTCCTTTTCTGATATTTCCCTGAAAAGAAAATGATATGCATGCGATACACAAAATCAATAGCGATCAACAGAATCACATCATTGGGGCAATCTTTAAATGTAGCCTTTCAACGCGCGGGCGCTTGGTCGGCTAGGGAGAGAGGGTGAAGACAGAGGTGGGGTGGGGTCGGAGAGGGTGAAGATTGAGGGAGGATGGGGGGGGGCGGAGTTTAAAGACAAAGGGAAGGAGGGGGCGGGGGTGATCACCAACAGTTTACCGTCGCCAATGGAGGGAAAATACGTGGAGAAATGGTTGACACGTGAAACTGGCAGGCCACATGGGAAGGTGAGGAGCGGTGCATTGTCCCGAAAGACGAAAGGGTGAACTTTGTATGGTCAGCCAGACAGCCTAATATCCTTTAAATCGCCTGAGTTGTAATGCGTCATGGTTCAAGGCCTAGAACATCGAGTGCGCACTAAAACGTGTCTATAAGTAGCCAAAGGGCATATGCACACCGCATAAACACACAACGGTAGTCTAGGTCTGGCGGTTTAAAGGATATACAAAGTAGAGAAGGGTCTCCCGCCAGTAAGTCGGGTCCGATACTGGATAGCCCCGAAAACGAACACAACCTCTTTACATTACACTACATGTAACACATACGATCTATTGGCCTCTTATCCAGGCTCGGTGATAAACTGGTAATCGTACAACCCCAAAAAGCGAAACGAACTGAATAGCTGGCCACGTTCGTGGATTGTTCTCCCATGTTAGGACGAATCATCGTTTCAGCATAGCGCACGTATAACTCGTGCTTACCATTTACTACAATTATCCATTTCGTTGGCTAAAACATAGCAGATAGACCCATTTGTGTACATGAAGGCCAAAAGGCAAAACTGTGCTCAGCGCCCTTTAATGGGGGTTGTAACGCTCCCTATGCGTTAAACCACCAGGCCAAGACCAACATAGAACTGTGAGAACACTCAACGGCGGTTCTACGGCTGTCGGCCTACACCTGCAAAGCGATACGCATTACAACGCAACGGCGGTTTAAGAATGTATATATGCATGTATATATATGTTCCAGGGCGCGAACTCACAACCTGTTGCTCTGCAGCCGGTACGTACCCGATGGCGGCGTGGAAGAGGCAGTCCTCCCTCAGCATGTTGGCCACACTTTTAAAGTTAAGGTATTCGTGAGACTCCTCGCTGTCGAAATACCCGACGACGTTTCGCTTCTTGCGCTGGAAACATAAAGAAATTTAATTAAATACAGGGTTGGTCCTTAAGGCCGCATTTGTGCACATGAAGACCTGGGGCCGTGTTCACAAAGATTCCTTATTAAGAATTCCTTATTTTTATCAAAGCAAAAACTTTTGCTCCGTGAAGAAAAATTGTAAGAATCGTTTCTCGAAGTGAGATTCAAAATTCTTTACAGAGTAAAACTTTAAGAATTCTTCAGGGCGTGATTTGTCCTGCCCGCTCTGGACCAATCAAAACAGCCGTATAAAAGCGGATATGGCACTGTTATTGTCATTGTCGTCACTGTTGTCATGGTGATAAATAGGTCTTCTGGTTTGTTGCTAAGTGACATCAAATGTATTGTGACGCAATGCGTCCAAGCAGCAAACTATACATACACCCCGCTCCCCTCCTTCGGCAACTGCCCATTCGATTGCTTTTAAAATTAGCAATCCATATAAAACACTGAAAGTTTAGTAAAGTCGAAATTAGTGAAATAAATATATGTTAATGTGCATTTAAACATAAGACTCTTCAAAGCGATGGTTTTGGCGTTGTAGTGCGAATATGTTACGTTCCATATGCAAGAAAACGATAACTGCCGAGTCGATTTCTATAATATTGGGCACGTCACTCCTTCGTGGCAATCCCTTTAAGTGCGAAAATTTTCAAATCTCGTCTTCAAATTATCAACTTATGACTCTTTAAAGAATTCTCAGGACACCTTTAACTTTTCCTTATTATTTACTCTAATAGAGTAAAACATTTTAAGCTTACTTGAGAATTTTCGAGAAACACTTTTTGAATTCTTTAGCAAATTATTGAGAATTCTTGAAAATTCTTAAGAATTTGCTTAAGAATTTAGTTAAGAATCTTTGTGAACACGGCCCCAGATCTATATATTGGACCAAGAAGCCTCACGGGACAACAGACGACTTCGCGGATCGTAGTTCAAATTATTCCACTGTGAGGCGCCACTACATGTGCAATGCATTCTGGGTATTATTTGTCACGGGACCACAGGGTTGAGTTGCGGAGCACGATCGACCGCCGCGAACAATTTACTGCGGGCATATGCACTAAATAATTACCCTAATTTGGAAATAACAGCCCACTCTAAATAGTGTAAAATATTGATAAATAAAGGATAATTATTATGCATCGATATTTACGGGTTATCCCCACGTATTTCAGAAGAATCGTCGTCCAGAGTTGAATATTATGACGCGGAACTACTCTCGCTGTGGCGGTCGATCGCGGTCGATCGTGCTCCGCAACTCAACCCAGACGACTTCGCAGATCGTAGTTCAAATTATTCCACTGTGAGGCGCCACTACATGTGCAATGCATTCTGGATATTATTTGTCACGGGACAACAGACGACTTCGCAGATCGTAGTTCAGATTATTCCACTGTGAGGCGCCACTGCATGTGCAATGCATTCTGGGTCCTATTTTGGTCTTTGCGATGTCAAGATGGTGTCATCAGATGACAACATATTCTGTCGACAATTAAAGCGTACGATATTGTCATCACGGGAAAGTAATGTTATATCAACTGGGCGTAATTGAGACAAGCTTATTACTTTTATATAGGTTTTACCAATAACCAGGAAATATGATATTTATCTCTATACAAAAATTCAAGATAACATCAAAATATTTCCCAGAACTCTTTGCGCCAGTCACGCATGATCGAAGATGGCGTATAACTGTGAATGAAAGGGTGCTGGATAAAGCTAGACTCAGAAGCAGGTACCTTCTGAGCCTGTTTACCAACTGAGCTACGGAGGTTTCGGGAAGGTGCGAAAGAGGAGCCGTTCAAGCATGTAGTGTGTTGTATATTCAGGACGCTTTAATCATTTTGGGTCATATCGCGTCAATGGGAGAAGGAAGGTAGCGTGGAGCCATGTCCCCGGGGGTAATCCCCTACTCTTTGCGAAGAAGGACATGGGCTCTTTATCCTGCGACCACACAGTTAAAGCATGGGAAGCATGCCTCCCGACTGAAATATCGAACTCGGAAGGACCGATTGAGGATCCCCCCACGCCCAGCCGCCCAATAAAGCTACAGTGACCACCACTGAGACGTTTTATTTACCGTAAAGACCTCTTTTAAAATCGTATATATATTATAATAAACACACAACGATTTTCGGCTATAAGTACCCTTGTCAAGGCCACCTGCCGACCAATACCGCGTCTACTCCGATGACATGGCGTCTACGCCCATATAATACAATTCAAGGCTCATCAATATGATTCGCGGCACGCTACAATCCGGTCGGGGCGCATTGCGGCATATGTGTTACCACATATATTGATTAAACCCAACCACGAGAAATCTTATGACCATGAGGTGCTTGGTGAGTGAAGCCAGCGTACGGCTAGGTAACGTTATTACTGGGTTTAATGGTAGGCGGTTTTAGTAGGATTTAGTAAGAAATACACGGGAGTTTTAGAGGAAATTTGCCCACGCGGGATTGGAACGGCGCACCCGCCGCTTTAAGACTGGCATAGCAAAAACACTCGACAATGGCCGAACGCGCAATCTACTTGGCCATAGGGTGACCTCGGGATTGGTTATATATATATTTCGACGCTTTAGACAATTCTGGTCTTATCGCGTCAATGGGAGAAGGAAAGGAGGGTGGAGCCACTCATGATCTTTATCCTGCGACCACACAGACATGGCCACAGCGGGGCGCAAACCACCGATCCACGTGCCGTTAGGCTCTCAGGCGGCCAGACCGCTCAATGCGAACGCTCTAACCCACCGAGCTATCGGGGCGGTCCTCTTTGATGAGTGAAAACAACGTAAGGCTCGATGACTGGGCGTTATTACTAGGCCATGAATTAAACATTAAAAAAAAAAAAATAATAATAAATAACAAATTAAAAAATATATAAATATATAAATGAAAAACACTCTTTTTAAAAATAAAAACATAAAATTTCATACCTCCAGATTGTCTAGATTTTCCAATCGCTCCACGAGCTGGACCGGAACCCGGAGCTGGTCCCGGATGTAGCCGGTGAAGGCCTCGGCTGACCTTTGACCCCGGTACTCCCGTTTAATGAGGGTTCCGTGTCGGAATAACTTAAGTGTCGGGTACTTGGAGACGTGGTACTGTGCGGCGATACCCGCTGCCATGAAAAAAGGAGAATTATTACATTATCGGACAATCAACGTAATCTACACTCTTAGATTCTAAGAATACTGGTACATCCATTTCAGCATCGCTCACATACTACTCACACTTGTTAATTATTTTAAAGTAAGTTGTGGGTCTAAGATGAAAGATGGACACACAACTTTTTGATAAAGAACAATGCTAAAGAATTATTACATAAAGCAATATACTCACTCTCTCTATCACAGTCTACTCTTCCAAACACTATTTTGCCTGGCTCCTGGAACAGAAAGGATGCCATAATCACTATACAATGGTGACACGATTTGATCATTTTTCCATGTTAGGGTGAACAATTATTTCAACATAGCTCACGCATGACCCATCCCTACCATTTACTATGATGACCTATTTCGTGGGGTCTAACATGAAAGAGGACGCTGGGATTTGGGACTGGGACTACATGGGATTAATGCGCAAAGAACGTGATAAACAAAACTTCAATAAAAAAAGACCCGGATTTAATCAATTTCACTATATGTGGTGTATTGTTTAAACATTTACAACATCCCACACGGCTTGCTAGATACAGACAAACATACATGTATAGCTGTTTTAACAGCATATTGCAAGACCCTAGGTCAGGCCCAACAAGCAAGTTGTGTCACTGCTCATACGAAATGGTCAGTTTTAATTATAATACTATACACTCGCCTTTCCCTCGTGAGTAACACACTCACTATGGGTCAACAGAACGAGAAGGTATGCTGTGTCGCTGTCATTATGTGCGCATATAATTACAGAACTACATGTAATTGTTAACTTTTATCATATGATATATCCATGTCCCATTGATTTAAACATTATACAATGAACAGCTGGTCTATACATTACATATACATTACATACTACTCCTGCTGTTGCCCTTATCACCTGTTCATGTGACGCAGACACCAGACACACAAAAACATATAATACCAGTATATACTTACAGGGAACTCCTTTGCGACTTTCTCTGCTGCTTCATTAAATATTGGTTTTAACATTTGACTAAATCTACACCTGAAAAGAGAATAAAAATACAATGCTTGCATTCATTCATTTTGTGATTTGTAACAAAATTAGGCAACTTTACCGTGAAAAATGACAATATAAGCACAAATACATTAATGACCATTATTTAAAGGACTTACAAGGAATTGTTTACACCGGCAGTGGTGGCCATTTTGGTTTGTCAAAGACTGAGTGTTTGATATGTCATGGTAATTTCTTCACTCTCAGTTTCCAATGGTGCCCTTCTAATACATTCAAAGACCCTCATACTCTGCGGGATGCATGAAAATAATTGTCCAACTAGCATTAACCTTGCCATGCAAATATGTATTCAACAGATCGATTTGTTTGGTCCAGTTTAACCACCCACCGATGGAACATAAGACATATTTGCAGTTAAACAAAAAAAAACTGTAGCATGAACGTCAAAACGCCTATGAACATTGTCAGCTACCAGCAGTTCTTCATAAAAAGCTCACAGAGTAAGAAGTCACAGACGGGTGGAATCTCAAGTAATACACACATACATAGTAATGATAGTCCTCAGGTCTACGTGCATCGGTAGAGTACACTTAAAGGTTTTATTATCTGAACAGCTATTGGTGTCAGGAATCATGTGACAGTGCACGGAACCAACCTCTCTATTTATCTAGATACAATTCAAATGTAGTGATCCATCCATTCTGTTCACCACAAATTGTATAGATTTTCAAATTAGAAACTACATTTTCAGTTGGCCTGAACACTTAAGAGTAAACAGTATGATGGGTTTATAGAGTGCCCAAGGGTTGGGTTAAATAAACACAAGCAGTATGCATTTCATCATGGGAATCCTCAGATGAGGTGTCTGAGTCAGATTTCCAGTCCAATAGCATATTGATATTAATTATCAGGTCAGCATTTTGTCCCAATTATCAAACCAAAAATATATCAAAGAAAAAATTAATTAGCTGCAGCACATTCACTTACACTAAGACCATTCACATCTTTTGGTTGAGGCTGCACGTTGCAGCATTGAAGCTACCAGGTATTTGTTGCAAAGCTTTATTAAATCTATTGACTGCTGGTGCCATCTGGCCCCAGATTATTGATTTTACAACTAATTATGGTGCATCCCGGGCAAGCAATGGCTGCATGCAGGAATAGATCAATATTGCCCACATATGGGAAGATGTTGTAGAGAAATTTGAACCCACTAAATCCTACATGAGTATTGTACAGAGAAAATCTGATGTAAAAGGAGAACTAGTGCTGAATTCTGTACCACATGTTTACCTATCATAAAGATATCGTTTCATGCAGGATTTATGTAACAGCTGGAAGTGAATCCCCTGTCACTATCTGATAATGTTTTATATATCACATGCAAAAAGTGTACCAGTATTAATAAGTTAATGGGTCATATTTTAATTAATTTCAAGCTATAAATAAGATTGGTTAGAGCCTGTTATTAGAACATAATTATCCTGTATTTTGTCAATTTAGAAAAGGTATGTACTTACCAATCAGCATAGAAGTTAACAAATACTAGCTCATTGCTTGCTGTAAAAAGAAAATACAAATAGTGGTATGATAATTTAATACACTGATTTGACCCAAAAAACATTGATTATACACAAAAAAACATTGATTATACACAAGAAACAGATTATACACAATAAACACTGATTATACACCAGAAACACTGATCATACAGCCGAAACACAGATTATAAGTTTAACCATTCTGACAGAATACCGGTAATTTACGGGCTATTTAAAGGTCACATTGTGGGTCAGATGATTTGTTAAGACCTACAAACAAGATACCAATTACAGTTTGGCATATACATTAACATAAATGAAGTTGTTTATGCATAAATATTTGCAACTGGCCAATGTGTAAAAATATTCCTAACTTACTTAAGATGTCCTCTAGATTATTGGATGCCAGTTGAACACTGCTGCTGTTGGTTCTGTCACAGAATAAGCAACTCTGAAAGATAAAAGTACCAAACAGCTTTAGAAAGGAAACTTCTGTACTCTTGCCCACTATACCAGCCAGAGACCTAGGACAATGATATGAATGATATGTGGAAGAGTCCAAACATCCAGTATCTGCAAGCCTTCCATGCTACCGGTAACATATATGTAGTAGAGTGATCTACCGGTAACCAATATTTGATATATATGTTTAGTCACTATATGTTTATGAATACTTTGTTTCACAGTATCAGATTATTTTACAAATCATATACTATCGTATCGTATACTATTAGTAATATCAAAATTGGCTTTTCATGATTACATGTGATATTAGATTTCTCTAACCCTTATTTTATATCCATATCACACTTGAAAACATAAAAATGGCATTTGGGGCAATACATGTACCGGTATACATATTCATCCCCCACTGAATAATTTAATACTAAATAAGTGATATACATTTAATTATAGTTTGGACATTACAAAATGATTTGAAACCATAACTGTAATGCTCACAATTATATGGCTATGATACCTTACTGCAAAATCACTAAATGTTTGTAAACAAGTAAGTCAAAATTCAGGCACTAACCAAGAGACCAGCTTTGCATAAAATATAATCACCATAGGTGACAAAGGAAGGGCATTCCTATAAGATAATAGTCTTCTTACTTATTTGGTCCCAAAGTATCGCTGTTGTCAATTTTATCACAACACAACCATGAAATACATGACCCGATCTTATTCAAAAGCCAAATGGTTTCCTTGTCTTTTTACTATAGTTCGAACATTTAACAGCCTATCTAATTTATATATTTTTATGAATAAATATCTTTAGTCTTGTAGTGCTGGGCAAGCTGTTCTATAATTTATACACCACAACTGCCATCAGTAAACAATCTGAACATAATATGTTACTAGTTACTGAATACTGGTACTGCTTACGGATGTTTACTTTTTTAGATTTTTAGAATTTTAACACCATTTGTAGAGCACTATATAGATCAATACGGAGATGAAAAAATGAACAAAACAATTCATCAAATTTATTAGAGCTAACTTCATTTTAATGAGGGGCCAGCCCCCTGATCACATCAATGGCCATTCTTTGATTCAATTAAATGTTTTCTTGCAAAACCTTTTATAACATGCGCATTGACATTGCATTCACTTCTGACATTTAAAACTGTGGTTAAGAAGGCTTTGTGACACACATATACAATTCTTGTATGAACCTTTCTATATGGGCTAAGTGTAATGTACAGAATGAAGGTTTTCGTGAAACTGGCCCATGATAATTTTTACATTATTTTATTCTACCGTGAACTGCCCTTTTGAAGCTGGATACATCTTAGATATATCAGACATCAAGATTAGAAGCTGCACCCCAACTTTGGCCTCCAAACTGGGCTGGCGTGCACCCAAAACCATTTCCGTGAAAAAAAAAAACATATTATAAGGGGCACCTAAACTTCGGCCCCTCTCGACTGCCCCCCCACCACTCCTCCCTGCTACCCAGTGTTCTTTCCTGTGTCCCTGCTCATCATAATCCCATCCGGCGAGCTGATTACTCCAGTTTCAATTGTTTATACAATCAGTTGTGACAACGGAACATTTGCAAATTCCTCTGCCATTGCACCTCTTATTAAGTGTCACACCAGTAGACAACAATTCTACCACGCAAAATTAGACGCTAGTACCTTTTCCTGCTAATTATATTGGTAAGAGAGCGCTGTACAATGTGTAGATTCACTTAAGCGATGCAAAACGTCCCGGGTTTTGTTGTCGCTTCGCTCTGCTAATGAGGGGGGTGAGCTTGGAAGCAAGACGCTGTTGGCGGTAGCCACAGCGGTGTATACTCTACCGCCAACAGTAAAGAACTGTTGATGTCCACGATACCGGCGATATTCCGCATTTCATTCGTAACATGCGAGCAGCCATTCAAAGTGACAAGCGGCAACTTTGTCAACAGATGGCGCTACAGGGCGGAAGCGGCAAATTCCCCGGTTTAACCGGTTTACCTCGTACAATTTTACTGGGCGCTCACGCTTGATCAAAAGACGTTTTCGCGCATATCTACAAGAAAATAAAATGGGTATCTTCTGGATGTGGAAATCGCGATATAACGAAGACAGAAAGATTGCACAGTATAATGCAAGGCTTCATTTAATCTTAGTGTCATCATTATGTCGCGATTTCCACATCCAGAAGACTTATTTTTTTATTGTGGAGATACATGACTACGTCTTGGATCGAGCGCAAACGCCTAACAAAATTGTATGAGGAATTTGCCGCTTCCGCCCTGTAGCGCCATCTGTTGATATATTTGCCGCTTGTCACTTCGAATGGCTGCTCGCATTTTACGAATGAAATGCGGAATATCACCGGTATTGTAGATATCAAAAGTTCTTCAAAGAAACAAACTATACATAAATAGATAGTTTAAGGTATGTAGAATTCAAATATAATAGGGATTGGACGTGGTATTCACCCACAAAGTGACACTAGTCCCATTACAGTGGAGGGGTTTCAAATCGCTGAGAATTTGCAGGCTGCACTTCAGGACCCTGGCCGAGCGGTAGCGAGGCCTGGGTTCTTCAGGGCTAAGCTTTTACATGCCATCCCTTTCCCAACTGTCAGGCTATGGCCTGCCCACTGACTGTCCATAGCATATAGCCACAGCCTGGCCACAGTTGTCAGTTCAGACTTGACTTGAAGCAGTGACTGCTGCCTGGTGCGGTGGCAGTGCTGTAGACAGTGTAGTGTTAGCTGGTTAGTGAACCCGCTGTCTGCCAGGGCAGTGGCAGTGCCAGTGGTGCAAGTTCCGTGTCGACCGGCTCTTCAGCCCCATATAATCAATGTAATATTTATTTGCTTACCATGACAGTAAACAACAACAACGCCCGGACTGCAGACATTTTGATTTGCATCTCCAAATCGTACTTAATGGACGCCACGACAAGGAAACTGAGTCAAACACTCAGTTAACTATTTTCACGCCTGCCGATCCCCAAACAAGTATGGCTGCCACGCAATGATGTGTAGTCTCGCGAGGGCGATATTGAAATAAAAATTACGTAATTAATACATATGGTACAAACGTCTATTTACTACTTGAAATACAGCAAGTAATCGATTCACATTTTGCCAAAAATAGCAACTACTAAGATAAAATATCATTTCTGGCTGCTAGGAATAGCAGCGCCACCTGTTGATTGAGACATAATACGACCACCACTTTATCTCGAAAGTTGCCCGCGCCTTCAAGGCAAACGCGTTTCAATGTGGCAATGTCAAATAGAATATCAACCTCGTTTTTATCCTGCGATTTTTATCCATACCTTCTATCCAGTGTTGTAGGGTTTAATTTCCACCTTGGGTAATCTCTTGCTTAACATGTGGTCGTTAATGTTCTTGTTCTTCTCTGTATGGGTGTGAAGGCGTTATCAATATAGTGTGTATATATAGGCCTATATATACATACGCTGCCCCCTTCTCCCTAACCTATACAGCTGTATGGCTGATGGCGGCTTGCTGAACCCGCAGAAACACGATACCCCTGGTTAACGATTTCGACCTATGAACAGTACAACATTCTTCTCGATGTCACAGTACAACATTCTTCTCGATGTCACAGTACAACATTCTTCTCGATGTCGATTCAATACAAATTCAATTTTTCATATAATTAAAAAAATTATTAAAATACAATATTTTTAACCACATAATTCTAAAATGAATCAAACGAGCCGCAATTACATATATATATACATGTACAGTCTTACGCAAACGGACGCATGACAATCTCAATTTTAATATAACAGTTACATATATATATGCAGCCGCCGTCTCCTCCATATGGTACCAATAGATATGGAAAGCCCTATAATTACCTTTTTTTGTTTGTGGAGGATATCTGGGAGCTAGAGGCGTCCCGGATTTGACCCGCAAAAACACCTTTATTCCAACAAGTCAACGATTATTTCCGTTCCTGCTTTAGACAATCATACTCCCGCCGAGCCAGAAGCACCTCGTCATTGTTCCCTGGATAATGATGTGTAAACTTAAAATTTTAATTATAAGGCTTTAATTGTTTCTGGGTATTAATGCATATTAGTGAACAATCATATGAATAACGAACTGAGTTTCTTCATTAGTACAAATGTATCAGCGAGAACGCATAAATTTGTTTTTCATTATCCATGATCGACATATTCGACATTGACCCCCAAATTCCCATACTAATCAGGATCTGAAAAAGGGACATTGACGTAGAGTTTTAGAAAAAAAAACGACTTCGAACGTCGTGAAAAATCTACATGCAGGCGACACTGAAAATTTTGAAAAATCGACCCCGCGCAGTCCCTTCTTCCCCTTCACTGTCAGTAAACATTCAGGAGCAGACCCGGAACAGGTTGCTTGATATAAATCATGTATATGTACATGCAAATATATACGCAAATGTAGTTCAGCACTTTAAATCGAGTAAACACTGGTAAAAGGGCTGCACCCCCGAGAGGGGGGGGGGGGGGGCACTACATTTAGTTAGGTATATACATATGTGCCGCCCAAATGACCCCTTTTTCGCTTTTTTTCTCTCGATCCCCGAAGCTGAAATCTACAATTTCTCTCCATGTGCCTGTATATTTGAGACAGACTTTTCTTGAATCGCAGTTCTTTACTATATAGTCTAGTGGATATCGAAAGTGTTCAAATAAGTAACCACCGGACACTTTGTCATGAATCTCAGTGTCTATTTTAGATGCCTTTTTAACCACTAATGTCTGTCAGTATCTATCGTAAATGCCTTTTTTAACAAAACAATTCTCTCTCAATGACCACAAAATCGGGCACTTTCTCTCGCTCTCCAAATGCTCTCTATAGTAAGGGCGCCACCCTCCCCCCCTGCCCCACCACCATGGTAATGTAGTGCCCGCATCCCTAATGTAGTGCCCGCATCCCTAAAACGAATGATGTCATATAGGCATATAGCTTAGAAGCAATTTTTAATGTGGGCTGAAGTGGGGTGAGGGCAATAGCTAGTATTTCCGTTCCTCTGGAACGGGCTTTTCTTTCCACTGTGAACTGGGAATGAGGAAAATAATTCGTCGTGAACTGGGAATGAGGAAAATAATTCTTCGTGAACTGGGAATGGGGTATTTGCCGATCACCGTGATCAATGATTGTCATTAATCGTGAACTGATAATTTTAATACTAAATAGTAACCGTGAATTGGGAAATCACCCATTTCTGCCATGTATCCGCCCCTTCCATTGTATGCGGGGAGTATTCCATTTAATTGCTCGTGACCTGGGAATGCAGAAATGTCTTCTTCGTGATATCCCGGATGGCCCGGGGATCCTCCCCCTGACCACTAATTGGGTAATCTAATTAGGTGTATATTTCAACCCCTCTCCAGTCTGCCCCTTCGTCTTGAAAACATATTGGTCAAACCGTTCGCTAATAGCGCCCCCACCCCCTCTCGGGGGAGTCTGCACTGCCTCCTAGTAATATGTGAGAAGTATGTCTGAACGATTTTGAAAGTCATATTATTTTTAATGCATTTTGCGCTACAAATTGTATATTCTGCTTCACAAGCCTGGACCACATGCATGGCCCAACAGCTGTAAGAATCTGACTGATCCGGTGTATTTTCTAGTCAGAGTCAGTCGGTGTTCTTTTCCGCCCCCCCCCCCCACCCCCCACTCCTACCACAAAAAATCAACCATGCGTCAAGCGATGCGTCCTCTGTGTGCATGCTTGGAGGGTGTCGTCAAGAATCTGACTGGTCCGGTGTATGTGCATTAATTGTGTTCAATAAATGTTATGTTAAGTCTAAAATGGGTATTCATGCTTTATAATATTATTTATTTAAATTCAGTGGTCCAACGCGTTGGTAAATTGGCGGCCCCATGTTGTTGTGCCGACAGTGTACGTTTGCCCGCTGGACAAACCACGATTGGCCCAATGATGTTTGCCGGCGGCCGACGTTGAACCCACGCCCCGGGGGGGTAGTTAAAAATACGTTGCTGTGGGCGGGGGGAGGGGTCCGCGGTAAAGCCCCCCATTTTCGCTGACAAAATCCGCTCTGTCGGGGAGTTTTACCGCCCAACTCCCCTCGATTTTTTTGCGGCAACCCGCTCTATGAACGCACATTTCCAGATCCCCCCCCCCCCCCCTCTCCACCCCGGTCTCGCAAGTTTTCACATATCCGCTCTATATGGGTATCTTTTTCATCACAAATGTCCGCTCCTTCAGACATCAAGGGGCACCCGCGAACCCTCTTCCCCACCAGATTCCTATAACAGTGCCCCCCCCCCGAGCCCTCCCCCCGAGCCCTCCCCCCCCCCCTCCCCAACGATGGTCCACCGTCGTTGTGCTATATATGTAGGTCTGTTCACGGTCGTGATCTTTAAAAACTTTGACGGTATTCTTCCCCAAAGATAAGGGTAATTGACAAAAAATCGACTTCAACAGTCCTTAACATACCGGCGTTGCTTGAGGGCGGGAGGTTACCCCCTCCCCCGTGATCCGTTGGGGGGCGGTGGGGGGGCAGGGTATGTACGGGGGGGGGCATGGCCGGGGCACAGTGATAACTTGAATAATCTGATTTATCTTTATCCTGCCAGTAGCCAATTCATATGCTGGTTTCTTGGTAATATCATGATTTGCTTGATCATGATGAGTTTCTGGAGGCGACCAGACCACACTTTCCTGGCCACCTATGCAGCCAACACGTAGTATAAGGTGGGAGCGCCACGTACGTTCACTTGGAGCGGCGTCATCTTCTCGTGGCCTGTGGATGCTCACAGACACAGTCGCTCACAGGTTTCATCATTTCAACGATTGCCCTGGTTCCCTGACTCTACGCGTAACATAATGCCAACGACTGGCGGCCGGTGAGACAGCGGAACCAGGCATCATCGTCAGCGTTAAGCCGTAGAACGCTGACTCATGGTCCGTGTAACGCTTATAAACAAAGTTGGGCCCAGCAGACTCCACACTACAGCGACAGTCAAGCAAAGCGGAGCAATCACACCGGCTTTATCAGCATATCGACCAGATACGAGGAGATATATTCAAGATTCCAATTTAAGCATCTGCATCCAAGAAATTTTCGAAAAATCTTTAGAAGATAACGGCGGCTGGCTACATATATCTCAATACGTTCGCCGGAGTCGAATTCTGCACAACGTATCTTTCGTGAACTCGAATTGAACTAAGACTGGAAATATACCACACCGGAGACTTTCGCATTGTTTCGGACATAGTTCATACAACTGGACATATTGAGAAGGAACTTTTGCTAGTTGCTAGTCTTTGCTAGTTGAAAGTAGTCGCAACAGCATCCCGGCTAGCTGTGGTTATACAAGCAGGCATGACGCAAGAAGACGCACAAGCTGATCGTCATGGCGACGGTGACCCTCGGCGAGGCCCCCGACCGCAGTACGATGGGTGGGGGCCTTACCCCCAGCAACAATGGTCCAACTGGGGCCCCCACCCTGGCGGAGATGGATCCCGGAGCCCACCCCCGGCTGGCTTCACCCCAGGACCCTGGCCGTGGAGTAACGGCGGCTCCTGGTGGACAGGTGGATCCTGTGACCACCCCGGAAATCGTGCTGGCGGCGCGAGGATGGGACCCCCCAGGCCCCAGGGGTACAGCCCCCGGGGGTGTCGACACCCCCCTGGCTGGTCCTCGAGGCCATGCTGGACCCGGCGTTTCTGCGGCTTCGGTCCCTGCGCGATGAAATCCGGACTACGATCCATGATTCCGAGGGTGCTAATCGGCTTACCGATGATCCTCCTCATCGGTCCCCTCATCTGGTTCGCCCTCAGCCATCTGCACCTCATCGTGGCGATAGCTGTCGGCGTCTCCCTCTGGAGAAAACAGTGCTCCGAGCGGCAGCCCGACTGTCCGCAGGAGGATAGGCGTCGTTTCCAGGGGCAAGCAGACGACAGTGCGACGCCGCCATCGGCTCCTGCCCCTGACAGGAGTGACATCCCGAAACCTGATCAGTCCAGAGACGACGCAGGATCTACCGAGATGCCCCACGGCGACCAAGATACACGTAGTACAGGCCCAGAATTAAGAAGGAGAGGCTACGGGTGGAATGTACCGGACTGGCCTCCTTACGCCTATTGGGGAACCGAAGGTTATTAATTTGGGCCTGTATTCCGGGCCTGTATTTCGGCATCGAAATAATGACCTGCATGTAACCATGGCCGATATAAGTTTTGGCATATGGTATATCCTGTTCAAACATGATAAATCCTGTTTTACAGTTGAACTGGGACAGGTTATAATTTTCGCTTGACGCCCCGCCAGTGTATACTGTATATATATTTGCCGCGTGCATGTATAAATTCAACTAAATGCTATGTGAGAATATTTGACCTGACTATAATTGTGGTTGACGTGTTGGTTTATTTGCATTTACTAGTGTTTTAACGGGTATAACATTGATATCATGCATATTACGCTTGGCCGTTAATATTGTATAATACGTTTTGGGATTGTATTGAGTTGACGAGATTAATTACGATATGTGCGTTGCAAATACTTTCGTATGCTAACTTAATTATTTACTGAATATTGTACATAATTGTAACTATTTTTTATTTTGTAATATCGTACAAGAATAAAATCACGATGTATATCAATATCACAGAATTTATCGTTTTTCACTCTGTTTTACCGATTCAAAGGAATAACGATTAATTATAAGCGAATTATTTTGCATGAATTACGGACGTCGATTATGTGTTGGTTGATCGCTCTGAAGAACAATTAAACAATTATTTTTTATCAACAACCACATATATATATACACTTATCAAAAAAGCACACAGAAAAAACAACATATGTACATATAAATATTATGCCGATAAAAAACACTAAGAAATAAATTTAATGCAAGTATAATTGCACTCGTGTAGTTATACACACTACAAACGATCGAGTCAGTTGATATATATGCTGCACTGAAAGTCCTGTATAAAGGTGCCAAATAAAAAGTCTAAATACATGCACTGCCATTCTAGACAAATCATTTTCCTTTTGGTGTTCATGGAACTTACACCCCCCCCCAAAAAAAAACAAAAAAACAACACACACACCCTATAAATGTAGACACCCAAATGGTAGGTATAAATTCTAAAATGTCTGTCTAAATGCTAAACAAAGCGCGATGTAATCAATGTTAAAAAAACGTAGGTCGACGGTAATACTCGAACCGGATTTGACATACTGCGCATGCTCAAATATTTCAGCGGTAATGGTCATCGCGATGTCAACAAAGTCGGTGGTTACTATGATTTAAAGGAAATATGTCTCCTGGATTCATTTAATCTTGCCAGATTGATTTTTAAATGTAAAGTATTCAGTTCTATTGTTTGTTTTTTAAGCCTACTTATATTTCTAGCCCCCTGACAAGTGCCAGTGACATAATTTGATTCGCCTCACCTGCTCATGCCCACGCCACGGCGCTGGCACTCGCCGCTCACCAGCTCACTCCCACTTTCAATCTCCGCAAGTCCTGCCAAGTGGCCCTAGGCAAGACTACTTCTCTAGGGGTACAACAGTGTCAATGTTAAAATCCTTAGACGCCTGTGGCTTTTGTTGTCAAGCGTAAGCATACAATCATAGTGTTTACCTGTTTACAATCTGACAATTACATATTCCATCTTCTCTATCACCATTAACTGATTAAGGCAACGTGGGCTAATCTCGATCCTTGGGTAACCTCGACCCCCATGTGCTATTTTTATTGATGATGTCACCAATCCAAGTTTTTTCGCCGATTTGATTTTTCGATAACAATCTTAGAGATGCCCCTGGTAACTAGACACAGAGAAGCTGGATTACAGATATGTAATTTTTTTATCCAATTTGAATTAAATAAGTCCTGCAACCCTACATTAATACGTACTTTTGCAGCTTATCTCAAAAGTTAAGATACATGAGTTTCAAAAGCAAGCAGTATGCCTGATTAACACTGAGGATGATAATTTATTAAGTTAAAAAGAGTGACAGCAGACGATGATTACAACATGTGTGACATCATGACAGTTCTTCCCCAGATCAACCTTGACCTTGTGAGAGATCGAGGTTACCCCACCTTTTTCACGACCGTGGTCTAACCTCGATCCCCTCTTTAATTTAACGTCATTTTCTAACAATATGTTATAAAAATCTATCATGTTTTAGCAGTGGATGGTTACAATTACATGCAACAATAACTGTCCGGCCCTGCTTCCCCATATTCTGACGTTGACTAATATTTAAATGTATTGTAACATAAATGAGTTATTTTGGCTTCGTAAATGGCATTCCCTTGGCATGATGGCCCATGAAGTATTCTAACTTTGCGTTATGATTACCCGTGTAATAAGACTAATAAATATAGTTTCAAGCGATTGCTTTATCTATCGTTGGGCATAAGAGGTACAGTTATGTGAATTAATATTGTTGCTTTCGCACACTAAAAATCACGATATGCAGATTAAATCACCCACCTAGTCCAGGGGGTCGAGGTTAGACTAGGGGGTTCGAGGTTAGACTAGGGGGTTCAAGGTTAGACTAGGGGGTTCGAGGTTCGACAATGGCCTCCACTACCTTTCAGAAAATGAGCACTCCCCACAATCTGCCTAGGTTTTCGTTTTTTCTATAAAATCATATTATTTGAATACCATGGTTTACTATTTGAACAAAAAATAAGTTCATTTCATATTATTAAAGAAAATAGACGTTTTCTTGTCTTAAGGGGTCGAGATTAGCCCACTTTGCCTTATTAGGGTATCAAACACCAGGTTGTTTCGGTTTCGCAAAGTGTTTGAGCATTCATCTTTTCGATTAACAGTGATTAACAGCCATTCTGATGTGCCACTTGGTGACTCCAACCACCATTAGCGACATGGAGAAAAATTTACGATGTGGACTCAGAAGCTTAATTATGCCAACCTCTAGCTGGTATTTTACATATTTGTTTGCATCTTTTAATTCACATCATCACGATCTTGTGTATATTTCAAGCTTTCATCAGCGACTCCCAATCTCCCGGCTGGCCAAGTTGGGAGTGGGGGGTAGCCGGATGGGGGGGGGTGGGGTTGTCTCGAGAGACAAATTTTGACTTAGGCCATATATAAGTTGTACCGGTGTATAAGTCACACCCCTCGGCCACAAGGCTGACTTATACACCAGAAATTACAATATATAGGTCCCAGTTTGGCCTTTCTTTCCCCTTCTTACACTTTGCTACTCAACAAACTAGTCCCAAATGTTAAAGTCCAGCTTCTAAAAGGACTTTCTATCTATTAATCTCATAATATATCACACCATAAAAATAGAATGCTGTTAATTGTTTTTTAGTAGCACTGTTAGAAATATTGGCCATTATCCTATATGATGTGTTGAAACATAAACAAAATAGTCAGAAGGCAATCATTCAATATTGCAAGACTTAAATATAGATTTCCTTTCAAAAACTGCTGCTCTGTATATGAGACGGGCAGTCATACCATTACTTTTGTTAAAAACTCGGTTATAAAGCATCTAAGGTTAAAACGATATTACAGATATTATGAATTCAATGCATCAAACACCCAGTGGTTACCAGTACCTCCATTCTCAACAATACCAGCCAATACATCTGAATATTTACGTACAATCTTTGCCTGCCTATATTTAGCAATTATAAGCCAGGCGAGTTTGTACAGATTTTGTGACAAGGAGATTACATTCCATACTTACCAAGCTATGTAATGAGCCACATCAATTGCTCAAGCACCCGGATTGATTTACTTTCCTGTGGGTATATTATGTCCATATTATATATTTATTTACCAAGAAGCTGGCCTTTAATATCCTTTTCTCCAGTTCAGTTCTGTGCCACTTAATAGCATTCTTTGCCATATATTCTTGTATATATACACATCATATCTTGTATTGACACTGTTTGATGTTGCAGGTTGAAGCAGCATGTCCCTATTTAAAGCCAGGGACTGGTGGTCCACGCTAGTTGGGGAAGATGAGGAATTTGACCAGGGTTGTCTCTGTGCAGCCAACATTGACAATAGTAACAATGGCCAAGGTATGTATCACTCTTCATGACTGCGGTATATGTATATAGCTCTTCTCCTTTGCGAATGTTAGTCTAGATCAGCACAGTGGCCTGATCGAGGGTGGCTTTGGGCTTGACCATAGCATATGGTGGTCAGTATATATCATGTATATACAGGCTATAAGGATCCTCGTAGTATTTAGTAGTTTTCTTTGATATGTTCTTGTTCAAAACTGCAGATAGTATAACTCCTTTGCAAATTCATGTAGCTGGAGGATGGGTTTACAACCCACCTGTAAATATGTCAACCAGTATGGAGTCTAAAAATCTTCTGCTTTTGTGAAAAACAAATAGAAGTACCCCTGAGTCTTCAGTATGCTATGCCGCGCTACCTGCATGGGGTCATGACAGTTTATAGCCTTGGGCTTCAATTAACCACTGCCTAAGTCTGTTGGATATATTTCCTTCTATTATCAATTTTTTTTCTCATGTAGTCCCTCTAACATTTATAGGTTATTGGGTCTTCAGTTATATATATCTTTGAACATGGTGCGTTATTTTAAATTTTTTCTTTCTGTTAATTATACTGCTTAATTTACTGTCGTGTTTAATAATCATATATGCTTTCTTGCAGCTAAGTTGATAGTAGGCAGCTATCATGGCTTTTTGAGGATATATAACCCTCGGCCAAGAAAGACGGAAGAGGGATGGTCGCGGTTTAAACCAGAGGACGTGATCTGTGAGACTCAGTTGTCCCAGCCAATCATACAAGTTGAAGCAGGCAGATTTCTCTCGTGAGTTTTGTCATTAAAGCTACTCATACGGCGATCTTTCTCTTGACAAACTTAAAAAATATATTGTTTCGACTGAAAATGATATAGATCTAATTATATTCTTATTATATAAGTACACATATTTTGTTTTTAATACATGTGCGGACATATGTTGTTAAACCCCTTTTGTTGGCCAACTTAGTACATCTCAATGTGGCTTTCTTGTGTATACCTACTATGTTATCAACATTTGCACATTCCAGCAGTTTATTACCTTTTAACATGTGATGATACATCTATTTTTCATCAAGTTAACATGTACACAGAGTACAAGTGTCCAGTGCGTTTTTCCAGAATGTTTTGAAAATCATAATGTAGGTGTAAAATTGCTGTATGAGCAGCTTTAAACTTATAAAAGTACCACAATCATATATGTACTACCGGTAATTGCTAAGATACCGCATTGTCCCAATGTTTATTAGTCCAATTTAACCTTATGGTGTGCTCGAAGGCAGCTTGAAACACCAACATTTCCTTTGATCTCATATTGCAGTTTGTGTGCCATTAATGCGACTGGCTGTTGTTATGGATATAGATATACATGTATTAACTTGTGTCTTCTTCTTTGCAGAGGATCTGAAGGAATACATCTAGCAGTATTACACCCGAGGAAGTTGTCAGTGTACAGTCTCGTTGGTATGTTGATAGAAACCTTCGCTTAATTTTTTCGCTATTTAAACAATATGCTGCCCTATGGTGCAATACATATTACATACCCGTATACCTGTCACTTGTGCATTTACTTCTCACTGTTAAAGTGAGAAATATTCCTCTTAATAACTGCTTTTAAAGTACGACGTCGCCTGCTCGGCACATGAATACTTTGATACTTTGTTTTTAATTTGTTTTAAATGCGTTTTAATGTTTGAGGATTCGATTGTGTATATATACGTGTTGCTGCTTCCCTAGGCACGGCAGGTGCGGTGGAGCATGGGTCTCACTACCAACTGAAGCTGGCCTACGAACACAATGTCCAGCGCACAACATTCAACATGTGCTTTGGACCCTTTGGGGGAGTCAAAGGTGAGGCAATCATCCGTAATTGTGACAATAACATGTGGGGGCTGGGGGCTGGGGGCGGGCTCCGTGATGTAACCATTTTGGCCGATATCTTCGTTAAAATTTGGGCGAGCGCTGATAAATTTCCTGACAAGCAAGACCACAAGACGCAATCAATTCAATTATAGTTTCCTTTCTATGGCAATGTTTTCCTCCTGTAATATCCAAGGTACCGGTAATAATTTTCAATATAATTTTAACGAAGATATCGGCCAAAAGAGCTGTGAACGGCATTATTGAATCAAAAGTCCTGAGTTCGAATCTTGTCAGGCGAGAACGCCATCTTGACATCTCGCAAAGACCAAAATAATACCCAGAATGCATTGCACATGCAGTGGCGCCTCACGATGGCAAAATTGGAACTACGATTAGCGAAGTGGTCTATTAATCCAAGCTTCTTCGTCCCGCGATATTCCTTGTATTGGCCCATTTCCTCTGGTATGCACATTCAGCATTCACAGGATACAGATCCCATGTCCTTCTTCTCGAAGAGTAGGGGGTTACCCTCCTTGGGCATGGCTCCACTCCCCCTTCCTTCTTCAAATCATTGACGCGATATGACCAAAAGTGGTTAAACTGTGCCGAGTATACAACCGACGAACCAATCAACACCTGATTCCATTTCATTTTTTAACATACGTGTCTAGGTCGGGATTTCATCTGCGTGCAGTCGATGGACGGAACGGTGTCTGTGTTTGAGCAGGAGAGCTTCGCCTTCTGCCGCTTCCTGCCCGGCGCCCTGCTCCCTGGACCCCTCCGATACATAGAGTCCTCCGACAGCTTCATCCTAGTGTCCTCCAGCCGCCAGGTGGAGAGCTACAGGTACGGTTATAGGTGGAGAGCTACAGGTATGGTTATAGGTGGAGAGCTACAGGTATGGTTATATGTGGAGAGCTACAGGTACGGTTATAGGTGGAGAGCTACAGGTATGGTTATATGTGGAGAGCTACAGGTACGGTTATAGGGGGAGAGCTACAGGTATGGTTATATGTGGAGAGCTACAGGTATGGTTATAGGTGGAGAGCTACAGGTATGGTTATAGGTGGAGAGCTACAGGTATGGTTATAGGTGGAGAGCTACAGGTATGGTTATATGTGGAGAGCTACAGGTACGGTTATAGGTGGAGAGCTACAGGTATGGTTATATGTGGAGAGCTACAGGTACGGTTATAGGGGGAGAGCTACAGGTATGGTTATATGTGGAGAGCTACAGGTATGGTTATAGGTGGAGAGCTACAGGTATGGTTATAGGTGGAGAGCTACAGGTACAGTTATAAGTGGAGAGCTACAGGTATGGTTATAGCTGGAGAGCTACAGGTACGATTATAGGTGGAGAGCTACAGGTATGGTTATAGGTGGAGAGCTACAGGTACAGTTATAGGTGGAGAGCTACAGGTATGGTTATAGGTGGAGAGCTACAGGTATAGTTATAGGTAGAGAGCTACAGGTATGGTTATAGGTGGAGAGCTACAGGTACGATTATAGGTGGAGAGCTACAGGTACGGTTATATGTGGAGAGCTACAGGTACAGTTATAGGTGGAGAGTTACAGGTATGGTTATAGGTGGAGAGCTACAGGTACAGTTATAGGTGGAGAGCTACAGGTATGGTTATAGGTGGAGAGCTACAGGTATAGTTATAAGTAGAGAGCTACAGGTATGGTTATATGTGGAGAGCTACAGGTACGATTATAGGTGGAGAGCTACAGGTATGGTTATAGGTGGAGAGCTACAGGTATAGTTATAGGTAGAGAGCTACAGGTATGGTTATAGGTGGAGAGCTACAGGTATAGTTATAGGTAGAGAGCTACAGGTATGGTTATAGGTGGAGAGCTACAGGTACGATTATAGGTGGAGAGCTACAGGTATGGTTATAGGTGGAGAACTACAGGTATGGTTATATGTGGAGAGCTACAGGTACGATTATAGGTGGAGAGCTACAGGTATGGTTATAGGTTGAGAGCTACAGGTACAGTTATAGGTGGAGAGCTACAGGTATGGTTATAGGTGGAGAGCTACAGGTATAGTTATAAGTAGAGAGCTACAGGTATGGTTATATGTGGAGAGCTACAGGTACGATTATAGGTGGAGAGCTACAGGTATGGTTATAGGTGGAGAGCTACAGGTATAGTTATAGGTAGAGAGCTACAGGTACAGTTATAGGTGGAGAGCTACAGGTATAGTTATAGGTAGAGAGCTACAGGTATGGTTATAGGTGGAGAGCTACAGGTACGGTTATAGGTGGAGAGCTACAGGTACGGTTATAGGTGGAGAGCTACAGGTATGGTTATAGCTGGAGAGCTACAGGTACGATTATAGGTGGAGAGCTACAGGTATGGTTATAGGTTGAGAGCTACAGGTACAGTTATAGGTGGAGAGCTACAGGTATGGTTATAGGTGGAGAGCTACAGGTATAGTTATAAGTAGAGAGCTACAGGTACGGTTATAGGTGGAGAGCTACAGGTACGGTTATAGGTGGAGAGCTACAGGTATGGTTATAGCTGGAGAGCTACAGGTACGATTATAGGTGGAGAGCTACAGGTATGGTTATAGGTTGAGAGCTACAGGTACAGTTATAGGTGGAGAGCTACAGGTATGGTTATAGGTGGAGAGCTACAGGTATAGTTATAAGTAGAGAGCTACAGGTATGGTTATATGTGGAGAGCTACAGGTACGATTATAGGTGGAGAGCTACAGGTATGGTTATAGGTGGAGAGCTACAGGTATAGTTATAGGTAGAGAGCTACAGGTATGGTTATAGGTGGAGAGCTACAGGTATAGTTATAGGTAGAGAGCTACAGGTATGGTTATAGGTGGAGAGCTACAGGTACGGTTATAGGTGGAGAGCTACAGGTACGGTTATAGGTGGAGAGCTACAGGTATGGTTATAGCTGGAGAGCTACAGGTACGATTATAGGTGGAGAGCTACAGGTATGGTTATAGGTGGAGAGCTACAGGTACAGTTATAAGTGGAGAGCTACAGGTATGGTAATAGGTGGAGAGCTACAGGTACGGTTATAGGTGGAGAGCTACAGGTATGGTTATAGGTGGAGAGCTACAGGTACGGTTATAGGTGGAGAGCTACAGGAACGGTTATAGGTGGAGAGCTACAGGTACGGTTATAGGTGGAGAGCTACAGATACGGTTATAGCTGGAGAGCTACAGGCACGATTATAGCTGGAGAGCTACAGGTATGGTTATAGGTGGAGAGCTACAGGTATGGTTATAGGTGGAGAGCTACAGGTACGGTTATAGGTGGAGAGCTACAGGTACGGTTATAGCTGGAGAGCTACAGGTACGATTATAGGTTGAGAGCTACAGGTATGGTTATAGGTGGAGAGCTACAGGTATGGTTATAGGTGGAGAGCTACAGGTACGGTTATAGGTGGACAGCTACAGGTACGATTATCAGGTTATAGGTGGAGAGGTGCGGTTATAGTTGGAGAGCTACGGGTACGGTTAATTGCAATAAATATTGCCTGGAGGCTTTTAGTCTTTTTTTCCTAATTATAATAATTATAGTCTTGAGACTTCTTTTTTTCCTAATTATAATAATTATAGTCTGGAGACTTGTTTTCTTGCTTCAATGGATAACGAGGCCACTTGACGGTATCGATGAATGCCTCTGTTGCAGGTATCAGGTGTTGGCGGTCGCCACTGACGCCAAGACAAAGGAAGAGTCGCAGAATCTACGCTCCGGAAAGCGTGTCGCGGTAAGCGAAATACTCTTATATATAAACCACGTCGCCCCCCGAGATGAGTTGCCAATGGCGGATCCAGGGGGTGGCACAGGATTCATCACCTCCATCAAAACGCTATTTTTATCTTCTCGCGGCGTAAAAAGGCCATTTTTTCGCCCATTTTCGGCGACATTTAGGCGTTAACATGGCGTGTGCACACCTTTTTTTAGACTTTTGCCTCCCCTTTCGGCAAAATCCTGGATCCGTCCCTGTGGCTTTGGTTCTGACGTGAACTGAGGTTATGCATGTTGCTGGTATGTAATTCTGTAACTATTCAAACAGTTGTTTTCCGCCAAAGTCATGTCAAGTTTTAAAAATATGACATGTTATGGCCTGATTAGTGCAAGAATGGTCTATTCTTATCATCAATATTCCTGGAGCCTGGTTTATATCCCTAAAGATGCGCAATAAAACAGTGAACTACACACACATCTCTGACGTGGTACAATTACCTTCCAACTAACGGTCAGCCGTGAAACACAACATTTCTGCCACATGTATAATTCTATTTCTGAACCCAATAATTACAGTAAGTTTCAATGTTAAAGCTATTTAAACAGATTTAAAGTTTTCCGCCAATAAAAGACAATCTGAATGGGATACTGAAATGAAAGGTGGTCATTCACATTTAACACAACTGTAACAAATGATAACAATTTTCGTGGCAAACCTGTCAGAAAAGATATATTTGGCATGTCAGCTCGCCGTAAGTTGGAAACTACGTGCCCTACGTCACAGCTTTGTGTGTGGCTCCCTGATTGTTCACACCATGTCCGGGATGTTGAGAGGGCTCCAGGCAATACATATATACTAACATACTGATCAATATATTAGCGAGCGCAAGCGAGCTCTTAAGGTAACATGCATGCGTATTCAAAGTCCATTTCAAGCATAGGCTCAGGACTTTCATTTCGCGTAACAACCCCCATGAGACGTTTCGGATTCGGAGTAAATATCAGCTGTACATAAATATGTTCAAGCAAAGAGAGGTCGAAGCCATGTCATGTCTTTAATAATTAAATCAGCTGCCTCACAAAATTAACGAATAAATTATTCAATGTTAACACTGGATGTATACTTCAAATTAAAGTTAATGTATAAGCGACGGGCTAAATGTCTTGCCAAGCACAGCGCTCTTGGTGACCGCCCATCGGCTGCTGTCATAGTGAGTAGTTGTGACGTCAAAATCGTATAAACATGATGTCACAATGGGGGTTTCTAAGCAACCGAATAATATGCCACAAGCACGTGCATGGTATACGTCATCCCGCCAAAGATATTCTTTATGGCAAGCCGAAGTGAGATTAATGTTGAATATTAATCTAGATGTATCCACTCGGAATATCTGAATTAATAAATATACGCTCGCATTTTTTAGGTAGCACCTATCTGTATTAATGGGGGAGGTTTGCTTATTTACAAATCATTGCCGAATTCCGTGCACCTCATAGTACAGAGCTGCCCTCTACTGACCGAGCCATTCAAAATCACCCCCGCGTGGCGGGCAGACTTTTGTCGTTGTTACGCATGGGTGATACCTTCACCAGATGGTGCCACTGTTCCATACGGTGTCTACGGAACTCGGCACCGAAAAGGAAATTCCGATACTCCCCCATTAAATCATAGCAATGGATAATTATTGCTATACTCAGGCCTTAATATTCAACAAATTTAGAACCTGACAATTTAGAACCTGACAATTTAGAACCTGACAATTTAGAACCTGACAATTTAGAACCCAACCCAACTGTTTGAATAGCTTTAATCGTTCTTTACAGCATAATATGCAGAATATATTTAATTTACAGCATAATATGCAGAATATATTTAATTTACAGCATAAGATGCAGAAGATATTTAATTTAGAACCTAACCCAACTGTTTGAATAGCTTTAATCGTTCTTTACAACATAATATGCAGAATATATTTAATTAGCCGGAGAAGTCAGTAAATGTAACTTTAACGATGGCGGGAGTGGCTATTCCTCTGGCGCTTTATTTGGCGCGAAATGCCGCTCAAAACTTGAAATCCCGCTGAAGTGAATGGCGCCTAAAATGTGGCGCAATCTTACACCGAGACCGTGTTTTTTTTTTTTCCGACTAACTGTCCCTCTGTTTTTATATGACAGCATGACTGGGTGTTTAACCTGGGCGAACAAGCCCTGGACATGCAGTATGTCAACTTTCCGAATGCCCCGGCCACAATTTTTGTCTTAGGTTTGTATTCATCATTCTTGGCGTGTTAATAACAACGCATTCTGAATCTTACGCAAACACACGTTTTTCTCTCGTGAAGTTCTTTCACCTGGGAGATATAATGTGGATTTAATGGTTATTTTTAACTGTTGACTAAGCGAGTCTGTAGCATGAGTAACAGTCAATGCTGAAGGTGTATATACGTTTGTATTGCACCTGAGTCATCAGATTATCCTCTCATTGTCCCGTGAGATTTCTTAACCCAGCTTAAATTGCGTGTACTTAGAGATGGACTGAACGATATTGCTATCGTTAAATGTCTTAACAATGAATGCCTGGGTTACAAGAACGTGTCTTACATTATTGCTTCCATCATTATTTTGAATCCCCTTACAGGCGAAAGAAACCTATTTGCTCTGACAGAAGGGGGCAAACTTCGATTTATGAAGAAATTCGACTACAGTCCTAGTTGTTTCATACCATATGGTTCAGGTAAGCATCTATCTATTTCAACAATAAAGTAACTCGCAATATGAGTAATATTTTGCCGCTTTATTTCATTATTTATATTTATGACATAATATAAATTATTTCGTATAAATTTATGTTTATGTATATGCGCTTGATTATCAATACATATTTAGTATACATATATACATTTCTTTGAGGCTTCTGCTATTTTTGCTCTTGCGTAGTACCGGTATATAAATTGGAAACGTATTATATATACGTATTATTCATTTATCGTCCGTTTCAGTTAAGGAGAATGTTATAAGTTGTATCGTCGGGACCCACACCAAGACATTGCTGATCTACGAGGACATTACGCTCAAGTGGGCTGCTCAGCTAACGCACGTGCCCGTCCAAGTGCGCGTGGCCAACCTACCGTCAGTAGTCTGAACTTGAACTTTGAACTTTAAACTTTCTCTCAATCTGCACCTTCCATGGGCCCCATTGACCTTCATATTGCAATCTGTCGCTGGATAATAATTTTGAAAAGAACTATAGACATAATGGTCAGTGAGTATTACCTTTACTAATGCCTACACTACGCATATTTACGGTGGCTTGGTTGATGTATACTATGTAATGGTGCAAACAGTTTCATCTTGGCGAGCTGGCCAATGAAGAATTTATGTGTGTGCTTGTTTCTAATATTGAATGAAATACGCAAGAACAGAATTTGCAAGATACTTCACTTTGAAATGTGTTCCAGTTACACAATATGAGAGCCTCCCTAGCTCAGTTGGTAAGCGGACTGAGCTCCAGATCCATTGAGCTTTGGGCCATGTTTCACCCAACCCCATCTCACTGCGTCCCAGGTGATTTCTTAATTTAATTTATGCGGATTTTTGTGCAACAAAGTGGCTTAAAACACCAACATTGCATTTTCTTTCACCACTGCAGTGACCTTCGCGGTGCCATCGTGACCTTGGATGAGGAAGGTCACCTTCAGTGCTCGTATCTGGGCACGGATCCCGCCATGTTCAACACTCCGACTTCTGAAGTCCGAGAACTGGATTATGCAGATATGGACAATGAAATGCACGGGTTGCAAAAAATTATCAAACAGCAACAATCGAAAATTGGTAAGACCTGCGAGCTTCATTGAAGCACATTGGATGCCTCATACACAAGGAGTAAAACACTAAATTGGCTTTAATCGAATACTTAACAACACTAACAATGTAGTTTAGATAGATAGCTTACTTTTGCTCACACTTTTCATTTCAATTTACTTAAATTTTGTTCACTGAAATGTCTATATTTTGTTTGATGGGATCGAGATATATTCACGTCAGTCCAGATAATGTGAAGGAACTAAATGCTATTTTATATATGTTTAGCTGGTATCAGTCAAGATCAAGTGAATCAACCAATTGAAATTATATATTTTCATTGAGATTCTTTTTATCTGAAAAAGTTAATGAACTAATTCCAATTTAAATTTTCATTGAAATATCCCTAGTTTGTTTTGACTGGGGTGAGATATATTCGGCATTTTCTTCGTCATTTTCATTAGCTGCTCCGATGCCCAATGTGAAAGAGGACGCGGAGATCACCGTGAATGTCCACGTGCCTCCAAACCTGGACGAACCCTCGGTATTTATGTACCCGCTCTGAACCCTGTTGACATGGCAACAACACGCGAATCCTACGGTTACTATCATGTGGGCAGGAGTCTGTTAGAGCTATAGAAAAAAGTTATCAAATGAATTTTCCACTTAATCATAATGACTTCTTTTAATGGAAACATGGTCTGATCACGTTAGTACAGTGCACTTGACTGTGAACAATTATTATCTATATTACGTCACAGGAAATAAATACATGCATGACATACATGACATGCAGACTGAAGCCCTCTATCGGAGTATCTGTGTGCCACACCTGTAGTAGTCAAACAGAAACATATTTTGACATCATCTTTTAAATGTTGAAATGTTGTCATTTTCATGCCTTATGTTCGTCGCTTCACTTTCGTAGCTGACATATTTTTTAACATCATCCTTTAAAATTTGAGATGTTTTCTTTTTACTGCCTCATGCCTCATATTGGTCTCTTACCTTTCTTAGCTCGCTCACGACTTGGACTTTCAAGACGTAGACACGGTGCCCTCCATAACAATCAAGGTAGCAGTCGATCATCCTACGTGTGCTGCCCGTACTCTCATAATGGCATTGATTCTTAAATGTTGGAAGCGGCCGCCCCGATAATGGGCTAGAGCGCTCGCCTTGAGTGCTCTGGCTACCTGAGAGCCTAACGGCACGTGGATCGATGGTTCGAGCCCCGCTGTGGCCATGTCTGTGTGGTCGCAAGATAAAGATCCCATGTCCTTCTTTGCAAAGACTAGGGGGTTAACCCGGGTGACATGGCTTCGCTCTTGGCTGCTATCTTCCATTGACGCGATATGACCAGACTTTTTGAAAGCGTCCTGAATATACAACCAATCTTAAATGTTGGCAATTTCATTCTCATTGTCTGATCATTCCTTTTTTTTTCAACAATTTACATAATTATGTAGCATTGTGAAGAAATGCTTTATATATTCCGTCAGAAATTGAACCTGTTCATAATCCGGTATTGTGTTTATTACTAAGCGTTATCTAGTCTTCAACTTAGCCTGGAACAAAAATTTGTGTGTGTTATTATCCGACAGATAGGTGATACCCCTTGTGATGTAATATCGACACTAATGATCCAAATATATCCGATTATTTACTAAAGGAATTGTCTTCAGATTTCGCTGCGGTCGAAAATCCATGCCAATGACGTACAGCTGAGCGTACACGTGGCGCCACCTCTGGGGGTTAATGAGAACCTCATAACTTTTTCGTCTCTAGGTGAGTCACAATTTTCATGTCCTTCGCTCTCTATAAACAGTCACCTGTTTCTCTTTACATTGTAATACTTTGCGCCCCTAGCTCAGGCGGTAATACTAATGTTAACGCAAATTTTTATATTTTATATACAATTTTTGAAAGTAGATATTGACAAATATATTATCCCCAACATTTTTTGATAGAGCTGATCCACCCCGGTAACACCTAATTCCCCAGCTGTATAAACTAGGAATTACAATATACTAATTTGTAACTTAACGAAAATATATATATATGTATTTTTTTGAAAGTAGATATTAACAAATGTATGATCACCAATATTGGTTGACAGAGCCGAGCCACCCCGGTGAGACTCAAGTCTCCTGCTATATGAAGCAAGGTTTCCTGCCTGCCGACATGAGAGGCCAGATCACTGTCAACTACCAGTCGGCGTCAGGTAAGTGTCACCGGCCTCCTGATTCATCTTTAACCCCCTACTTCGCTGCGAAGGTTAAGAAATCGCTCGTGTGAAGCTCTATGGTACTATATGTAAGCTGTGGGGTACAAAAGTTAAATGATACCCAGAAGCTATATGATACCCAGAAGTTATATAATACCCAGAAACTATATGATACCCAGAAGGTATATGAGATCCAGAAACTATATGATACCCAGAAGCTATATGAGATCCAGAAGCTATATGATACCCAGAAACTATATGATACCCAGAAGGTATATGAGATCCAGAAACTATATGATACCCAGAAGCTATATGAGATCCAGAAACTATATGATACCCAGAAGCTATGATACCCAGAAGTTATATGACACCCAGAAGTTATATGACACCGAGAAGCTATATGAGATCCAGAAACTATATGATACCCAGAATGTATATGTACCCAGAAGCTATATGATACCCAGAAGCTATATGATACCCAGAAGTCTGCATTGTGTTCTTGGTATATCCAAAGCCTTTGATAAAGTGTATCATGTAGGACTTCTTCACAAGTTAGAGTCGGTTGGTGTCACTGGCCACCTACTCCAGTGGTTCAATATTTATTTAGGTGATCGCAAACAGAGTTGTTGTTAAAGGTCAGAGTTCATCCTGGTTGCCTGTAACTGCGTGTGTGCCGCAAGGCTCAATACTTGGCCCACTCTTATTTCTTATATTTATTAATGACATTGTCGATGATTTAGGGACGAATCCGTTTATGTTTGCTGACGACACGGCAATACTGGAAATACTGCGCAACGCTAATCGCGATATCGCTAAGATTAACAGAGATCTCGAAAAACTGGCTTCTTGGTCCAAACAATGGAGGATCACGTTTAAACCTCATAAGACTGAGTATTTAATATTTAGTAAAAAGTCACGACCGGTCGACTACCCGCCGTTATATTTAGATGGTGTACCTCTAAAACGTGTCGCCAACCATTGCCACCTGGGTTTCACATTAACGCAGAACCTGAGCTGGGAAAACCATGTAACGAATATCACTTCCAAGGCTATGCATTCTGTGAACCTGTTGAGAAGAATGAGTAGGATAATCGATCGCAAATCTAAATTAAATATTTATTATATGTTTATTCGACCCCGCTTGGAATATGCATCTGTTGTCTATGACTCCCTTCTGACTCATAGTCAGATCCAGTCATTGGAGCGAGTCCAGAGACAATGCTAGCTGAGTATTACAGGTGCCTATAATAAAACAAAGCATTCGGCGTTGCTCGTCGAGGTTGGCGAAGTGTCACTACAGGTACGAATAAAATACTTTAAACTCACTTACTTCCACAGGATTAGAACGGGTAAAGCGCCCCCTTATTTGGTACAACTCTGTCCGCAATTAGTCGGGGAAGCTGTTGATTATAATCTGCACAATATAGGTGACATTAGAAATTTCAAATGCAGAACTGTGTCATTTAAATGATCATTCTTCCCGTCAGTTATAGACGAATGGAATCGGCTCCCTCGTGGTTCTGATTCGCTGTCTCTCCGTGTATTTAAAGCCAGCTTGAAGACCTCTATGTTTCTCGCTAAACCACAGAATAACAATGTTGATATCGGCAACGGTGCAGTCAACCACGCATATGATACTCAGAAGCTATATGATACCCAGAAGCTATATGAGATCCAGAAACTATATGATACCCAGAAGCTATGATACCCAGAAGCTATATGATACCCAGAAGCTATATGAGATCCAGAAGCTATATGATACCCAGAAGCTATATGATACCCAAAAGTTATATGATACCCAGAATTTATATGATACCCAGAAGTTATATGATACCCAAAAGCTAATTATGAGAACCAGAAACTATATGATACCCAGAATGTAAATATAATACCCATAAACTATATGATACCCAGAAACTATATGATACCCAGATGTTATGATACCCAGAAGCTATATGATACCCACGTATCTTTCATCTCATTGACCCAGAAGATTCCCCAGCCTGATTGAGAAACCATGTGTGGGCAAAGTTAGCCCAAACACCCATTATTATTTTATCCTTAGATTAAATTCCGTCTTTCAGGCGCCCCGCGCGTGATCCACACGACCTTCAGACTGCCGCTCAAGTTGGTCACCAAGGCCTGTCTCCCGGTCAAGGCCGCCACCTTCAAGGTCACCTTGGACACCAACAAGCCGCCGGTCAACTTGAATGACTTGTTCCCTGACTTGCTCGGGGAGAACGCCGGGGGACCAGGCAATGCACTGGGGTTCCAGTACTATGGCCAGGAGCCCGTGATCACCCTGCTGGCGTCTAAAACGTCACGTGAGTGTCATGTGGCATACGTTTGCTCCGTTGAACGCGTTACAGTATTATTAATCAAAGCACTATTGATCCGTTTGTTTGTGGAAATACGACACACGATTGTGTGTTCATCATTATGTTAATATCTCAGACAGGGCACATATGTGTTGCATGGTATGTGTGTTGTAGCCCTAGATTAAAGGATTCTCGGGTTTTTTGTATCCAGTTCAGCGATGTTCTAAGGATGAAACACTCATTCGTTTCTGTTCTTTTGTACATATACTGAACAGAAAGCTTATATATGCAATTCCGAAACACTGTCTTGTTTCCGTTTTCTTTTGTAAATATACTGGAGAGAAAAGTTTTATGTGAAATTCTCGAACGGTTTTCACGTTTTACCGCAGTTTACTGTGGGGTTATTTCTATCTTGTAGGTATCGTCTTTGGCTTGAGTCACAACAATACAAATGCTTAAGTGTCTATATTGTTTGTGCAAGATTGTGCAATTGTCGCGCTATGGCCTACAGTCCCTAAAGCGTCCTTCTTTCACTAGCAGACCAACTCATTTGTGAAACCCCCTTTGTGAACCTCCTTTAAGTTTTTTGGAGTTGAAGTAACCCGTGGGCAGGGTGGAGCAAGCCCCTTACACCCCACACTCGCCAATGTCCAAAAATCAGTTTGATATTGAATTAATGACTTATGTACTGTAGGCATGTTATTATTATTATTTTTGTTATTGTTATTTGTATTACTATTAAAGTGTATATAAACCAACCCAAAGGTGGTCAAGAAACACCATTTGAATCCCGCCCTGCCGTCCTACATGATTGCAGAGCGCTACCACACGCTCTGCTCTCCCCTACTGTCTCCCAGTGACGCGATATGACCAGAATTAGGTTTAAAGCGTCCTGAATATACAACCAACCAACGACCCGTTCCTTCATGATGGCAGAGCGCTACCGCATGCAGTGCGACGACTTCGCCAGCCTCTGGCCTCTGGTGAACGAACTGGTGGCGCGCCTCAACACTCACTTCAAGGTAGACATGGGCGGGGACTTCAACATCACGTTTGACAGTGCCTTGCCGCTGCAGGAATACTTCGACGTCATGGATCAGCACTTCGAGGTAAGTCCACATTGCATATGCTTTCATTGAATACTAAGAGGCCGTTGGCCCATTGATAAATAGAAGAATTTCCATTACATGTGTGAGTCAGTTTACATGGCATAATGTACTGAGGAGATACCCAGCTGACAATTATCCGTCATAACGTCTTAGTGCTTTCTCTATAACTTTTGCCAAGTTGTAAAACACTTTTGTGTCTCTTGTCCCCATCACTGCCTGGAATCTGTGAGGTCAGAAGTCTTGGTACAATGTGTGTACCAGGGTGTCTATTTATTCCATGTACCATAAGAAAACCGTCCTGAGTTAATCATGCTGGAGATATAGCTTCATCGATGTCGTACACAATCTTGGCAGAGTGTTTCGGAAAGAAGCAAGGCGCTCTGATGTTAATTTTTACCCCAGAGTTGGGGTTTGAGGGGTGTGGGTGGGTGGGAGGGGTGGGGGGGGGGCTCCCAGATGTAGAGGGTAGCGCACCAGATAGCAGATTAATACGTCTTGGATCCGAATCCGGGTCTGGGGACCCACTCTGGGACGTGCTTCAACCAACCAATTTCTTTGTCTCGGGATACTTCTTGGCTCAGTCTTGCCTTCATGTGCACAAAAACGGCCCTAAAACACTTCGTCGATCAACCACCACCAACTTAGTTTATTATTTATTCATACCAGCCACGTACCAAAGACGACTTGGCAGTTCGTAGTTCAGATTATTCGACTGTGAGGCGCCACTGCATGTGCAGTGCATTCTGGGTATTATTTTGGTGTCGCGAGATGTCACGATGCATTGCCAATAGCCTGGAAATATGGTAGTTATCTCTTTGGAAAAATTAAAAACACCAACATATTTCCCAGAACTCTTTGCGCGAGTCATGCGTTTTGCAAGATGGCGTATAATGGCGAAGTCCTGTGTTGGTGGCGGTAATAATGACGTCACGCTACTTCCGGTAGTTCCGAGCCAATGACGAGCGACTCCAGAAGCTTCTGGAGGAGCGAGCGGCCCAGTTCAGAGCGATCCAGAGACGCCTGCTGACCAGGTTCAAGGACAAGACGCCGGCGCCACTGGGCAATCTGGATACACTACTGGACGGGACCTATCGACAGGTAGCGTCTGGATCAACAGGGTCTCATAATGTTATACTGCTGCATACACATTGACCGTATGTAAATTAACCTATTAGGGCATGAACTTGATTGATAATTACTGATAATAGTAAATACTGAGTCCACTCGTGATATGGTTACACGTAGAATGTTGTTATCTACTGATAATAATAATAATAATAATAACTATAATAGTAATACTGATAATAAAAATTATAGTAATAATAATACTGAAAATAATAATTATGGTAGTAATTACTGAGTCCGCTAACTCTTGATATTGTTTCTCGTTAATAAAAATACTGATAATAATTCCTGAGTACTATCTGGGGATATTGTTACTCGTAGAGTTATCTACTTTACATTGAAAATGCATTCTAGGTATTATTTTTTTCTTTGTGAGATGTCAAGATGGCTTCATCGCATGACGACATATTCTGTCGACAATTAAATATGCAATATTGTCATCTATGTAAAGAAAATGTTATGTCTTCTGGATATAATTTTGACATGCTCATTAATGTTATACGTGTCTTGCCATGCAATAACCTGGGAATATAGACTTTATTTACGTAGAAAAAGATCAACATAACACCAAAAGATTTCCCAGAGCTCTTCGCGTCAGTCAGGCATTTTCCAATATGGCGTAACATTGTGTCGTGTACTCTTACGGTTTTTCGGATATAAGACATAATATGCACAAAACGGCCTTAAAGACCCACATGATCATTTGGCTTTGTCTTACTCTTCGGGGAACAGTGGGTGTGGTCGAGCAGTACCCTGATACACTACCATTCGTCTACCTCCGGCGGCGAACCTTATTTTTTATACCATAAGCTAAAAAATAACACTGTATGTCCCACGTTCCACCAGTTGCTGGCATTGGCGGAGGCAGTGCAGGAGAACAGTGTCTCCATGCAGCGGGCGGCGGCCGCTCTGAGCTGCGCTACACGGACCATAAACCTCCTGATCAGATTCTGGCAGCGATTCTCCAAGGAACAGGCGGCCATCTTGGAAGCGGCGCTGTCGCCTGACGTCACGAGTAACGGATCGCAGGTCAGCGTCCCCCTGATAGAGGTCATACGGCCAGTGGACGTATAGACAACTTTATATTGAAGGTCATTGCCACATAATGGTTGGCAGTTCATCGTGGGAATTAAATGAACGTAAATAACATGGGGTGCAGTATAGTTTTGGGTAATACAGGGTTATTGAGGTTTGTATCGATAGAGTGTTGTGGGTACGTCGTGCTTATTGGTCCTTATGTTGTTTGGCCCGTGACGCCTTGCTTCATTAATCTAATGGTAGTTAATTTATTACTGACCGGTATTGCATCTCCTGTTACGTTATTGTTGAACCTGGTGTTTTAAAACCGTTGACGAAAAGTGAATTCCGTGACAGTAACTAGACACTGACGAGTAGTGAATTCCGTCACAGTATCTGGACACTGACGAGTAGTGAATTCCGTGACCGTAATGGGACACTGACGAGTAGTGAATTCCGTGACAGTGACTTGACACTGACGAGTAGTGAATTCCGTGACAGTAACTAGACACTGACGAGTAGTGAATTCCGTGACAGTGACTTGACACTGACGAGTAGTGAATTCCGTGACAGTGACTTGACACTGACGAGTAGTGAATTCCGTGACAGTAACTAGACACTGACGAGTAGTGAAATCCGTGACAGTAACTGGACACTGGCGAGTAGTGAATTCCGTGACAGTAACTAGACACTGACGAGTAGTGAATTCCGTGACAGTAACTAGACACTGACGAGTAGTGAATTCCGTGACAGTAACTAGACACTGACGAGTAGTGAATTCCGTGACAGTAACTAGACACTGACGAGTAGTGAATTCCGTGACAGTAACTAGACACTGACGAGTAGTGAATTCCGTGACAGTAACTAGACACTGACGAGTAGTGAATTCCGTGACAGTAAATGGACACTGACGAGTAGTGAATTCCGTGACAGTGAATTGACACTGACGAGTAGTGAATTCCGTGACAGTGACTTGACACTGACGAGTAGTGAATTCCGTGACAGTAACTAGACACTGACGAGTAGTGAAATCCGTGACAGTAACTGGACACTGGCGAGTAGTGAATTCCGTGACAGTAACTAGACACTGACGAGTAGTGAATTCCGTGACAGTAACTAGACACTGACGAGTAGTGAATTCCGTGACAGTAACTAGACACTGACGAGTAGTGAATTCCGTGACAGTAACTAGACACTGACGAGTAGTGAATTCCGTGACAGTAACTAGACACTGACGAGTAGTGAATTCCGTGACAGTAACTAGACACTGACGAGTAGTGAATTCCGTGACAGTAACTAGACACTGACGAGTAGTGAATTCCGTGACAGTAACTAGACACTGACGAGTAGTGAATTCCGTGACAGTAAATGGACACTGACGAGTAGTGAATTCCGAGACAGTAATGGGACACTGACGAGTAGTGAATTCCGTGACAGTGACTTGACACTGACGAGTAGTGAATTCCGAGACAGTAATGGGACACTGACGAGTAGTGAATTCCGTGACAGTGACTTGACACTGACGAGTAGTGAATTCCGTGACAGTAAATGGACACTGACGAGTAGTGAATTCCGAGATAGTAATGGGACACTGACGAGTAGTGAATTCCGTGACAGTAACTGGACACTGACGAGTAGTGAATTCCGAGACAGTAATGGGACACTGACGAGTAGTGAATTCCGAGACAGTAATGGGACACTGACGAGTAGTGAATTCCGAGACAGTAATGGGACACTGACGAGTAGTGAATTCCGTGACAGTAACTGGACACTGACGAGTAGTGAATTCCGAGACAGTAATGGGACACTGACGAGTAGTGAATTTTGTGATAGTAGCTGGACACTGACGAGTAGTGAATTCCGTGACAGTAACTACACACTGACGAGTAGTGAATTCCGAGACAGTGACTAGACACTGACGAGTAGTGAATTCCGTGACAGTAATGGGACACTGACGAGTAGTGAATTCCGAGACAGTAATGGGACACTGACGAGTACTGAATTCCGTGACAGTAACTGGACACTGACGAATAGTGAATTTTGTGATAGTAGCTGGACACTGACAAGTAATAAGGTTCGACATTGTAACTAAATTACTATCCAGTCATGATTTCCGTGACAGTAACTGGACACTGACGGGTAATAAGATTCGACATTGTAACTCTCCACTGACGAATATAATCACTGGATACTGATGGTAGTAAGTAGTAAATTCCGAAATAGTAACTGGCAACTGACGACTAGTTAGATTGTAACCTATCACTCACGAGTTGTAAGATTAGAGATTTAACTGATATCACTGGCGAGTTATAAGGGAAACGTTCACTGGATACAGACGTATTCTAAAGTCCTATTAAAAACCGAAACGTTGCTAATCTATGCCTTTTCTGTACAATCGTCGATGTTTTGATCTGATTGTCAACCTATTTTGATAATTACGTCTGTATTAGCTATATATGCTAGCCTTCTTTGATGAGCAGAACGTTTTTATGACATATATAAAATGGTTGAGTAATTTATATTAGGACGACAAGTTGTTTATGGTAAGTTCTCACACAGGGTATCACTTTTATTGATTGATGGGTCACATTTCGTATATTATATCACTGCAATATAATGTGTCCTCGGCTTTGCTCAGTGTCGAATATATCGATTTGATGTCTCACGTTTGTTTGTGTGGGATTGGGCTTGTCATTAAATAATTTACGGAACCGTGTGTCATTACTGTAACTGACAAATGTAAATTTCTACATTGCTTTTGACAGCAACTTCACACATTTGCTTCACATTTTGCTTCACATTTTACTTCACATTTGTACTTCACAGTTTATTTCACACGACATGCAACTTCAAATTTGGTTTTACAATTAACCACTTTACATCGGCTTGACATGATACTTTGCATTCAGTCCACCTGACTTCACATTACACTTTACACTTCATATTACATTTTATTTCACATTACGATTTGCGTCTATACATTTAAAGAAATCGCTTGAGTTTTTTATATTTTTTTTAATCTCAGAAACAAAATCACTTCCGTCTTTCGGAATTCAATGGATGTTTCAATTACATTGTTTAGGTATTGATAAAACTGCATGGTTCTCTTCTGCAACTTAATATTGTGCATGGTTAGCTGTTTGCATTCTGGGGCTGGAACCAGGGATTTCTGTATTATTATTCATCGATTGTTTTGCGCCATATATACTTATCGGTGAAGTTAAGACAATTTATATGATAAGCCATGCTTGTTTTTGCAATGTAGGAATAGCTGACACTCGTACTTAAACGAAACATTAGTTTTTATGTCGCTATTGTATGAGTCTCTGTTTAAGTACAGGACATTACTATATAAATGTGTTAGTTATAATAGGGATATGCACGTGATAAGCGTTTACAAAAATAATTAAGGCTGATATACCTTGGTAGAATTTTAAGTTTGCTTGAAAAAAAGGTTAACATATAAAATATAGTTTCTTGTGTTTTTATCGAATAGGGATGGGAAGAAACGGTTGATGCCGCTGTGACCCATTTACTGCGGACCCTGTCTTGCGAAGAGTGCCAAGGATCAGACGGTGAAACCCGGCGCCTCTAGGCATGCTGAAAGACACAACCAAGCTGAAGAAACATATCGCACTTGTCTGTGACCGCCTCAGCAAGGGGTCTAAACTCTCCGTGGAGGGATACACTGCATGTGAGTGATACGCCTCATGCCCAAACTATCGGCTTTTGATGCGTGTCTAAAAATTCATCGATGAAAATGTGTACCATGGATTTATTCGTTTCATTGATAAAAATTGTTTTGTGTCGTAAAATTCTTTCAATCGATAAAATGTGTTCGATCGAAAATACGTTTCATTACTTTATAATTTATTTATTAATATTTACATATTTACAAGTGTAAGGAAAACCCTCAATATGATTGTTTGACTGTGTTATATGTAGTGAGGTTGAACGTTGGCCGTCCGTTATTTTGCGTGTATGTTATGGAGGCTCAACATAACTAAAGAGCGCAGGCAAGATCAACTCTAATCTTGTTAACACTGACTCCTCCCCCTCCTCCTCCCCCTCCTCCTCCTCCTCCTCCTCCTCCTCCTCCTCCTTCTCGCCCTCCTCCCCCTCCTCCTCCTCCTCCTTCTCCTCTTCCCCCTCTTCCTTTTCCTCCTCCACCTCCTCCTCGTGCTCCTCCTCCTTC